>OX451218.1:22579520-23174429 GCA_949628195.1 Phasia obesa | reverse complement strand
CTTTTTTCGGGAACGGCTCTGCGATTTTTTTGGAAACGATTGCTATTGCTTCAAAATGTTCATTAAAGTCTATATTTTCAAAATGTATAGTCATTTTTCCTGGGAGTATCATAGTTTCCATGGGAAAAATCAGCAACGGTTTTTTGTGCCCACTAGGGATGAAGCCACTTTTCTCGGGAACGGCTCTGCGGATTTTTAGCACGATTGCTTCAAAATGTTCATTAAGGTCTATATTTTTAAAATGTATAGTCATTTTTCCTGGGAGTATCATAGTTTCCATGGGAAAAATCAGCAACGGTTTTTTGTGCCCACTAGGGATGAAGCCACTTTTCTTGGGAACGGCTCTGCGGATTTTTAGCACGATTGCTTCAAAATGTTCATTAAGGTCTATATTTTTAAAATGTATAGTCATTTTTCCTGGGAGTATCATAGTTTCCATGGGAAAAATCAGCAACGGTTTTTTGTGCCCACTAGGGATGAAGCCACTTTTCTCGGGAACGGCTCTGCGGATTTTTAGCACGATTGCTTCAAAATGTTCATTAAGGTCTATATTTTTAAAATGTATAGTCATTTTTCCTGGGAGTATCATAGTTTCCATGGGAAAAATCAGCAACGGTTTTTTGT
This sequence comes from Phasia obesa, assembly GCA_949628195.1. Classification (NCBI taxonomy): domain Eukaryota; kingdom Metazoa; phylum Arthropoda; class Insecta; order Diptera; family Tachinidae; genus Phasia; species Phasia obesa. The sequence goes on along the minus strand of OX451218.1, from coordinate 23,173,805 downwards.
GCCCACTAGGGATGAAGCCACTTTTCTCGGGAACGGCTCTGCGGATTTTTAGCACGATTGCTTCAAAATGTTCATTAAGGTCTATATTTTTAAAATGTATAGTCATTTTTCCTGGGAGTATCATAGTTTCCATGGGAAAAATCAGCAACGGTTTTTTGTGCCCACTAGGGATGAAGCCACTTTTCTCGGGAACGGCTCTGCGGATTTTTAGCACGATTGCTTCAAAATGTTCATTAAGGTCTATATTTTTAAAATGTATAGTCATTTTTCCTGGGAGTATCATAGTTTCCATGGGAAAAATCAGCAACGGTTTTTTGTGGCCACTAGGGATGAAGCCACTTTTTTCGGGAACGGCTCTGCGATTTTTTGGAACGATTGCTTCAAAATGTTCATTAAAGTCTATATTTTCAAAATGTATAGTCATTTTTCCTGGGAGTATCATAGTTTCCATGGGAAAAATCAGCAACGGTTTTTTGTGCCCACTAGGGATGAAGCCACTTTTCTCGGGAACGGCTCTGCGGATTTTTAGCACGATTGCTTCAAAATGTTCATTAAGGTCTATATTTTTAAAATGTATAGTCATTTTTCCTGGGAGTATCATAGTTTCCATGGGAAAAATCAGCAACGGTTTTTTGTGCCCACTAGGGATGAAGCCACTTTTCTCGGGAACGGCTCTGCGGATTTTTAGCACGATTGCTTCAAAATGTTCATTAAGGTCTATATTTTTAAAATGTATAGTCATTTTTCCTGGGAGTATCATAGTTTCCATGGGAAAAATCAGCAACGGTTTTTTGTGCCCACTAGGGATGAAGCCACTTTTCTCGGGAACGGCTCTGCGGATTTTTAGCACGATTGCTTCAAAATGTTCATTAAAGTCTATATTTTCAAAATATATAGTCATTTTTCCTGGGAGTATCATAGTTTCCATGGGAAAAATCAGCAACGGTTTTTTGTGCCCACTAGGGATGAAGCCACTTTTCTCGGGAACGGCTCTGCGGATTTTTAGCACGATTGCTTCAAAATGTTCATTAAGGTCTATATTTTCAAAATATATAGTAATTTTTTCTGGGAGTATCATAGATTTCAATGGAAAATCAATACCATTTTCCCTTTTTATACTTATATACCAAAAAGCTACGCCATTAGTAAAATTCCCTATTACAAGGTATTTATTTTCCCCGTTTTTTTTCCCGGTTTTTTAATTCCCAAAATCGACGCTATTTCATCGACGCTATCTTGGCGCACTTATTTTTAATACATCATTTTGTGAAAACAGCAGTTAATAAAGTTTTTAACTAAAATTCAATGAACTTATTTGTGATAAATCAGTGAAAAACTGCTAGATTCAGTGAACATTTTTAAAATATCAATAAGTGGATACGATATTTTTAGCAGTCAAATGTGAAAATCCTAAGAAAAACTCCCTCTTATTGTATTGTTTGTTTTCTTTAATTTTGTACATGTGTTGACATTTTAAAGAAAAACACTTCTTCTATTGAAACAGGTGGGTGCTTAATTTTTAGAGCATTTTTTTAATGTTTGCGTGTTTTTTAATTGTATCCAAAGATTTATTTACAAAAAAATATTTCACTAAAAATGAAATCATGCAGATTAATGCAACGAAGAATGTCTCATTGCAATTTATTTTTTTTCTATTGTTGTTGTTATTATTTTTTCTCTTTGTTTTTTTATTTTTCTCTAGAGGAATAGAGAAAAAGTCAGCTGTTTATTATAGATTTACAGTGACTTCCATTCGTTTTCGAACTTTTATGTTTTAAATCTTGTTTAGCGAAGTAACAAAACAATATTTGAAAAATAAGGGACAAATCTAGTTTAGTACCACTGCTCAAAAATGAAAAAGTAGCCTAGTGTATGTAGAATGTAATTGAAAAAATTGGGGGAAACCCTTAGTTTCGGAGTTACGGGCGTCCGAAGTTTCTATATATTTTGTTATATCGACTATTTTATTGTGGAATAAGGTAATACGGGTATCATATAAATTAAAATTCAAAGTGCTATCCAGTTAAATTGATATTGAGCAGTGGCATTAAAATAAATTTGTAATGTACATGTACATGTAAAAATCAACGGACCGGAATATTTTCCGAATTATGGTCCTCTGAACTTTTTTTTCGAATTGAATCCCATTTTTTGCAGCTCCTCCAATTAAAGAAAGTGATAGAAAGTTGAAAAATAACAAATAAAAGTTTTAAATAAAGAAATCGACGATCACCCATACCCATGAAAAAATCATTCCCCTCGTTGTGAAAATTGCAATCGTAATGTTCGCGTAGAATTTTTGTTTCCTTCATTGAAAAGCTGTTCAAAATAAAGTAAGCTATCCATGCGAGGTGAATGGAAACAAGTAGAAAATGCTGTTGAAAAATCTTTTAAAATAAAATTACAGCCGTAAAGTAGCTGTGGGTTTAGGAACAACGGGCGCACGTCATTCTCATTTCCGCTTAAAGTCAATCAGGCCGTCCTTGTTCCTCCGCGTTCGAATGGTTTGCGTCTAACTCTCACACTGTCTGATTGGCTTTCTCGAATAGCTGTACTACGGTACTGATATTAATGGTTGCTTTAATCAGACACGTGTAATCGTTTTGCTAATCGTGTATAATCTAGTAATGTTTATTCAATAAGTCGTACCATGGTGGAGCACAAGTTTTAAATCGTTTTTTGATTAGAGGAGAACCATTAAATCCCACTTTTTCACTGGAGGAGAATCATTACACTCATTTTTTTTACTGGAAAAGCACCATTAAGCTCATTTTAATTTTATCTGGCTGAATTTCGAGTCTCACTTCCTATACGAAGGTATATGTCGCCCTGCGGATTTTGGAGGAAACCGAGGATATCATACCCTGGCGCTTTGGTTTTGTACCTCTGCCATTACCTTTTTTTTGTTACCTAGCGTTTATATTTGACAATACTGTCATGACAATAAAAGAATACGTATTAGTTGTCTAAAATTCTGACAATTGTCTCCGTCCAAATAATTCTATTTAAATTTTTACTGTACACAAAAATTTAAGTTATTGTCGGCATACGTCAAATCACTTTTTAATTCTTTGATTTTTCCTTTTTGAACTTTTTTCTGCACACAAAAATTGAATTATTGTCAGCATAAGTCAAATCATTGTCCCATTTACTGTCTTCAAAATTTTCAAGAAGGTTGTTGAGACAATTGAAGAAGTATAGTGAAAAAGTGTGTAAATATTGATATTGTCTTAACAGTACTGTAAACACAGTGTTAGAATACAAAATTTAAAATAAAATTCAATAATTAAAATATATATTTCTTGCAAAAAAAAACCGACTTCAAAACAGATAGATGGGCACCAATTCTAAACTGAAAATGTAAGAAGTAATCTGTAAGAATTAGATTTAAACCAAATATAAGATGCGCCAAAATTAGCGGGGAAAAAAGTAAAGACTATGTGAATGTCAAGCATCTCCATATTACTGTTTAAATGTTAAGCTATTTTCACCACCATCGGACTTTTCAAGCGTCTGTCTATAACGGTTTCAAAGATAGGGCCTAATAGATTAATAAATAACATCACTTATTGGGATACCCTTTAATTTACAATTTTAAATTAAAGACCTTTTGTTATAGAGGACTTGGCCACAAAAATTTTTTGTAAATTTGAACTGTCTATCTATAACGGTTCGAAAGCTTGGCCATATACATAAAATTACATGAATTATTGGGACACCCTTTTATTTATAATTCCAAATATTTGTACTTGTTATTATAACAGACAAGATATGGATATTCTGCCTAATTTTCAAGTGTTTGTCTATAACGGTTCAAAAGATAGGGCCATATAGGTCAAATTACATAATTTAGTTTCTTAATTCAAATTGTATACTTGTTATAGCGGACTTTGCAATACTGGTTCCTTATAAATTTCAGCTGTCTGTCTAAAAGAGTTCAAAAGTATGGCCACATATATAGAATTACATTAACTATTGGAACACCCTTTTATTTCCAAATTCAAATTTTATACCTTTTGTTATAGCAGACTTAGCAATACAGGTTCTTTGTAAATTTCAGCAGTCTGTGTACAACTGTTTAAAAGTATGGCCATATATATACATCAAATTAATTGAACTATTGGAGCACCGCTTAATTTATAATTTTGAATATTTATACTTTTTATGATAACGGTTATAGTAATCGACATTCTATTCAAGGTTTTGTCTCTAACGGTTCAAAAGATAGGCCCATATAGGTCAAAGTACGTCACCTATGGGGACACCCTTTAAATTGTATATTTATTTTTTACTACTTTCTGCTTTTGGGAGCTATAGTAACACGCAATTTTTTAAAATTTTAAATTGGTGCCCTTTACCGTTCTTAATACATGTAAAAAACATGTATGTTGTATGGGGACACCGTTTAATTTTTAAAATAATGAACTGTATTTAAAACGGGACCAAACTGGTAGCATAACCTTTCAAATAAAGAAACAAAAAAATTTTAAATCGGTTCAGAAATGGCTGAGTTCTGCGGGCACATATGTACATAAATAAATTAGTCAAGTGCGAGTTAGACTCACACACGTAGGGTTCCGTACTATGTTCAGTATAATTTAAAAATTCCAGTTGTTTATTTCTTTATGTCTTATGGGACACCCTTAAATTTTAAAATTAAAGTAATATTCGCGAAAATTGCATCATAATTAGAACACCCTTTAAATTTTAATATGTAATTGATTTTATAGCGGCCATGGTAATACACTTTCTGTTAAAATATCAGGAGCCTACCTATTGGTAATATTCGTGAAAAACACGTTACTAATGGACACACTTCAATTTTAAGTATTTGTTATAGCGGCCGAAGTGACACATCAACTGTCGGATTTTATATTACGGTTTATAAAATCTTGTCACTGTCGGAACACCCTTTAATTTTATTATTCATTACAGTGGCCATGGCAACTTCCTTTCTAAAAATATACTAAAGATCTACTTATTGCGATTAAAAAATAAGTCACTATAAGTGAAAAACATGTCACTGTCGGAACACCCTTTAATTTTTAGTAATTGTCATATCGGCCGTGGCAACACATCTTCTGTACAAAATTTCAAGAGTCTACCTGTTACGGTTCAAGAAATAAGGCAATACATGCAAATCACGTCACTATTGGAACACCCTTTAATATTTAAGTTCAATTTTGTATACTTGTTTATAAAACAAACATAGTTTTTTGAGACATAAACGTAAATAACACGTCACTTTTGGAACACCCTACGTTTTAGTATTTTTTGCTATTGTGGCCGCAGTTATACACTTTTGGTAAAATTTTCAAGAGTCTACCTATTATGGTTCAAAATTTAGGCCTTATACATACAAAGCACACCACTATCGGAACACCCTTTAATTTTTAGGTTTATTTTTTTAGACTTGTTTATAAAGCGAACTAAGTTTTAATTACTGTTTGTAAGAAATAAACACATATTCGTAAATAACACCTCTCTATCGGAACACCCTATAAGTTTTAATATTTTTTGCTATAGCGGCCATAGTTATAAACCTTTGGTAAAATTTTCAAGAGTCTACCTATTATGGTTCAAAACTTAGGCCTTATACATGCAAATCACTCCACTATCGGAACACCCTTTAATTTTTAGGTTTATTTTTTTCAGACTTGTTTATATAGCGAACTAATTTTAATTTAGTGCTTGCAGATTTTTAGTGAATTCCTCCTACAGTTCAAGAAATAAGCACATATTCGTGAATAACACCTTTCTATCGGAACACCCTATAAGTTTTAGTATTTATTAGTATAGCGGTCACAGTTATATACTCTCTGTGAAAATTTCAAGCGCCTACCTATTACGGTTCAAAACTTAGGCCTTATACATGCAAATCACACCACTTTCGGAACACCCTTTAATTTTTAGGTTTATTTTTTTAGACTTGTTTATATGGCGAACTAAGTTTTAATTATTGCTTACATATTTTTTATGTATGCCTCCTACAGCTCAAGAAATAAACACATATTTGTGAATAACACCTCTCTATCGGAACACCCTAAAAAATTTTATTATTTGTTGCTGTAGCGGGCAAAATTATACACCTTCTGTAAAAATTTCAAGATTCTACATATTATGATTCAAAACTTAGGTCTTATAAATCAAAATAACACCACTTTCGGAACACCCTTTAATTTTTAGGTTTATTTTTTAGACTTGTATATAAGGCGAACTACGTTTTTATTACAGTTTGTAAATTTTTAGTGTATGCCTCCTACAGTTCAAGAAATAAACACATATTCGTGAATAACACCTCTCTATCGGAACACCCTATAAGTTTTAATTTTTGTTGTTATAGCGGCCATCGCTATACACCTTCTGCGAAAATTTCAAGAGTCTACCTATTATGGTTCAAAACTTATGCCTTATACATGCATTTCACACCACTATCGGAACACCCTTTAATTTTTATTTTTATTTTTTTATACTTGTTTATATAGTGAACGAAGTTTTAATAACTGTTTGTAAATTTCAAGTGTATCCATCCTACAGTTCAAGAAATAAACACATTTTCGTAAATAACACCTCTCTATTGGAACACCCTATAAGTTTTAGTATTTGTTGCTATAGCGGCAACAACTATACATCATCTGTGAAAATTTCAAGAGTCTACCTATTACGGTTCCAGAGATAAAAGGCGCTGACAGACGGACAGACATTGTAGCGAAAACAATAGGGTTTCGTTTTTATACTTTGTGTACGGAACCCTAAAAAGCAACATTCAGACGAATTGATAATCTCCTACTTGTTTGAAGTCGGTTAAAAATGTTTTGAATCGGAGTAATAATTTTCGACTTTTGCGGGACGGATCTAATCTTCGGAGTAAAACGATAGGTTTTAAGTGCCTTAATTCAATATATTTTTTTATTTCCAGCACTATTAAACTCTTCTGCAAGCTACTTCCAAAATTTAGCCACCACGTCTTTTTTTTCGCAAACCCGAATGCAATGTATCTGCTTTTGCATTCTGTCGAGCTTTGTAAAGGGTTTTTCAATAACAGCGCTACAAAAGTTTTTTTTTTAAATAAAACAAAAACGGTTTTGGATATCAATGAAATTCTTTATTCCTGTAAAAGCACGTTCAATGCCATTATGTATGGAACTCAATTTCTTTTCCATGACCACGGGCACGCTTGCAGAAGTCCAGACGCTGAACCCAATTTTCTACGGTTTTCAAGCATAAATCGGCCGATACTGCTGCAATTTCACATTCGATATTCGTACGAAGTTCATCAATCGTCACTGGCTCGTTGGCATAGACTTGACGTAGCCCCACAGGAAATAGTATAACGGCATCAAATCGCTCGACCGAAGCGGCCAGTCGACTGGACCATTTCGTGAGATAACACGTTCTCCAAACTTGGTTGAATTTCGGTAGTAAATCTGGCTCGTATATCTTTCCATCATGAAATGGCAAACCTTACTGAAAAGAAATGTCAAAAGAGCGGCAAGAAATATGGCGTCGTCTGCTGTCCCTGTTGAAGAACCCTATATTTCATTAACAGACCTTGCCCTAAAATAATTTATTACAAAAATTTAATATTCTAATTACAAGAAGTAAAAAATTAAAAAGTAAATGATGAAAAATTTTCGAGGGAAAAACCTATTGACGATATAGGGAATTTTTTTTGACGTGAAAATTTTTAAGGGAATTATTGACATCAGTGAAAAGGGAAATATTTTGAGGGAGCAAATATCCGTTAAAGAAGGACGGTATATACAATCGATGTGTCTAGGCACCAATCAAATATACATGTGGAGGTATATAACACTTTCTTGAGCGATGGTTGACTTTATATAGTTCCACAAGCATATCTCAAAGATCTACACCTCACGAACCTTTTTGGATTTGGTCTGATCATTCTAACTCAATATAGATTGCAGGAAGGTCCTAAATAAAAAAAAAATTAAATATTTACAAAAAAATTTTCAAAACATTTTCAAAAAGATGTTTTTACAGAAAATTTTTCGAACAAATTTAAAAAAAAAATTTCAAAGAACTATTTTTACTAAAATTTTTAAAAACAATTTTCGAAATATTTAAAAAAAAATCAATATTTCTATTAGAATGAAAATCATAAGTGTAACATAACATATTTTGAATATTAAGAATATATGTATGTACCAAGGCGAATTTATACCAGGTGTTAGCAGTAGAGCAACAACTACAACAAAACAACAACCTTGACATTAGATTAGCAGATATGAAACAATGTATTTTTTGAAAAGACATTAGCAAAAAACGAGAGCAAAAAACAATCAGCTGGGCTATCGACTCCACCTGGTATGAATTCGCCTTGGTATGTACATGTATAGAATATTTAGAGTAATATATTTTTTAAATGCGTTAGATTCCTAAATAGATGAGATCTCTGTTTTAAAACCTAGATGCATTAAACATATAGACAACTCAGGATACCGACTACAAATACACAGGTTATAGGTAAACGATTATTTCAAAGACAGCAAAGCTACATGGCTACACACACGACCACCGTTGTCGCTGTAGTCAACTAAGGATAATTTCTATTTTTGAATGCGACAATTTTATTTTATTCAACAAAAAAAAAAAAAAAAAAAAAAATTCACAAAATTCCAAATTACAAATTCATATACAAACAAAAAGTTTTGGAGGAAATATTTATTATTTTTTGCAAATGTTTTATAAAAGCAAAATAAGTATTTCTACAATAATGTCAGAGTTTGCGATGTAGCTGCCGTCTTTAATATCATTAAGTCGGCGACAATTGTAGGCAACGCTGTCTTCTATTTCTTTAAAGCATGAATAATGAGTGTTTTCTCATACGACTTATTTTAATTAATGTAAAGAGTCAGCAATATGGATAATGCTGCACATGTGTGTATTAGTAAAATCACCGTGGTGAAGGGTATAGAAGATGCGGAACGGCCAAATATAGCACTATTACTTGTTTTTTTTTTTAATTCGTAATCTGATAGCAACTTACAAAATGGGAAAAAGTAGGTGAAATACTCTATATGAGCTTCCATTTCTTTCTCTAAAATGGATTCGCCTTACCAAACACTTTCTGAAATCTCAAATGTTTTGGACCGGACCTCCACCTCAGAGACTTGTATCTAATATTTTTATAATTATGCTGAGTTTCTAGTTCATAAATTAATTTGTTTTCTTTTTCGGGAATAATGTGTTCCGAAAGTCTAATTGCTCTTATCTTTTCACATAATTTTTAAGTTACTTTCCAATATTCGTGATACAACTTCCGCAATGCCATTAACTAAAGAAATATATGAACCATAGTTGGTGTAAAACGATCCCAAACAGGTAAAATTGCCCACAGGAAACTTCGGGTGCACGTGTGCAAGCGTGTATTAGTTGAGGGAACAGGACTTTTTTGTTGGCTAGATAAGGTCGTTTTTGTTTCAAGTCAATATTGAATTATTCCAAAAGCTCTAAATTACATTCTTCAATAATCGTTTTATCCTTTCAAAGGAAGTCCATTGCAATGACTACGCGTACATGCCAAAAAACTGCTGTCATAACCTTGTTATCCGACGGACTCACCTTAGCCTTTTTGGGTGCACATTCAACCCACTGTTTTCATTGTTTTTTGGTCCCTGGTGTCTTTTTGTGATGGATTCATGTTTCGTCCACAGTTACCATTTGGATTGCGTCTGAACATTGCCAAACACTCTTTTGAAGTGATGTCACGGTTATGCTATGGCTAGGTACTGACGTAACTCTTCACCACTAACTGTACCCCCGAGGGGTACAAGTTGTCATTGTGGTTCTTGTCACTCACCACTTTGACGCAGTGCTCTCGGGAAAGATGGGGGCACCAGACGTCAGAATTCATGAAATCTGAATTTGGAAGATCTTTTCGAGGCCCGACCAGTGTCCAAACGACTGATACCACGGAAACCGGTTGCCCCACATAGAGCAGCCTCTCTCTGTCACCGGTTGTCAGTGAGATCCCTTCGGTTTACACGTGGTGGCTGTGGTTATATTTTAATCCTGAAAAATTAATCAACGTAAATATTTTTTGGCAACCTTTCTCTAGCCAGTGAAGGGAGAGAACTGTCAAATCAGCTGTCACAAAAAGCAGTGCTGACAATTTAAAGTTTTACGCCCCTAAAAATCACTTTATAAAGATCCAAAATATATATGTATGTAAATAAATGTTCGAAAATAAAAATTGTTGTAGTATATAACAATAAACTAAACTGATCAGTTCAGATTACTGAATTCGCCGTGGTTTATATATTAAAAAGATATATGATAGAATTTAACGGAAAATTAAAGGCAGTACATTTAATTTTGTCACTGACAGTATATATTAGCAATCTGAAGGCTATTAAAAGATTGATTACCGATTCGAATTGGTTATATTTGAATATATGTATGTTATTTAAAATTAAACAAACTAAACAACAACATTGAAATTCTGGAATCAAAAAACAAGAAAAGAATGATTTTATTTTATACAAACACTAAGAGGTTTTAAAACTTCCCCACCACAAACTTCTTTAACGCTATCAGCAAATAAATATTAACATATAAATGTAAAAATATGCAATTATAAGTTGTGCTCGGAATGATGATTCAATCTTGTCTTTAACCCTTTCAGGACCATAAGGAATCTACGGTAATTTTCTAATATCTAGTGGCATTTTTTTATTGATTTTTATACAAAGTAAACTTAAATTGCGAAGAAATGAAAATCTCGTGGTTAGATTTTGTGGAATTTTGTGGGAAATATTTTTCCCAATGGACGATAAAGAAAAAAAACTTCAGTTTATTGATTTTTTATAAAAAAAGAAAAACTCAGCATAAAAATAGGTTTTAAAATATAAAACTAATTATGATATTCTTCAAAGCAATTCCTTTTGCTTGTAAAGCAGAGATGGACATTGCACATAGCACAAATGTTATGAGTTCTATTTTCTATACGTTTCTTTGCGCAGTTTACACATCTCTTCATTTGGTTCGCTTTTTGCATATTGTGCGCTGGTAAATTACGTTTTGTGGTAGTCTTAGCCTTCGCTCCTTCCCTTTGAACAGGTCTTACTCTCTGCCTTGATGTGAAATCACTTATCAAATTTCGCGCCACTACTTGTCGATACTCCAAACTGGTCAGAAGTGATCCCTCAACACGTTTTTGCTTATGTAATTTTGTATATATTACATAAGCGTTATTCATTGCAATGTCCATAATATCAAAAAACAAACGTAAATAGTATATTATTTTTGATTTGCGATCTACCTCATAACATACCTTGCGCTGGTCCATGAGATCGACACCACCCATATATTTATTATAGTTTGCGATCACTTCGGAGCAAACTATGTTTATTTTCTGTGCCGATCCTGGCTGCTTTCTCTTTACAAAGGTTGTTTGTTCTGGCGATATAAAATTGGAAAGCATGTGAACTGATTTTGTGTCCATCCACTTGACGAAAGAGATTCCTTGAAAATTTACGGAATAAATATCTCCGCGTTGCATTGTTTTATCTAATGGCAAATTTTTGGGTATATTCTTTCTGTTTGTGCGAACAGTACCGCAAGCTTTTAAATTTTGAGTCATTAGTTTATATTGTAAGCTGGGGGAATTGAAGAAATTATCAAAATAAATTTCGCAACCAAGGCCATTCAATTTTCGAGTCAAGTTAAGCACAACGGATTCGCCCAAACCCACTTCCGCACTAGTTTTTTTGCCAGTATACAGATCAAATTCAAAAAGGTATCCTGTTGAAGACTCAGCTCTGCACCACATTTTGAAGCCCCATTTTATAGGCTTGTTTTTTATGTATTGCTTCATTATGTTATGTCCTTTAAATTTTACCATGTGCTCATCAATAGATTGTCTCATCGAATTGTTCATAGCATTTTGAAAGCAATAATTGAAATGATTAAACACAGGTCTTATTTTATATGCTCTATCGGTAGTTGATGACTCACAATCATTATTGGAGAAATGCAAATTTTGACGTATTTGCTCAAATCTTGTTCTAGTCATAATCTTAGCAATGTAAGGGACACCCATATCTTCATCAGTAGACCAGTAACTTCGAAGATTTGGTAAAACTTTGTAGCTCATTACAAAATTCATTCCAAGAAATGCTTTCATTTCGTCTACTTCAACAGTAAAGGATCTTCCGTTTTGCGCCGCATATCTTGTACTTTCCGGAATGATAATATCAGATAACATCTCATTTAGCTTTGTAACTTCTAAAAAAATTTCCATTGGAGTCACCATGTCTAGACTACCAGGCAGGATATTTACGCGATCGAACTCATAATTACTTTCATAATATGTATGAGGTGTATAGGAGCCACTTTTCCATATAAAAACAGGTTCTTTTTCCTTATCAAGAGCTGTACTGCCATCCACAGTTACGTTTTGACCAGTTTCTTGTACTGAATTTTCGATTTCAACAACATCTGCAGCCTCTTCAATGTCTTCTTCTAAAAAGTCCCGGTCTTCTTCATCTAGTGGAAGTTCATCTTTCCCATCACTATTATCTGCCATTAGCAGCTGCAATATTTCATCTTCGAGTAAATGAAACTCCCTACACCTTCTGCTTGTCATTTCTAAATAAATAAATGAAATAAGTAAAATAAGAGCTAATATTATGAACACGTAAAATCATAATACCAATAATAAGAGTAAGTTTTCACTTTTAGTCCATAGGGAAAAATGCTTCCCATAGAGAAAATATATAAAATGAAAGCATTATCGGCCACTTTTTATTATTATTTATCATTTCTCGTTACTCACCTCGTAATGTTTATCACTTATTAAATTTAGAAACGTTATTTTATCCGCGACACAACGATCTAAATCACAAAGAACTTATAGTGAAGAAAAATGGGATTTCCCTTTCTTGATTAAACTATACACATTTAAGTATTGCCAACTTTTTACTTTTTTTTACACTAAATCGTCGCTGTTGTACGACATCTAGTTGTTAAAATAAATACTTTAAAAATTTTTTTTACTAAAATAACCGATTCAAATTTTGGGAAATATGTTTCCCATTGACGTGAAAGGGCTAATAATGTTTAAGGCTTTTCAAAAAACCTTAGAATGATTCATTAATAAATAAATGAATGGATATTTCTATTTCTATTTTACAAAAGACATTGAGCGTTGTCTACTAAGCGTAGTAAGAAGATATTTTTATATGCAGCACACAACACTGAAACTCGCACAGTGTTTTATATAAGAATTCGAATTTGACATATAGCCCATTCAGGCTGCCACGAAATTAAGTAATTTCAAGCTGAAATTACGAACGAAATCTAAAGTGTTCATACTGGGCTTTTTGATATTTGAGTTAATTTCGCAAACAGCTGATCACGTTTAGTTACATTTGTATAATTAAATTATTTTGCAAAAAGCTTTCGCACAATAATTTCGTATTGATTTAAAATATACATGAATATTAAAAGCAACACTACAACAAAATTAATGTACAATTATGTATATATTTCCATTATTTCATTTGGCTTTTAAATTTTTTTCAAACAAAACGGACTTTCAAGGTTGTAAGTCTGGTCATGGTTGCAAAAAAAGTAGCTTTTTCTACAAAACCAGCGTTGTCTATCGTAATTTCAAGTTAATTTCGATGAAATTAAGTAGAATGAGTTAATTTGGGCAATGGTAAAATGTATGCGAAATTACGTAATTTCAAGTTGATTTCGGCCGAAATCACGAAATGACTTAATTTCGTGGCAGCCTGAACGGGCTATAAGTAATTTCGAGCTGAAATTACGAACGAAATCTAAGGTGTTCATACTGGGCTTTTTGACATTTGAGTTGATTTCGCAAACAGCTGATCAAGTTTAGTTACATTTGTATAATTTAATTCTTAAGAAAAAAGCTTTCGCACAACACTTTCGTATCAATTTAAAATATACACGAATATTAAAAACAGCACTACAACAAAATTAATGTACAATTATGTTTATATTTCCATTATTTCATTTGGCTTTTAAATTTTTTCTGACAAAAGCGCACTTTCAAGGTTGTAAATATGGTCATGGTTGCAAAAAGTGTAGCTTTTTCTACAAAACCAGCGTTGTCTATCGTAATTTTAAGTTAATTTCGACGAAATTAAGTAGAATGAGTTAATTTCGGCAATGGTAAAATGTATGCGAAATTACGTAAATCCAAGTTGATTTCAGCCGAAATCAACAAATGACTTAATTTCGTGGCAGCCTGAACGGGCTAATATGTTTTTTCCCGAAGTTTGCAAATAAACATAACATAACATTGATATTCAGAGTGGTAGCATAGCTGAACATAGCATCCGCAGAGTTTGTGCACTAATTTGAAGTACAGCACTAAATTATTTTGCTTTACAAATTCCTTTTACTTTATTTAATTTATTTATTTTGTTGTATTTTCCTCTCAATTAACACAAAAATTTAATCGAAACAAAGAAAAAACCAATTGATAGCTATCAAACTGCTCAACGTATGCATGGCATAATAAACAACGTAGACTCGCGGCGAAAAAGAAGTACATTTTGTTTTTGTATAAATCATTTTCGGCTGTCAAAAAAAAAAGCTTTAAAACATTTTGACACTAGAAGCTGGAGACAAAAAATAGTTAGCTTAGCTCTCGAGTTTACCTGTTATGAATTCGAATTAAAGGTAGGTTAAAAGTTGCCTAACTTTTGTACTGTGCGTTGACGGAGACCTACTAATTATGACAACGCTCATAAGAAAGCCTGTATTTAAACTTTCTTGTACGTTGAAAAAGACGACGTATAACGTATTACAGACTATAATTGCCCTAATTGGCCTTTACCATGCGTTTTTCTCTTTGTGTCGAGAGAGCAAGCGAACATGTTCGTTATTTTGTCGGGCTCTGCTCTAAATATAGGATGGAGCAAAAGTAATGGCATGATGTCGTTGCTGTGGAGTTAAATTTAAGTGCGTCTAGGTAGGGAATTTAAAAACCGGGGAAAATAAATAACCCGTAATTGGAAAACTAGTTTTTGGTTTTCCATGGCAACTATAATACTCCCAGGAGAAATTACTAAGTATATATTTTAAAAATGTAGACTTTCAATGCTATTATAAAAACTATAACTACTATCATTGATGATAGTTAATATATGTTATTGTATATATATGTATGTATATGACAACTATTATTGTAATTTAGAACAAAAAAGTTTTTGTTTTAAACCTAGAATAGCAAATTGTTGTTTTTGTCACAAAAAATAACTTTTCGAGAATAGCACTGTTTAAAGAATATTCTGAGCCAACCGTTCTTAATATTCTTCCAGCTGTTCCCACGAAAAGTGGCTTCATCCCTAGTGGGCACAAAAAATCTTTGCTGAATTTTCCCATGGAAACTATGATACTCCCAGGAAAAATGACTATTTTGAAAATATAGACTTTAATGAACATTTTGAGCCAACTGTTCTTATTATCAGCCGAGCAGTTTTTCTCGGTAACGGCTTGATGGATATTTAGCACGGGATGTACACCGAGATAATGTAATAAAACGTTTTGCTGGCCTGCGCCCTGTCAGAGCTTCCCAATAACGAGAGATTCAGATTTTTCCTTAACATAACTAATGAATATGACAGAGAAGGTTTCTGGTCGTATAAATCAACTTCGGACCCCAAAACACCAACGTAACCCTCATTGCTGGGAGCTCACTATGTTAAACTATTGTGGAAACCGAGTTCACTTGGAGATGTCGTACAATGCATTCTAACGCAGAACTTAGTTCAAAAAAGTTTAGGAACTTTAATGCAGCTTGGCTGTCCGATATTATATACATTTCTTTACCCTTTCTCTTTCTCTCTCAAACATTCCCTGGCACAGGCTCATATGTTACCTACATATATCAGCCATAACTAAGCGAATAATTTTTATTATGTTCAAGTCAATTTGATTTTCACTCATCCTAATGAAATTGCACAAAAGCAATGCAGAGGTGTTTCCGAGTGATGTTGCCGGCGGTCGGTCCTCTGGGGAGAAGGGGAGTTTGTGGTTATGCACCCAAAGTTGGGTAACTCGGGCTTACTTTTTGTAGTTTACTTATAATTCAATCGTTAAGATTTTTTAAATTTGGATAGTCCTTGAATATATCAACAAAGAAAGCGCTAACATGTCTGGGTAATCTATATTAGTTTGGAAGAAAACTGACAGAATTTTTTTACTTTACCGTACGTAGTATAAGGTAAAGTATAGTAATTATGAAAAAAATCGAGGTCGGGATTTCGACAGATTTATACGTTTTGAGGTCTCCTGAATCGATTTTGGCTATTTTCGCGATGATGTCTGTGGGTGGGTGCTTGTGTATGCCACTATTTTTGTGGAGCTTGTACAGGACATACCGTTTGACATATCGAAATGAAATTTTGTATGTGTCTTTGGTATATGGAGATGAAGAGCTGTATAGTTTTGGGCATAATCGGGAGGTGCAAGGGGTAGTTTACTTAACATCCCAAACCGAAAATAATAAATTTTTCGATTCGTATATATTTTGAACTTTTATTCTTTATCTAATATATCCATAAAAAAATATCTGTTTCCATGGGGTATGGTAAAGTTGAGTGTAGGCCACTCCAGTTTTATTTGTTTTCAAAAATTTTTACATTTTTAACATCATACAACTTACAATCGACAGAACCTTGTGCATTGAGTTAACAATAGGTTGGGGAAATACAGAAATGCATTATTTTTTGTCAAGGTAACATTTCACACTTAAGAAAATATTTTACTTTTTTTGTTTGGTCCATTCAGTTGCGAATTACAGGGTTTTAAAAATTCAACAAGGAGGCAGTTCGGTACATTTTACAGTTTTTCTTTGATAACGCAAATCACGCGGCTGAAATTGTGAATGGTGTTTATGGTGCTGATACTGTTACAGTTAATTATGTGCAATTTTGGATGCGTTGATTCAGTTCAGACATTTTTGATGTTAAAGATTAACCTCGCACAGGCAAGCCAGTCGCAGAAATAAACGCAGTTGACCGGCATGTTAGTAGTCGTAGCATCGACCATGTGCTAAAGATCGATCATAGATTTAAAAAGAAGCTCGATGTTTGGGTGCCACACCAATTAACTAAAAAAAATATGATGGGTTGAATTTCAGTCTTTGAAGCCTTGGCCAAACGGAATGAAAAATGGGTCAAATACGACAATATTGTGTCTTGCATTTTCGCCTTTATCAAATAAAAACTGTAAAAAATGAACGAATTTTTTCTTTGTTGACTTACATTTTTAACACCCTGTAACTCACAACTGAATGGACCAAACAAAAAACTATTAAATATTTTTTTTTGTGTGCAATGTCACCTTGACACCTTGACGAACATAAATTTAAAATTGTTTGATCCCTACTTTACCACATATCAATTACTAAAGCCATTTACCGAAAATGTAATAGATTTCTTTTTCCCCAACCTAATATTATAAAGGATACAGCAAAACGAATTGAACAATTGACATACCATCATGTACGTGTATGACACACGCTATTAGGAAACTCCTCACACGATTAAAAGTCAGCACCACCTTAATAATTCTTTCTATGTCGACCACGTGTTAAATTTATTGGTGCTTTCACCTGAAATTGAACTACTTTAGCTTCAGTTTGAACTGTGATTTTACTAATGACTTAAACACACACCTTTTTTTTATTTAAAACAGTTGTGATTAAAAATTCGCAAGGGTCGAAGCAACATACATACATATAAACAACAATATGGTAACTCACCACTGCACAGTGGTAGCCTAACTCATAATTGTTCAAAAATATAGTTCGAGTTTACAACTTCGGCTTGTTAAAAGATTTGGGAATAAAAAGAAAGTAAACAAAAAAAGTAGACATGCAGACCATGCCCATAAACCACTTCCATTAACTTTTAATATTTCGGGTATTGACTAATGTTCTCACCCACTAGACAAAAATATGTATGTAAAAAAGTTATTTAGTAACCTCACTTAACCCAGTAAAAGTATTGGAGAAAATATCAGTAAAGTCCAGGATTCACTATCCTACACAATCGTACGATTTAATCACAAAAAAATCTGACAGAATTCTGTCCTACTTAAAAAATCGCTTCAAAATGGCGTTGTAGATGCCACACTATCATACAAAACAAGATTTTGCAAATCTGATCGCATGGAAAAATACTATTTTATGAATTTTTTCAAAAGATTATAAAATCGTACACATCTGTCAAAAAGTCTGTCACACACATACACTTTTAATCCACACTATCATACTTTTTGAGCATGCAATTTTTGACAAATCGTACGACTAAGTATGATTTGTAGTGAATCATAGCCTTAATACGATTTTATATGCTCATGAAAATAATAGACATAACTTGCAACTTGACCCCGCCGACTACTGCTGGCAATTTCAAATTTCAATAGATAAAGATGTTGACATAGAAATGGTATCAAAATCAATGTCTAGGCAAAGACATCGAGTTATTAAAAAGAATCTTCATCTTATGAAACATGACCAAGCTGGCACTTATGGATAAGTGAAAAAATTCAGACTGACGCAGCATCAAAATATATTTTTTGGCAACTTTTTTATGGATTTCACGGAAATAGGATTTCGCGCAACTGGAACAATTAGAGAGAACAGAACCAAAAAGAGTCAATTAAGAAGTGCGAAAGAAATGAAAAAAGAAGAGCGAGTCGCATATGACTTTAGATTTGACAACCAAAATGAAATTCGAAATTCTTTTGATGAAATGCAAAGACAATAGAGTCTGTACAATGGCAACAGACTATGATACAATTGTGCCATATATGACAGGGTTCCTCGGTGGGCTAGTAGGTAGTGTGCTAGTCTATCAGTCCAGGGTTGTGAGTTCGA
The DNA here is from genome assembly GCA_949628195.1 of Phasia obesa. NCBI lineage: Eukaryota > Metazoa > Arthropoda > Insecta > Diptera > Tachinidae > Phasia > Phasia obesa. Next base: position 23,154,919 of record OX451218.1, on the reverse strand, counting down.
TTCCCACTAAAGACTCTGGAATTTTTTACTACAAATTGGCAGGAAGACAAAGAAGGAGCTTTAATATAATCTGGGTGCCTACAAATGATTAACTGCGTTAGTGACAGATCACAGACTGTCAAATATTATCTGGCCAAGTTAGAAACCGAGTTAAGACTATACTTTCAGACTGCGCCTGGAAATAGGCGAACGTAAAAAGACTATGGACCACGGGCAGACCATTATTTTTGTGGAGTTTGTACAGGTCATACTGTTTGACATAACAACATGAAATTTAGTATGTGCCCTTGGTAAATGGAGATGAAGAGCTGTATAGTTTTTAGACATCATCGGGAGGGGGCAATGAGTAATTACCTTTCCTGTAAATATTGTGAACGCTCTACAGGTCATACCGTATGACATATTAAAACGAAATTTAGTATGTGCCTTTGGTACATGGAGATAAGAAGCTGTGTAAATTTTGGGCATAATCGGGAAGGGGCAAGGGGTAGTTTAATTACTCCCAAATTTAGTAAACGCTCTACAGGTCATACCGTTTGACATATCAAAATCAAATTTGATATGTGCCTTTGGTACATGGAGATAAGAAGCTGTGTAAACTTTGGGCATAATCGGGAAGGGGCATGGGGTAGTTTACTCACTCCCAAATTTTGTAAACGCTCTACAGGTCATAATGTTTGACATATCAATATGAAATTTAGTATGTGCCTTTGGTATATGGAGATGAAGAGCTGTATAGTTTTTAGGCATAATCGGGAGGGGCAGGGAGTAGTTTCCTTTCCCCCAAATATTGTGAACGCTCTACTGGTCATACCGTATGAGATATTAAAACGAAATTTAGTATGAGCCTTTGGTACATGGAGATAAGAAGCTGTGTAAATATTGGGCATAATCGGGAAGGGGCACGGGGTAGTTCATTTACTCCCAAATTTTGTAAACGCTCTACAGGTCATACGCTTTGACATATCAACAAGAAATTTAGTATCTGCCTTTGGTATATGGAGATGATGATCTGTATAGTTTTTAGGCATAATCGGGAGGGGCAAGGGGTAGTTTCCTTACCCCCAAATATTGTGAACGCTCTACTGGTCATACCGTAAGAGATATTAAAACGAAATTTAGTACGTGCCGTTGGTGTATGGAGATGAAGAGCTGTATTATTTTGGGCATAATCGGGAGGGGGCAAGGGGTAGTTTCCTTTCCCCCAAATATTGTGAACGCTCTACAGGTCATACCGTATGTCATATTAAAACAAAATTTAGTACGTGCCTTTGGTGTATGCAGATGAAGAGCTGTATTATTTTGGACATAATCAGGAGGGGGCAAGGGGTAGTTTCCTTACCCCCAAATATTGTGATCGCTCTACAGGTCATACCGTATGACATATTAGAACGAAATTTAGTATGTGCCTTTGGTGCATGGAAATAAAGAGTTGTGTGTTGTTGTGTTTTTGGGCATAATCGGGAGGGGCAATGGGTAGTTTAATTACTCCCAAATTTTTTAAACGTTCTACAGGTCATATGGTATGACATACCAAATTGAAATTCAGAATGTGCCTTTGGTTTATAGAAATGAAGATCTATATACATTTTGGGCATAATCGGGAAGGGCCAAGGGGTAGCTTACTAAACACCCCAAACCGAAAATAATTAATTTTTCAATTCGAATATGCTTTAAACTTATTTTATTTATGTAATATATCCATAAAAAAAATATCTGTTTCCATTGCGTATGGTAAAGTTGAGTGTAGGCCACTCTAGATTTTTTAATAACAATTCGCCAAACCTTTGCTTTTCTTTTTCGATTGCTAGAAGTGTTATCATTAAGAAAATTTATTTAGTTTTTGAAGTTTTATAATATTTTTTGCGGATTTTCTTCACAAAAAAAATTGATTTAGGACCAGAGTGCACTGTACGAAGGTTGTGTGTGTTTTTCATTTTAATTGGTTGTTGTATTTGTATTTGTATTATAGTCGTTGCGGTCATTATTTTGATTTTGGTTTAATCAAACATTGTTTGCTTTTAACCACTTTTAAGTATCACAATGTAGGTACATATGTATGTATATTTATGTATTATTTGAGAAAATGTAAGTATAAGAATGCAAATGATAGAAATAGAGAGTACGATGAAGAGAGAAGATGAATACATTTATTAGGCCAAATGTGGTAGGTTAGAAGAAACTATAGAAGCATTATACTACAAATACTATAAACTAGTTAACATTTCAGTTTTATATTATCCTTTGAAGTCTGCTGTTGTAATTGCAATGAAATACGCACATTTATAATAAATACAAGACATACATATGTATTACATACATATGTACACATATTTACAATATATATTAAAAATATTTCAAAAAATAAAACAAAGAAATCTAATTAATAAATTAATTAAAATAATTAAATGAAAAAAAAAAGTAATGAAAAGAAAAGAAAATAAGTTTTGTATCAAAGCTAATAACGACAATATCTCCTTTTCAGTTAAAACGAAAACGAAAAAAAATATATATAAAAATTTTCTATGTTTAAATTATTTAATTTTTAGTGTAAACAACGTGTAAATGCAACTGGAATATATAAAAAATTATTAAAAAAATTATATAATAATGGGTTAAATTCTACGAATTATAAAAAAAACTTAACAATAGGTTTTGCCAGAAAAGTTTTAAGAAAAAAAATTTTATGAATTCAATGTACGTTTACACATACACATTTAAGTATGATTAAGTTTGTTATACAGTCATGTGACTTGTAAAAATATATCAGAAATTTTAGTAGTTTTTAAAAGTTGAAAAAGGAAAAAAAGAGAAAAAGTGGTTCTTTTAAAATCTGGACGCATGGTACATATTTTCAATTAAAGCGCCTGCAAGTATACAACACAAAAATCAACAAAACCATGTTATTCACCACCAGTGTTGCCATTTTTTTTTTGGTGAAAAGAGCTAAATATCTTTTAAATAAAGGCTAAAAAGAACTCTTTTAGGCTAAAAACGGCTAAATATAAAACTTAGAATTCAATCACCTCTCGAAATATTTCTCGTCACTGATATTCCAAACGTGTATAATTCCTTAAAAAAATTAAAATTTTCCCTTGGTTTTGTTCACTTCATTTTTGTTGGGGAACTACACATGTATATGCATTACTAGCTATGCCCGCCACGTCGTGGGCGTCCTGATAATATTTTGATGGGTTTTGCTTTGAAAGTATTCCACACCAATTGAAAGACTCTTACTTTTATAATGCTTCAGTTATGGTTTGTGTATTTAATTTATATAAAGGTACCTATCCCTCGATAAAATTCTAAAATATATATAAAAAATTCTAAAATTCTAAAAATAATTGTAAACCTCTGTGAGTGGTGTTTAAAATATTTTAATAACAATGTAATTTCACAAAGTAAAAATACAAACTTTAATCAACTAGCGCCATCTGTTGCGTAATAGTTCCTCAAATATCCCACTTTCAAAAATAAAACGGTGTGTGGTGAAAATGTAATCGTGTTGAAAATATCCCCGTTTTAAACTGAAAATTTTTGCACTTTTAATCCGGAAACTGCGTTTTCACTGCTTTTTCTCCACTTTCTGTTGGAAATAAGATATAAAAAAAGTATCCTATATTGCGACCAGGATAATAAGGTACCTCCTCACAAAATTTTGTTAAAATCCATCCAGTAGTTTTTACGTGATGCGAACACAAACAATGACAGACAGACGGAAATGAGTTACTATTTTATTATATGTATAGATGTAAATATTTATTTCTTCTAATTAGAATATTAAAGTTTGTAATAAATTTTTTTAGAGCAAGATCGGTTTATAAAATGCAAAGCGATTGCAAATGATGTTTTTGTAGATGACAGGAAATTACCGATCACTTCCGGAGTAAATCTAAACCCAGCTGTATTTACCCTGTAATGCTGCATAAATCTAACATCAAAAATTTATTTAAACGGAAAAAAATATTGAATTAATTTACTTACAATATATCGGTTAACTTCAAAGCATTAAATCCGTCGCGCAAACGTTTCTTGTTTCTTCTTCCTGTAGCAAAATGATTGCTCCGATTCTAAGCATTTTATTATATTTTTATTATTAAATTTAATAAAATTTCAGCAGCTTATTCTTCTCGGTTCCATTTATTGCGCAGCTTAGTGTATTTTGAACAGATGTTCAATGAGGGCAACAAAACAAAAATGCAGTCGTCAAGTTTGTAGCTCTGGGTTGAGGAAAAACATGCGTGCGTCATTGTCTTTATCGCTTATATCATGTTTCCACGACAAAACGAGGCACTTGCTTCGCTCTCTGAATCATGATTGCGAATCATAGCGTTTCCACGACGCATACGTGCTTCGTTTTGTTTGGATTTTTAAATTTATTGCACGATTTTGTTTTTTACCACTTGATATACTTTTGTTTTTGTTTTATTTATCAATTTTAAGTTATATTTTAATTATTTGCTTATTTATTTATGTTTAAACATCGATTTTAATTTTATTTTTTTCTCTTTTTACATTTTTTTGTAAAAAGGAGAGTTAGTTCAGATAAAGTTACGATAAAAATTAGAGAAGATAGAAATTATTCATGCTTCGCAAGTAGATTCAAACTGAATCATCTCAAAACAAAGTGCTTCGCTCTCAAAATTTTGAATGGCGAAGCACGTTGATTCAAACATGATTGGAGTGTGAAGCACGAATGAGAGAGCGAAGTATGAATATTGGGCTCCGTGGAATCGTGCTATTAAAGACAATCAGGCCGTCTTTGATGCTCGGCCTTCGTGTGGTTTGCGTCTCACTCTCATTCTCATGATTCCTCGATTGTATTGCGGTACTGTTATTGGTGGTTGCTTTAATCAGCAACGTGTAATCATTTTGGTTTCGTGTATAACCTAGTTATTTTTATTCAATAAGTCGTACATTGGTGGAGCACCATTTTTAACTCATTTTTTCACTGCAGCTTTGGTGTTTACATTTATTGGTTGGTTGGTTCAAGTAGCATCAATTGATTCCGACACCGAACCACTTGTCAAGACAATAAAGCCAATCCTCATGTGGATCCCAGTGGATAGTTTAACGTTGGTGGCTATTTTTTTCGATATTGTATTTCAATATTAATAATCATAGTTCCACACCATATCGTATTATTATTTTTTCTATGTTACAAAATAAATACAAATTACATTCTAAATTAACTTATCAAGCATGGTGATGAAGACTTTCGCCCGTTATAGTGAAACATCCAGAGCCTTTGAAGGGAATCGAGTTCACAACCACACATACTTATAGACTAGCACACTCCCTGCTAACCTACCGTTTCCACCCCTCAATTTAGTATCAATAAAATTTATAGTTCAGTGACGTGAACTATAAACAATAGATTTTAAAGACTCCACCAAAACAACATGGACGTTACAGAAAGTCAACTGAAATCTGAAAACTGTTAACTAACAGAGAAAGATATAAACCCACCATAGCGAATTGGGTCCCCTTGCTGGGAGTTTTTTTTGTTTTTATTAAAAAAAAAGATTTTCAAATAGGACGCGTCAAAAAATTTTTGCGAAAGTGTTCTTTCTCCAATCCAGACAACGGGCCACCAAAACCATGCGATTTAACGATTTTTGAATAGGGTTACCTGAAGCTTTTGGTTTATGCAAACTTACAAGCAGGTTTAAACAATTTGGAAGACAACAGTATACTGAACATTACTGGACTCTCTGAGTGGTAGCCGGGTCGTGTATATGTAAAACATCATATTCAGTTATTAATGTCATAAGTTTTAGATTAAAATTTGGTTATTTTAATAGTGTTAAAAGTTTAATAAAAAATTTTAAGTTGAAAAATCCAAAACACGCGCTTTGTGAAGACTGGCCAACAAAGATTTTGTCCTAGAGATGTTGTTGAGCGATCTTAGATATATTTTTCATACTGATTTCGAATGTGAGCTTAGATCCTTTCTATTACGTCTAGTATCCTTGGGATAGCTGAATGTATGTTTTTTCTATATCGAAAGTAGTAAATTATTCCATTTATATATCGTGATGAAAATAAAACTGAGGCCAGATCCGGAATCAGCACAAAAATATCTTTGGGATCACCTAACAACTTGTCTAGATCAAACACTTTGTTTCTTAACAAGTGTAATCATATTGTTTAATTTTAAGTGCATACCCTTAGGATGCACTATCAACAAAGGAATAAAATGGTGGTGTGAGAATAGACCATTGTTTTATTTGTTTGTCTATATAAGTACACTAGCTGTGTCCGCCACTTCATCAGTGTCCTTGCAATATTTTGTTCGATTTTGCTTTGAAAGCAATCTACACCAAAGACCCTCACGTTTTTAGTGCCGCCTTAAACTATGCTGCATATAATTTTATGTATTTTTTACTTTATAACAAATAAAGTATGCATATCCGGTTAGTTCAACTGCGCACTTTCACTGCCCTTTTCTTCACTTTCTCTTGGAAATAAGACATATTGCGTAAAAAAATGTATCCTATATTGGGACCAAGATACTTGGGTATCTCCTCACAAAATTTTGTTAAAATCTATCCAGTAGTTTTTACGTGATGCGAACGCAAAAGATAAGCAGACAGAGACAGATAGTCGGAAATGAGTTACTATTTTATTATACATGTGAATAGATGTATGAACATATGTTGTGCTCTTTTTAACTTTGTGTGGCTACGAAAATAACTGCTATAAATAAATAAATCTGTAAAATTGTTTATCCACGTTATTTATTAATGTAAAGTTAAATATTGCATGTACGAAGGGTACCTTTGTGTGTGAGTACGACTCGCAGTCGTAATTTAATGTTTTTTTGTTATTAAAAAAATTCAACGTTGATCGAATTTTAGTTCTGTAGATCATACATTATAAACAAACGCACAAACGGTTACACATATATGTATGTAAGTATATACATACATATATGTATGTATATATAAACAGCAAAAGTTTTCAAAAGTGTATCTCGTCCGAATTTTAAAAGAACAAACCTTAATTTAAAAAAGTTGGGAAAGGAAACAAAAGAAAGAAAGAGAGAAAACAAATTCAAATTCACCACTAACGCAAAAATGTTGAATAAATCCTGTTGCAGTGTTACCAACCCAAAATTCGAATAGTTTGTTAATCCGACTTTCAAATTTGGTAGTTTTTAACAAATCATATTGAAAAGTACGCAGATCTACCAACTTTATTGTTCAGCTGGAAATACCAATGATAATTTTTTTTTTGGCTGGAAGGACGCAAGGATTGGATGTTAATAATCGCTAATACCGCAAATTAAAATAGCAAAATGACACATAAATGAAGAATTGAACATTGAATACTTTATTTATTTAATCAAAGTTGATAATAAATTGATTAAAATTTATTGAACTGCGAATAAAGCATACAACTGTGCTTATTGAGAGATCATTCATATCCTTTTGAGTCAACAAGGGCCTTGTAGTCTTGTAGAATAAAATTCCTAAGAGGATCTCTGTTGTCTCCAGGGGATGTGAAGTATCTTTCATTATATATGATTATTAGCTTTATCGTAGCCTATAACTTGTTCGCCAAACACAAGGGATATGAGGTACTTGGGGTCGCGGTATTTAATATTTAATATTAATAATAATAAATTTAATGTTAAAAACTGAAAAATTCCCTAAAAGTGTAGTCAACTCAGCGTTTTGAACCCACGCACTTAAAAAATTTTTATTGAATTTAATTCTTAACCTGAATTATAATCACATTTTTGCATAGTAATACTCTCACGAAAGATTAGCATTTTTAAAAGATGAGAAAAATAGATTTGTTGATTAATCCTGGGGCGAAAACAACTAATATCGGACTTGTTACGTGATTAATTTTTAAGTTCCCGTTTTATCTCTTCTGAAAGGGGCCTGTCACTTTAATATGGCGATATTTTCAAAGGGAACCATTTGAAACTGTTACTATACTTTGTGACAGATATTTGACCTTAACCCTTTCGACGCGGACTGGTACACATGTGTACCAGCAGAAGGCAAAAACTCAAAAAAAAAAGTTTTGCACAAGATTATTGTTTTTCTAATTTTATTGGGCATTTTATAAATTTTTTTTTTAATTTTTTTTTAAATCGAACCCGCAACCTCCAAACTGATAGACTAGCGCACTACCAATTAGTCTATTGAGGCATTTAAATGGCAAATACTCCATTATACAAAGGGCAATTAAATATAATTTTGATTTTTTTAGAAATATTATTATTAATGTAGGGGGAATATCGAAGCAGACCACTTCCATAATGGGTCCCTTTTCGATCCGCTTTCGTTCTCTATGATTACAGGCAATCGAAATTTAAATTGCGACAACCTTTAATCTTGAGTTTAGTGATTTCAGACTATCGACTGGTAATTGTATGCCTGCTTTCTTATCATGCATTTGTTCAAGGCTCAGGTCCTCCATGGCATCCACATTAAACAGGCTTCTACCAGAGGTCCTGAGGGAGTGCTGGACATTCACACACAATGTGCGCTGCCGTCTCAGCCTCTTTCCTTTCCCCGTCTCCTCTTCTGCCTTTGCCTCTCACTTTTAGGCATGAGCTGTAGAGACTCCGACACGACGTTGAAGGAACGTTTTGAGGTGCTTGCTTCCGAAAAGTATTTATTTACCTAAGCCTACAGGGCCAGGTGCCTTCAATTCATCCACATTTACCTCCATAGCGGCAGGAGTGTTTTCATAGACTGACCAGTCCACACCTTGCGAGGTTTCTTTTTCATTCTCTTCCGATATCCTCCCTTGGCCAGTGGTAACCGGAGTTCCTAAAGGGATTAACCTCTCCACCCCTAAAGAGGCTTCCTTGTCTATCCCTATCGAAATATCTCGGTTCAACGTCATAGGAGAACCTTTAGAGATTAACCTGTTCACCCCTTGCGAGGGTAAGTGTACATTGAAACCGCTATCCCAAGTACGCATACTAAGGGCCAAGCACCCTCTTGACCACGCGTCCCTGACGTATGTTGTTCCACCAACCACCTTAACCTTACAAGTGGGATTTTTTAGAAATAAGAAATCTGAATATTGAAAATTATGTATTTGCCATAAAAAGTGAGAGACATAAAAATAGAACCTCACGCTGTGGAAGTGCATAGTAGTATTTTAAAAGATAGAACCAAGACCTTTTAAAAAGCCTTCTTTGGAAGGAACGGAAGGAAAATAAGGATCCAAGGGAGAGAAGGTCTAAACTTGCCTTATAGAAGGCCTGAAGTAAGAAGGGATTTTTAGTTTTACTACTGGGTTCTTGTATTACTTCAAAATTAACAAGTCATAGGATCATCTGGTGACAATTGTCGCCAATTTCCCGCAGTTAATTTAATATAATTAAATAAGTTATCCTAATTAGTTGGAACTAAATAATGTTAGATAGAGTTGGTAACACTGTCCTGATTGATGAACAATACACAGTTATTCTCACAAGAGAATTATTTGCTATAAAAGTTTTCTCGCATGCGCTTTATGCCAAATACCGATACATTAACACACACACACACAGGAACACAAACACTCAATCTATACAATATGGTTAAATATGTATGTATGGCTTTTCATTTCATACTATTTATACACATTCATTTTGGTGGATCCTTTCTTATAATTTGCAACAAAACAACACCAATTAAAATTTTAATAGAATTTTATTTTTTTAATAAACTGAATAAAGTGTAGAAAAATTATAAAAATTAGTTGTAAAAAATTCTAAAAATATATGGCATCTAAAATCTCAAGTTGTTTTATAAAATTTCTTGTCTTTTAATACAAATTATCTACAGTTTAATAAAGTCTGTTCCTTTTTTCTATTCCGTTTTTTGCTCCTCTTTTTTTAGCACAAATGAAAGAAAAACACACATTTTTTGCTCAACCATAAGTTTTGTGTTACACATATCTAAAGTGAAAAATCAATTGATACATATTTTTTTCTAAACAAAAGAAGTTTTTACTACTACGTATCCTATAACTTACTTACTAACTTACTAACACGCATAATAATATTAATATAATTTAATAACTAAATAAATAATAAATATAAAAACGAGAATTATAACAGAAAAAAAGTAATAAAAAAGCTTTAAATAAAACCGAATTAAAATTTATACAAATAAAAACCAAACAAAAAAAAAAAGTTATAGTTATAAAATAAAAATTTATAAAACTGTAAAAAAATCTCTACAAGTTTACAATATTTTAAATTAAATCTACGCTTTTCTATATGAGTATACCCGAAAACGCTATTCAGCCACACAACCCCTGAAGTATGTTGGAATGTGTAAGTTTTGAAACAAAAGAAAAATATAAAAGAAAATTTAATTAAAAAAAAAATCCAAAACTATGCAAAATAACAAAGAAAAATAAACAAGAAGAAGAAAAAGCAAAAAAAAAAAAAGAAAAAAACAAAAAAAAACAAGGTGAATGGGAAGTGTATAGATACATGATGGCATCAAATTAAATAAAAACAGGTTGACAGCATCAAACAGCCTTCAACATTATCAGTTAAATATGCCATCACTTGTATTCGAAACTGTATGTGTGTATAACAGGGACTCAACACTTGTATACAACATCATCACCATCATCAACGCCATCATCATCATTATCACCATCACTATCATTGTCATCTTTAAATTCCCCACTTAACTTCCTTTTCAATGTTTCCGTTTCCCACCATTATTAACACTACTACTATTACTATTCTTACTGCTACTACTACTACCACTAAAACTAATACTATTACTAGCCAACGGTAAAAAGTACCATTATGAAGGCCTTCTAGAAGACCTCTTTACTCCTTCTTAAGTAGGCATAAGGCCGTAAAGTCGCATTAGATACTCATATCTTTTTTTCACAGGTTGTTTTTGCGAAGAAGTCCCTAAACTCTTATATCTGCCGGCAAGTGTTCCCGAAATTATCTGAAAAAAACTGTAATAATGTTTTGACAAAATTATTATTGCTTTTATAATTTTATTAAGTGCCGAATGTCATTATGCAACTTTTGTCGCTGTAATTCTTTTATTAGTTTGAGAGAGAAATGTACTCTTCAAATTCGTTTTGTCCTCTCATTCGTAGTTTAAATTTTGAAGTTTAAAATGTAAACGAATATATGCATCCATACAAATTGCTGCAATAAAAATTGCACGATATAAACACAAATGCAATATTAAAGAAGAAACGAGAAAGATTGCAGCGACAAAAGTTGCATAATGTAATTCGGCACTAAGTATTTTAAAGTTACTTAAAGAAAGTGCATTACATTCTGCTAGTGTCTAAAATAAAATGTTCCCAATTGTTCTTTAATTACTAATAATCACCTAATTTATAAATTAAATTATTCTTTCTTAGAGAGAATAAAACGAACTTAAACATGACTTCAAATTTTATCTGTATTTATTTTAAATATTTAAAATTTAATTTTTTGGAAATCTAACCCGCAACCCCCTGAATGATAGAGTAACGCACTGCGAATCAGTCTTCAAATGAACTTTTTTTTTAGAATTGAAAATCTAAAAATTGAAAATTTTTTCCAAGTTAAATGAGAGATATAAAAATAGAAAATTATGCTCCCTTTCTAAAACAAGGGAGGTAGGAATGTGTAGTGCATCTTTTAGAAAAGAGACAGAGAGAGAGAGAGCCAAGGTCTTCTAAAAGCTCGTTTTTGGAAGAAACGGAAGAATGAGGTTTGTAGAGAGAGAAAGTCTAAGCATGCCTTATAGAAGGCCTGTAGTCAGAAGGCCTTTTTGGTTTTACCGCTGAGTACTAATACTATTGCTAACACCAACACTAAATAACAAAATGTTCATTACAATCTGCTTGTAAATTTTGTGTAATTGTAAATGCATCCATATGGAATTATAAGAAAAAATAATGGGTGTTTTTTTGTTGTGATAGAGAACCTTTTGTTGGTAACAACACTGTTTTATGTGAAAGTTTATATAACGGTACTCCGTTTATTTATTTTATTAATTAAATGTTGAAATACAATTATACATTACTAGCTGTGCGTACTGATAATATTTTATTCGATTTTGCTTTGAATGTAATCCACACCAAATTTTTGAGACTCTTACCTATTTACTTTATATAAAGGTACCCATACTTGGATAAAAATCTAAAATTTATATAACATTCTGAAATTCTAAAAATTATTGTAAAGCTCTGTAAAAGGTGTTTAAAATATTTTAATAATTTAATTCCACAAAATAAAAATGAAATGAAATAGAAATTTTGTATAATTGCCTTTTTGGCAGTAAGTAATACATATTTTGATATTATTTTAAACAGCGCCATCTATTACGCAACCGTGTTCAAAATATCCCGCTTTCAATTTATTTCATCGTTCTTCTAAAACAGCGCCATCTTTTGCGCAACGTGTTTAAAATATACCGCTTTCATTAGTAAAAGATGAATTATAGTAACTTTTTATTTATTTATTTAACTAAGGTCTATAGATTAATATCTTAACAGACCAAAAATAATAATAACAAAAACATTAGGACTATCATCATTAGTGAATAACATTTAAAAACAAAATAATATCACGTTTTATAATATTAACATTTACGGAGAAATCAATGGAATTGTAAATTAACGGATCCACGTTTGCATAATTTGTTTGAAAATACTTAAGGTGAAGTGGTGTAAAATTACGAGTAGATCTTGAAGGTTCAGACGTGGAACAAGATTAACGTGGGTACCTGCAGGTTAGGCTTAATCCCACGGTGGTCTTTCCACCGAGTGAAATTGAAGCGTAGACTAGCGCCCCCATTGTGTAGTACAACAACACTTTACGACTGCCACCAATCGCAATTTGTGTCAATTTGATACAGTCACAATGAGTAGCAATTTATATAATATGACAAGCCTTAACCAAGGCAAGCCTAGATTCCATATTATAGCCTCTTGCTTAGGGGTTTGGAGACTATCCAAACTCTGTCTGTTGAGAGTGCAACGGCACACTTGATCGACCGTGCACCATACCTACATAAATCGATCTTAAACCACAACTACCACGTGTACCCCCGAAGGGGACCTCACCAATAACCGGTCACAAAGAGGATAGGCTCTCCCGTGTTACCAGTCCTTTGGCCACTGGTCGGGCCTCGAAGAGGACCCGTGTGTTTTAAGACACATACGTTTTCTTCCAGATTTAGGTTCTAGGAACCCTAGCGTCTGGTGCCCCTATTTTCCCCGAGTGAACCGCGTCAAAGCATTTGCCATTCCCACAGTGACAATTGGAACCCCCGGGGATCTTAAAGGTACATTAAAGTTGATATTTCTCAGAAGAAACTCTGAATAAATTGAGCCGTTTATCAAATTTATTAAAAATGATACATTAAGCACTAATCGCCTGCTTTCCAATGTCGGCAGAAACTGATTTTGTACAGATTCAATAAAGTTCTTCTGATAATCAGTATAAGATGTGTACAACCGTCTAGTTATTATAGGTTCAGTGAATTCCTTAGCCCAACGTTTAATAAAGGCTAGTACGCCACGAGCTTTATTTATCATCATAGCAATATGCTTGGTAATTTTAAATTACAGTCTAGAAGAACTCCTAAATCCTTGAACTCCGTAACCAATTCAAGCTGATAGCCACCCAGCGAAAATAGACCATTAACAATTGAGCAGCTTGCATTTTTTTTAAGTTAAGGACCATTAAATTAACATTGCACCAGTCATAAAATTTATCCAAGTAGCGTTGCAAATAATCCCTTTCAGAAATTTTATTGTAGCTTCGAAAAATCTTTACATTAAAACATTACTCAATTCTATTATGCTCGGCATATCATTAATAAAAAGCGAAAACAAAATGGGACCCAAGTGGCTTCTCTGAAGAACTTCGGAGATCACCGCAATATTTTTGGAAGTGACATTGTTGAATTTAACACATTGCTTCCGTCCTGCTAAGTATGATTTTATCCAGTTAAAACTTTTTCTCTTGGCCACTTATTCCTGCCGTATACTGTTCAATGGATGATTAGTGATTTTTATAAGGGAGTTTAACTTCTTTCCTCTCGACATTTCAGTTATAAATCGAATCAAATCAAAAACGGCGAGCTACACTCTTGTGCCTGCCAGCTTACGGCCTTGGTCAGAATATTACTGTCTACCGTCAACTTATGCGTGCCTGAATTAAAAATCTTTAATGTTGCCACATGACATAAATCGAGAGATAAAATTAAATAAGCATTTGACGATTCTTTATATATTAAACAAATGGACCTGTAATTGTTCACTTTGTTCTTCGAATTTTATGCCATAGCAAACTTCGTAGATTGCAGCTGATCACCTCGTTCTTCCGATTTTGCACCACTTTGTTATAGACTGTGTAGAATGTATAAAAATTGGAACTTCAAATTACGCTCTGTTATTCAGGCAGTAAAGCCAGTCAGCTCAACAAATGTTGAAAACATTTTTAGATATTTTTTTATGAAAATTCTCTACCTCTAAAAAGAACACCCATTTGATATACTTCAATATAATAAAGGCTTTGCTTTGTCTTTTATTTGCTATGTAGATGTTATATAGAGAAATGGATGAATTGATGGATGGATGTTTAGTTGATTGCTTGCTTTGTTTTTTCTTATTCATACAGCATCTTCTGCTTCGATGACAACCATAATAGTGATGATTATGATGACGAGCTGCTTCTTGTATGTATTTTGTCTGTCCGTAATTATAAGTCATACCATTACACGTTTGTGATTGCTTGCTTACATACATACACTTAATGCATTTAAATTCATTTTTTTAAAACCTGCAATTCGATTTCTCACTCGCTTTAACAAAACAAATTAAATTTGTATTCTTTATATGATTCCACATTTAGTGCTGCCATTTTTAAGGTTTTTTTTATTTTAAATTTAGCGTTTTTTTAAGAAATATTTAATTTTATACTTCTATTACGTTTTACAACTCAACTCAGTTTGGTCATATGAGATACAACACTTTTTTGGTTGAAATTGTTATGGCGTTACCAACTTAAAGTATCAAGTTTGACAAGAGAAAAACAAGTTGATATAAAAATTTGAAACAAAAAAAGTGTTTTATGTGTTTTACTGAAAGTAAAATATTTTTAAAATGCATATAAGCATAGATTTGTTTTATGAAGACGAGGCCGAAGACGCTAATATAGATGTTCTATATATGTACGTATAAGGAGAAAAATGCGTGATGAGTCCAACCCCCTTGAACTACCTAATGCAAAGTATTTTTGTTACAGTATAAAATGGCCAACACTAGTAGGTTATATTGCCAGGGTCTATTAACATGAAGGAGGTTTCCTCAGGAAAATCCAGCCGACCTGTTCCTTTGCACAGGAAGTAGGCCACCAGAGTCGACTCCCAGAGTATTATTGGTCTCCACCAGTATCAATCTTAGTTTTTTTGCTGGTACTGCACCACGTCAAAAAAGTGAAGTTACATTCCTCACATGCGAGTTTTAATTTGGTTCTCCACCAGGTTATTTCATGCAATAGAGTAATTCCTTCTGATGTTAATTAATATCATGTAATTTTGAGTTTTTATTTGGTCTTCATCAGGTTCTTTCATCCACTTTTTTTCAAATGTTTATCCTCTCGTCATGTTGTGTTTCTTTTAGTTTAAGGTTTATTCTTCTATTAATGTAACACTGCATTTTCACAGTTTCACATAAAATAGACAGTACAATTTAATACATATCTACAGTTAACAATCATGCATGTAGTTAATGAAAAAAGAACACCGAAAACTGTAACTCGATACATTTAGTCGAGGCAAATCATTAGATAATGTGAAAGTGAGACGTAAAACTCTCGAGGTGAAAGAAACATATTCAGGCCTAATCTCCCTTAAGCAATAATGACAACGACGCGCGAGTTGTTTATGAAACCGGCGCTGCTTTACGACTCCAGTGCTAAGTAATAGCTAAACCTAAACAAGAGTGTAAGGAATAAAATAACTGTCAAAAATTCTCATGTACGTACAAAATGTATGAAGCAAACCTAAATAGCGGCATCAACACAATTGGCAATTGGAAATTTTAATTTTGACTGAGCGTCAGATAGTGAAGTTGTTTGCATACAAAATGTTATTGTTTTTTGTGTAAGAGTGGTACCATTTTAGCTATTTTCTGCTTTATCTAGCGATTTTATCTCTATTTTGCGTCTTAATTTATTAGATTTTACTAAACAAAATATGTTAACATTACTATTTATTACAAAAAAATATTGCGCTCTTATTTTGGTTTGTTCTAAGTTAGGCGCTAGACGTCGTTACGCCTTACGCCCTTGTTTACGTTAGTCAGTAAAAAAAAATAAATAAGTTTAAAATGAGTAATAAATACAAAAATAAAAGATTTATTATTATCGAGAGACTTCCGAATGACCACCACCAGTTGCAAGATAATTGCTCCTTCAAGTTTTCCTTATGTTGTATCCAAACCTACAAGAAAATAAGTTATAATTACACCTTTATGGTATTGGTCCATTTTCGTGATAAGTACGTACACGTCCCCACTCGTTCGCATTTCTTAATGGCGGTAATAACCTATTAAGTTGTAAAGCAAATTTCTTGGTTTTATTTTTGCTGGATCCAAATAACGGCTTGCCTCGTCTAGTTCTTCAAGTTTTTCAAACTGTTGTCTTGTTGTAAATAACTTAATTTTTTTTCTATAAATTTGTTCGAAATCTGTTATAAAGTGCTTGAAGTCAAATTATATAACTTTAACTTACCCGCTTTCCATTTTTCTTAACCAATTTACTGAAAAAAAAAACTGCTAAAGGCCATGATTCACTATCATTCTGAGTCGAACGATCTGTCAATAATGGCATGTGTGCTAAAAACGTATGATAGTTTGTATTAGAAATATATGCGTGTGACAGACTTTTTGACAGGTCTGTACGATTTGATAAAATTCATAAAATGGTATTTTTCCATGCGATCAGAGTTGCAAAATCTTATTTTGTATGATAGTGTGGTGTCTACATCGCCATTTATTGAGTAGAACAGAATTCTGTCAGTCTTAAGCCCGTTTCCATTAGACATTAACATGTCTTAACAAAAGTCAAACTTCATATAAAAAAACATTATTTTTAATACTGTTTTTTTATATGAAGTTTGACTTCTCTTAAGACATTTTAATGTCTAATTAAGATGGAGGGTAATAATGAGTTGTAATTTTTGATACTTTTGTTAACCACTCTAACACAGGTTTACAACCCTGTTAATACCACCGTTGATAATATCAAATTGATAAATGTCAACTAAAGTAGAGTTGGGTTGTAAACCGTAATAGGGGTCTTAATTGTTATGCACTATAATTATATGCACTATGAATCGTTTTACAAGCTCTAAACGTCCCAGTCAGCCATTAAATAAGAACTCCGAAAAATTCTCAAATAGGAGCTTTTTCTGAGGACTTCTTGAAATGGATCACACTGTGACTCACAAATGGGACTTAATTATGTGTACCTTCGTTGCATACTTTATTATGACTCACATCTTTGTTGTCATACCTTTCGGTGAAGACGATCGTTAGTGGCTATTTGTTGGACACGGTTTGGAACGCTTTCGATGTGAGAACATCATTATCTTGCCACCTCTTAGATAGTACTGGATTTTGTATTTTTTTTAAGACAGCACTATCGCTGCGTAGCTTTTTTGCTTATCTGCAGAAAACACCCAGAGTCTTTGGCGCGAATCGAACTCGCAGCCTCTAGACTGATAGACTAGCGCGCTACGATTCGGTATATCAACGCACTCAAGTTTTACCGAGCATCAGCATAAATATATTATTTCATACAGTGTTTGGCCAGAAACCGTCCTTCTTGTATGCGTTCTAAAATATTTTTAATTTTAACTGTCCGTTTTCAAATGTTACGCGGTTAAAATGAGTTCCGGTTGTTACTGGCCAATGGGGGTTATTAGATAAGAATGACAATGAAACCTCGCAAGGGTGGACGGGTCAATCTGTGAAGATACTCCTGGGGCTATGAAGGTGAATGCGGATGAGCTGGACGCACCTGACTCTATAGGCTTATGTAAATCTTTTTCGGAAGCAGGCACTTCATAGTGCTGGAATGTGTTGTAAAACTTAACAGATGTGCCTCGGTTAATGAGGTAACATTGATGTGGATGAAGGGAATGGAGCAGCAGACCAACTAGCAAGAGGGGGATCTGCTGTAAATTTCTGTGGACCACAACCCAGAGTAGTGCTGGGTAGTGGCATAATGCGAGCTAAGGCCCTACAATGGGTGGTCTCATTAAACCTGAAATGGTGGAGCAATGGGCTCAAAGAGCCCATTGGCAGGAATGCCAGTTAGGTACTCGATAGAAGTACTCTAAGCTGGATAACTGCATAAGCGACTGGTCATGGAAACTTGAAAATCGAAGATGATACTTACAGACTATACCGGGAGGAGTCTGAGACGGAAGCGCACATTGTGTGTGAATGTCCGGCACTGTCTAGCATAAGACTTAGGACCACTGGTAGAAGCTTGTTAAATGTGGACGCCATGGGGGACCTGAGCTTTGAACATATGCTAGCAAGGCCGACAGTTACCAGTAGACAATCTGAAATCACTAAAGTCAAGATTAAAGGCTGGTTGTAGCACGTGACTCTATGAGGGTAAGATTGCCATAATTACATTTCGCTTGTCTATAATCATAAGGTACGGAAAGGGGTCGAAAAGGGATTCGTTAAGGAAGTGGTCTTCTTCATTATTCCCCCTACATTAAAATAAAAAATGGCCGCCTAATGTACAATCGCAGTTTCATATAAAAAAGTGTTGAGGCTTACAACTCAGAAAATAATATTTTTTTCTTATTTTTAAAATAAATACAAGGTGATAGACACTTTGGGTACTTTTTTCTTTGAATGGAGTAGCTTCGCTAAAATAGATTTGACCCCAAAAACGGGCGATTTTCTATTCATTTCATGTGGCAACTACCTTTAAATTTGTCAAACAGAATACACACTATCTCCTGTGTGTGTGTGCGTGTGTGTGCTCGTATGCAGTATATTTTAATTGCTCCATATTTGTTTTACCTAGATTTTTAACAAGGTTCCTTTCTATTGAATACAAGTACAATACTTTTTTTTTAACCAGAACAGCATGTTACGCCTATCAAACCCTACTAGTTTCCAATTGCACTTTAAGCTAAAAATGACAGGAAATATTAAGGCATATTGAACGAGGAAGCCTCTGTAGGAGGGACATACATACATTGTATGTACATAATATAATAAGAAACATTTGTTTATTTTTTTATAATGAATTTGACAGTTCAATTTATTTTCTCTTCTCTTAATGCTTTAAACGCATAGACGATATCGGCTACACCTCTACACGACTACAAATGACGTTGGCTACAATCGTCGCCGTGTAGTCAGCTACTGCATTATATTAAAAACGAAAGCTACACACATCAAAACTATGAAAATGAAATTTTTCTTTTGAAAAAAATGTTTAAAAAAATACTTTTAACATATCAAAACAAATAAATACATATATATATATATATATATATATATGTACATATGTATATTCAAAACCTTTTGATTGTAAATGAATTTTTATTTTTAATTTTGTGACAAAAGTAGAAATAAGCCTAAAGGTGTGTTTACATTGAGTGTACAAGTCATATGTACTGTCAAAATTGCTATCCATATGGAATTTCATGTGTATGTCAAAATCAGTGTTTTACATATGGTTTATAATTTTTGTGTTCAAACGTACCCATGTTACGTACATATGACATAACCTCCTGTTGTTGAAAACAAAAATCAAATATTTAAAACAGCTGGTCTTCAAAGTGTGGTATAGATGGATTATTTTTTTAAATTATTAGACTGTATAATAAAACTAATAATATTAGCTTTATTGGGACTTGCTGTAATAATTTTGTATATCTTTGCCGCCATTTCATTTTATTACACACCCGCTAGTGATGTCAACTATGCAAAGAACTACCGTTTTGTGTTATCATTTGGGTGCTTCTACAACAGTACAGAAATCAATTTATAAGAGACAAATTATATCAAAACAGAAAATAATTATAATAAATAATACAATAAGTAATAATTAATATCATTTGAACTATATCAGCAACAATTGAATGAATAATTTTGTTGATGTTAATGTCAATTTATTTTCACTCTTTTTATTTATTAGGAATAAAATAGTTTTTATCCTAATTCGTATGGCAAATTAAACTAAATTTCTTTAGAATAATTGAGCCGTTGTTTTGAAAATGCGAGAACTCCATTTTATTTTATTTAATGATTTGCATTTGAATGGCGTTAAAAAAATCACAAGCCAGAATAGACTTATTTTATATTTTTTGTGGTCTTATTGCATGTAAGTTTAATATGCAATAATAGTTATCCATTTTAGCTGCAAAAAAAGGTTTTGGTATACGCCAATAGTTGTTGATTTTCTTTTACTGGAATGTAATTATAATACCAAAAAATTTAATTCTTTATATACATACATACATATTTTATTTCAATACCATTTAATTCTTCTTGGTACAGTAAAACAAAAAACTAAAAAAAAACTAAAATTATATTTAATTTTAAGGGTAAAAAGTGGAAAAAGAAAGAAATTACAATACATACATATATTTCTTACGTTACACAGCGAAGATTTTTCACCATAGTTCCAGTATGATTGCTCAATTTTGATAATGCTTCTTAATATATTGCAATATAAAAAATAGTACTATTCAACATGGATTAAATTATATAGTATATTGGTTAATTTGAAACTCCTTAAATTCATGATAAAAATGTATGAGTGAAATATTTAAAAATAAAAGTGGACATCACTGAAAACATCTGTTGTCATATAGTTTTACACATCAAATAGAGCGTGCTTTAAATAAAAAACTAACACATGTTATTGCACATAGGTAAATAACATATGTTATGTTTCAAGAGGTTTACACTATGTGTATAGTTTTACATATGGAAAATCTGACATTCCATATGACTTGTACACGCAATGTAAACACGCTTTAAATTGGCTACAACCGCAATGGTGGTCGTGTCGCCATGTAGCTATGATGTTGTCAAAAAAACCGTTTTCCTACAAACGTTTGTATTTTAATTTTGATAGTTTGTAGCCGGTAGCCTGATGTTGTCTATCTGTTTAATGCATAGGAGGTTGTTTATCTGTCAAACTGTGTGTGTAGTTAAATAAGAATTTTATGGTGAAGTAGAAATTTACATAACAAGTTCGAGCACTGTACAGTTGCTTAATAACTTTTTCTTTTGTTAATAATTCGGTAGCTCGTGAACCACTTATGATATTTTGTTTTACAGAGGCAAAGATATCAAGGCAAAACGTAATCCTTAATTTCATCAAAGGTTTAGCCAATATTCCATAATTCTTGCAAAAAAAACCCGACTTCAAAACAGATAGAAGGGCACCAATTCTAAACTAAAAATGTAAGAAGTAATCTGTAAGAATTAGATTTAAACCAAATAAAAGATGCGCCAAAATTAGAGGGGAAAAAATAAAGACTATTTGAATGTCAAGGCTCTCCTTATTACTGTTCAAAAGTTAAGCTATTTTCACCAGCATCCGTCTTTTATGGGGGCACCACTCAAGCCTCTGTCTATAATGGTTTTAAAGATAGGTTCACATAGATCAAATAACATCACCTATTCGGACACCCTTTAATTTACAATTTTAAATTAAAGACTTGTTGTTATAGAGGATTTGGGCACAAAGATTCTTTGTAAATTTCAACTATCTGTCTATAACGGTTAAAAAGTTTAACCATATATATCAAATTACATGAACTATTGGGACACCCTTTACATTATAATTCTAAATATTTATAATTGTTATCATACCAGAGAAAGTAGTGGATATTCTGCCTAATTTTCAAGTGTTTGTGTTTAAGGGTTCAAAAGATAGGGCCATATAGATCAAATTACATAATTTATGGGGACACCCTTTAGTTTCTAAATTCAAATTGTATACTTGCAATACAGGTCCCTTGTAAATTTCAGCTGTCTGTCTGTAAAAGTTCAAAAGTTTGGCCACAAACAGAATTACATTAACTATTGGGACACCCTTTTATTTCCAAATTCAAATTTTATACTTTTTGTTATAGCTGACTAGCTGACTACAGGTTCTTTGTAAATTTCAGAGGTCTGTGTACAACTGTTCAAAAATATGCCCACATACATCAAATTAAATGAACTATTGGAGCACCCTTTAATTTAAAATTTTGAATATTGACATTCTGTCAAATTTTCAAGTTTTTGTCTATAACGGTTCAAAAGATAGGCCCAAATAGGTCAAATTACGTCACCTATGGGGACACCCTTTAAATTTTAAATTTATTTTTTTTATTAATTTCTGCTGTTGGGAGCTGTAGCGACACGCAATTTTTTAAAATTTTAATTTGGTGCCCTTTACCGTTCTTAATACATGTAAAAAACATGTATGTTGTATGGGGACACCCTTTAATTTTTAATATAATGAACTGTTTTTAAAATGGGTCCAACCTGAAAGCATAACCTTTCAAATAAAGAAAAATTTTAAAATCGGTTCAGAAATGGCTGAGTTCTGCGGTTACATATATAAAAAAAGCAACATTCAGACGAATTGATAACCTCCTTCTTTTTTGAAGTCGGTTAAAAATAGAAATCAAACTACAAATAAGAGAAAAAGCGGACATACGTGCTTACATGTCCGCTTTATCTCTTTTTTTTTAATGTGGAAGATATTTTTAACGACTATCTAAGTTTGAGAAATGTTAACATTTGAATTATAAATAAACCTTTAGTGATGTTTCAAAAGATATGTATGCATTCAGATATGTATGTGAAATTTCAGTAAAATATCTTTAGTGGTTCCCCGAAACAATTCGATAGTGTTTCTAAAATAAAATGTTTTTAAGCCACTGTGCGTGCACCGTTTACTTTAACAACTTGTAGTCTGAAGAAATAATTGCTCTCAAGAGTTATTATTACATTTTGCCTGCTAAAGCCTTTTCATCTGTCGTTGCCTAGGAACAACGCCTCCATATATGATTGTGTAGTAGTGTAGATCCTTGTAATGTGGTGTGGATTCTTGCTGAGTATTGGCCATTTGACATTTTCCGCCTGTAGTTGGCCGCTTCCCAAACATCCCTGCTATACTGACCGACCTTTCTTGGATGCCAGAAGTAAACGGCAAGGGACGTCAGGGACCTTTTATTTTCTATTGAAGTGGATTTGTCTGGAGAGGTGTTGATGTCCCGATGATCGCGAATACAACGATAAAATTTTTTTGTCTCTGCCATGATTCGAACCAGGGTTCTTCGTTCAAAGATTTGCGTTCTACTCACTCCCATTTCCAACAACAACATTTAGTTAATTAATCAACAATTTAACATATCAAATCCCTATTTGTGTATAAAAATCTCTGTCATATTTTTTTAAATTGATCACTTTAAACTATATAAGTCTTTAACTTTCTTATAAAAGTTGAAAAGTTTAAAAACCTCAATGTGTTTTCTGCATTTTTCTATTGTTAATGTAGGGGGAATATCATGGGAGTTCACAATTTTTGCAAGTTCCTTTTCAACATCCTTCGGTCCTCAATAGCTTCAGTCAGCCAATTTATAATTTGTGACACTATCCTTTAGACTTGACTGCAGTTATTTCCAACTGTCGGCGGGTAACTCTCGACCTTCTTTCTCTTCATGGAGTCTCTTATAATTGCTAGCATTTGTCAAGGGCTTAGATCACCTATGGCTTCCACATTTAACATGTCTTCCCAGGGTTCTAGGCCAATGCCAGACATTCTTCTTATTTCTTCTTCTTCCCTTGATATATACAGTGATGCGTCTAATACGTATTGAATTGTTAAATAAAAAGTGACACGAGACACTAGGTTTAAATTTCCACTTTTGGGAGGTTTCTTCACTTTCTCCAGGATCTATATCTGTTAAATATATGATGTTGGCTTAAACTATTGTATGGATTGGTGATGACTGGTAAATTAAATGGTGTAGTTTGAGGGGTCATCGTTCAAGGGATTAGTAGTGACCAAGGTTTGGTTGGGCGGTTGATGGCATCTATATCCCTTCCATTTCAAAACATGTTGCGTTTGAGTTTAGTTGAGTTTTGTAGCCTCAATGAGCTAGGCGGAGGTTCATTTTAGTGCCTACCATCGGACTCGTAACAATAGCCAATAACTGTACCTCAGTACAGCTATTCGAGGAAGCCAATCACTCAGTGCGAGAGGACAGCCTGGAATGACTTTATGCGATAACGACATTGAAGCGCGCACGTGTTTCTCAACCCAGAGCTACTTTACGACTCTTATCATATTCTTTGATTTTCATCTTGGCCAGGTGATACTTTAAGCTTTATTATTATCATTAATGTAATTATCCTGCTTTATTTTAATTGTATCCAAGCACCTTTCTGTATTTCGAGCTGAGAGGCTGTCGCCTTTCGAGAGCCTTTAGATTGGTATTCGTATCTATCACTTGCGGTTAATAATAACCTTTCCTTTAGAGAATGACCTCTTGTGAGGCTTCCTTGTCCAACCAGTCGGATATTTACGGCTCTGTTTGATTTTAATTGAACTATAAAATTCCCAGTAATAGAGAGTTCCATAGTCCCATTTTAGTCGATATAAAAAACTGAAACTAGAGGTAGGCAATTATCCAGAGTTTGCACGACTTAACTTAGCCAGCCTCTTAGTAGGTTAGGTTAGGCAGGCAGCTGCGTATACAGCTCATTTGGGTCCATATGCTGGCCCCTTTGTGTCACCTGCAAATAGAAGAAAGAAAGTGTTAGAATGCAGCGAGAGGGAGGGAGAGGATTTGTGTAAAGAAAGATACACAGTTAGGCAGTTAGTGGTGAGGAGTTACGTCAATACCTAGCAATGAGGTGTAGACCAGCACCAACATTATTAAGTACATCACACTATCATGTACCCCACAGTCGCAATGAGTAGTAATTTATAGAAATATGACCAGCTTGAATCCATGGGGGACCTCAAAAACAACCGTGGCAGACGGACACATTCTAAAGAAGGAAAGAGGGTTGCCCACTTTCCCGCCAAGGGAAAGTGGGTTGGAAAACCCATAGCAGCTCTTCAAAAAGAATTTAATTCTGCTTGATTTCAATAGTAAAACACAAGAAAGACTCTCAAAATACCGTTGTACAAGGTGCTGAAGACACCGGTGTTCTTCTGCAGGACATAGGCAAAGTAGGTGTTCGACCGTTTCCTCCTCTTTCTCATCTTGGAAACTTCTGCAAAAGTCGTTGTAGGAGACGAACCCGTTCTTCTCTCATGGGTTCCAAATAAACAAAGCCCAGCCTCCAAGTCAAGGCAAATTGAATACTAGGTAAAACTGATAGCCCAGGTGAACATCTTCTTCTATATATGTTTTATACCCTGTAATGTCAAAATTTGTTCACTTTTTACTTTGAATATTATAATATATTTTGCAAAAAATAACAAAACTTTTGTGTTTTGTCTAACAAATTTTCTTCTTTTTTATTTTCTTTTGAATTTTTCTTTGGGTTTTTGACAACTGTGGGTGTTTTTACACAAACAAAATTGCCTGTGGTTGTTTTTGTTGCCAGATTGCGATTACCTAGTATTCATTTCCCCTTGCTCCTATTAGAGAAAGGTGTAACTCGAACTGCTAACAGTACAGCAGGTTGCAGCTGCCATAATTCTCTTCATACCTTTGAATTTTTAATGAAAATTCTTAAATTTGTTTCGTAATTTGGAACAAACCAATTCATTAATTGTTGTTAAGGACTGAAATCAAAAATAAAAAAAACTGGCAGCACTTCGTATTGGCTTTGCAACAATTACACACACATATAAACATACATTTTAATCACTATAAACACAAACATGCATACTAACGTTATTTATTGTATGTGGGTTGCGTGAAATTCACAATATCCGTTTATTTTCACATTAAAAGAAATTCGTATTGCCTTTTAATTACTCGTAAGTCAAATACATTTATACGAGTATTCGTACAAACGACTACATTTAATTATTTCTTTCTTTAATCGCATTTGCACAGGTGCTTTGGGTACTGACCTTCACCACCCAGCTAGGTATAAGTTAAAAGTATGTTTTAAGTGTGTACTGAAACGTATGATTTGCAAAATAATAAAACTTAAAAATATAAAAAATATAAAGGGGCTTCCAATAGGGTAGGATAGTCGTAAAAACTTATATAAAAACGTTCCGTGTAACAGTAACAGCGGAAAGTGTAAATAACCTGAAAAAAATTAAAAATATTGAATGTGTCCGAATAATACCAGTCTTCGTTAGAGAACCCTGTTTTGCATTAATTGTTATAATAAATACGATGACAATTTGGTAATTCCACGACTTATTCAGTTTCTAGCGCAGTACCTTTCAATGCAACTCTGGACTACAGTCGATTTTTGGAAAGTGAGAGTAGTAGATAAGACTGACGGTTAGTGTAATAGTAAAGCTTTGAATATGGCAACACTGCACATTGTGATTAGTCCCCTTTTACAATAGACAGAAAGAGGGCAGACAGACGAGATTTGTTGGGGCAAGGGGTTGAAAAGGTAGAGTGTGTATTTGATGATAATCGTACTGGACATTTTTTCGTTTCTCTTTTCTGCTTTTCGCTTTTTTCTGTGTTGCTTCACATTATATTTCTTAAGTCGGCGTCTACTTGCTTAAAATTTCTCAACATATACCACAGATTTTCAAACACGCACACACACATGTAAAGTAAATAAATCCGAAAATAGAATGTGCAAAAATCTGTCTGTCTTGTTTATGTCCAATTGTAAAAGTTTTAAGACAGAGCAAAAGAGAATTCAAAAAATGTATGCCCTGCTTCTGTCTATTGTAAAAGGAGTCTTATTTTTAGAACAGTGTTGCAAGCGCCTCTGGTGTTATTTAAGCGAATTAGTTTGAAGCTTGGCGCTCTTACCACTACCTCACGCCATTTCCAACAACAACATTTGTAAATTAATCAACAATTTTGCTTTTGAAAGACTTGATCAATTCTATGAGGACTCTTCACAATCAATTTCAATGGTTAAAAAAAATGGTTTACTGAGTTTTGTTGTGGTCGTACCAGCACAAATGACACCATGTCGTCATGGGAATAGTTAATAAAATCCATGTGATGATATGAGACGACTAAAGAATGGAAGTAGGTGAGGAGGCCTTGTCTATAGGCATCTCAAACAATTGGGTACCTTACATTTAACATAAATATTTGAATATGAAAAAGCTATCCGCAATCAAGACAATGCACGTATATAAACTAATGCAAAAATCTATGAATTGGGGTACAAACTGCTACCCCATCCAAATGGTGAGTATTTAAACAATCGCCATTTTGAGAGTCTTGAGAAATCCTCTTGTTTGGAGGGAATATACAAACTGTCATACTCTGGACTAAATGTGGAGAAGTAAAACTTTTGTTTGGCGAAAAAATATCTCTTATCCAAAAATAACATTCTTCCTCTTCATTTATTTTTTATAATTATCTACAATATCTTTTTTTGGGGTACCCTATATTTTGATTACTTAGAAGAGTCTTTCTTTTTAGGGTTTCGTACCCAAAGGATTACCCTATTGTTTTCGCTACAATGTCTGTCAACGCCTTTTATCTCTGCAACCGTAATAGGTAGACTCTTGAAATTTTCACAGAAGGTTTATAACTGTGGCCGACATAGCACCAAATACTAGTACTTATAGGGTGTTCCGCAAGTGACGTGTTATTTACGTTTATGTCTTTAGTTCTTGAGCTGTAGGAGGCAACCACTAAAAATTTGCAAACAGTAATTAAAACTATGTTCCCTTTTTAAGCAAGTATACAAAATTAAACCTAAAAATTAAAGGGTGTTCCGAAAGTGACGTGACTTGCATGTATATATATGGTCTAAGTTCTGAACGATAATAGGTACACCCTTGAAGTTTTTACAGGAGGTATAATATACCGCTATAACGAAAAGTACGAAAAGTAATATGGCCGCTATAACGAAAAGTACAAATTAAAGGGTGTGCCGGCAGTGACGTGATTTGCATGAATATGGCATAATTTTTTAACCATAAGAGTTAGACTCTTGAAATTTTTACAAATGGTGTATTACTATATAAAATAAAAAATAGTATATAAAATAAAATAAAAAACAGTAAAAATTAAAGGGTTTTCGGACAGTGACGTGATTTGCATGCCTAACGCCTTATTTTTTTAACCGTAATAGGTAGACTCTTTCAATTTGTACAGAAGATGTGTTGCCACGGCCGATATGACAAATACTAAAAATTAAAGGGTGTTCCGACAGTGACAAGTTTTCCACGTTTAGTGACTTATTTTTTTAATCGTAATAGGTACACTCTTGATATATTCATAGAAAGAGAATTGTCATGGCCGCTACAACAATTAGCACAATTAAAGGCTGTTCCGACAGAGATGATTTATACGTAAATAGACTTATTTTTTGAACCATAATAGACTCTTGAAATGTGTACTGTAGATGTTGTACTTCGGCCGCTGTAACAAGTACTTATAACTAAAGGGTGTTCCATGAGTGACTTGGTTTTTCACGTATATTACCTTATTTTTTGAACTGCAATAGGTAGGCGCCTGATATTTTTATAGAAAGTGTATTACCATGGCTGCTATAACAAAAATTGCTAAAATTTAAAGGGTGTTCCAAAAGTATTGCAATTTTCGTGAATATGACTTTAATTTTAAAATTAAAGGGTACACCATAAGACATGAACAAATTAACAACTTGATTTTTTAAAGTTGTACTAAAGATAGTACCGAACCCTACGTGTGTGAGTCTAAGTCGCACTTGACTGATTTATTTTATTTAAATATCTTCTCATCATTAAATCAGATTTTATGCAAAAACATTAAATTAAATAATTTAGAGTAATGTTAATCATAAAAAAATAAATTCATTTTCTCTACTCCTGCCCACAAAAAGAATATCAATGTCACGACACAATTCAAAATAATCCCCACGTACTAACTTTATTAAAAATAACACCCTTAATTCAACAAACAAATAATCCATATTAAGTACTACATTACCAATACATACAGATGTGCTAATATATATGTATGTAGTAGTGCACAGAGGTACGCATTTGTATGTATTGTTTATAATAAGGCCTTAATGAATAGTCTTAAATTAATATATAAAATCAAATCTAGAGTTAATTTTATTAGTTTCTTTCCTTTTTAAATTTTTTAGGAGGAGTAACTATCCTTAACAGCGGGTGGCTAATATTTATATTATTTCTTAATTAAAACGATGGCTAACTGAGATTAGTCAGGCAGATCAGGTCAAGATATTAAGAAAGTTAAAAAAATCATGTTGTTTTCTAAAAGACCTTTAAAACAAGTTAAAGCGCTTCATTGTGCTGCGTCGAATCTTATTTACCTTGCACTTTGTACCTTAGTGTTTTACTAGCTGTTGCTTAAGATAAACCGTTATGTCAAAAATGGAGAAGATTGTGCCGTTATTTCATATTATTTATTGTATTTTTAATGTCTAAAGTCTAAATATACTTAATTAAGTACAGCCAATGCACAGATCTTAATTAAGTAAAGATCAGCGAAAAAAAAAAAATAAAAATTAAATCAAATTTCTCCCAAAGAAAAAAATATATGTAACTCATACATGTATTATACCTAATTAATTAGATTGGGTAATTAACTGGTAATTTCATTAGCATTGAATTATAAATAATGCCAACAATTTTTTTTTTTCATTACCATTGTTTTCATTAAAGCATTACCTTTTTAGTGAAAAAATTTCATTAGTAATTATTTCCACTACCATTTATCACTGATTAAATTTTAAAAAAGCATTATCATTATCGGCCACCTTTTCAAACAACATTTTGCAGTGAAAAATGCGAGAAATTTTACGTTTATTTGATGTTTTTTTTAATGCAGTCACACCTCCATTATCTGTTGTCCTGTCATGTACATTTTTTTTTTCATATACAAAGAAATAAAAATCAGAAGAAATATAAAAAAATTTTGAAAATAAAATTTGTGTGACAAATTCTTAAAACATTGAAAAATGCTTTTTATATATTTGTTTCCCCCTGATGAGACCAAATTGAGAAATTGCAATTATATAAATAAACTTTTGGTGACCTTAATGTATGCCCGTGGTACCCAATATTAGGGGCTTATCCACAAACCCCCTTTAGCTTAGGTGGCCGACTGGCTTCATTTGAAAACACCTCTGCTTTGCCTCT
Source organism: Phasia obesa (assembly GCA_949628195.1). Classification (NCBI taxonomy): domain Eukaryota; kingdom Metazoa; phylum Arthropoda; class Insecta; order Diptera; family Tachinidae; genus Phasia; species Phasia obesa. The sequence continues at coordinate 23,124,660 of OX451218.1, read as the reverse complement.
ATAAAATCATGACCTACCGAATTGTTTTCAAAATTAAAAGTTTTTAAACCACTGTGCCGCTAGGGGTGCTGTAGCATAAGTGGTTAGCACGTTGACTACTAAAGGCCAGGCTTTACTATCTTACACAATCGTACGATTTAATCAACCAAAATTCTGACAGAATTCTGTCCTACTTTAAAAATCGTTTAAAAATCGCGTTGTAGATGCCACAGTAACAAGTTTTTGCAACTTTGATCGCATGAAAAGAACAATATTTTATGAATTTTTTCAAACGATTATCAAATCGTACGACTTGTTAAAAAGTATGTCACACACATACATTTCCAAGCCACACTATCATACTTTTTGAGCACACATGCATTTTTTGACAGATCATACGACTGAGTATGATAGTGAATCATGGCCTTAAGCAATGGTCACGAGTTCAATACTCAGCCGTGGCAATATCAATTTATCTGATATGTATTAATTACTCTTTATAATAATGCATATCACAGCGCCCTCCTTCGCCGGTATTACCACATAGTACTCAATAGCTGGCGAAAATAATCACAACGTGCAATTGCAGTGTTGCCATAAGCGAAGCTTTACTATCACACTAACCATCTGTCTTATCTACTACTATCCCTTTCCAAAGGAAGTAACACATTTAATATAGGCATTAATTGCCTGAGTGTTAGTCGCGAGTCACATTATGCAACTTTTGTCGCTGCAATTCTTTATTAATTCGTTTTGTACTCTCATTCGTAGTTTTAATTTTGTAATTTAAATTGTAAACTGTATACATACAAATTGCTGCAATAAAACTTGCTCGATATGAACACAAATTTTATATTAAAGTAGAAACATGAAAGGTTGCAGCGATTTCATAATGTCATTCGGGAATTACTTCACTTTAAAAAAAGGTATTTTATGTTCAGTTAAACATACAGACCAATTCTTTTCTGATCGTCCAGGATGATAGGAGTAGCGGATATTTATTGTTTTTATATATCAGGGAGCGGCTTTGATCATTTGTAGAATCTTATTATGGAATTTTAAAAATTTTTTTTCTTGAACTTATGGTTTAGGAGATACAGCGGTGATATAAATTCAATAGACGGACAGAAATCGGAGCTATATAAATGAGGTGGAAAATAAAGGAAAAAACGGTCTTCGGGTTGTTTTCTTTGTTTAATTGACACAGTCCATCGTTTTTTCCATTTTGTGTAACTTTCAAACAATAGGTTTTTTCAAGATTGGTCCTCCAAACTGACGCCCGTTTTAGTGATGACCTCTTTATTCGATTTTGACATTATTTCTTAAAATTTCGATTTTTGCTAAGTTTTTTATCGTAGTGTAGAAGTGGACTGAGCGTTAATTAGGTAAAATGACGATAGGTGATTTATTGCCCTAGTCCATCGATTCTTCCATTTTTCATAACTTTCAAGAAATAGATTTTTTTAAGGATGGTTCTCGAAACTGGCGACTATTTTAGTGATGACCTCTTTTTGCGATTTCTTGTATATTTTATCCCAGGGTAGAAGCTGGTTAAGCGACTTAGGTATTAATTGTATTTATTTCACCCGCAAAGACTTTTTTCAAAGTTTTTATCAAAACTGCCAAGTTACCGATTTTCAATTTTTTCCGGTACTTCAAAAAAACTACATTTTCGACCTCTGAACCACTTTTTTCTCGACTTACATGCAGAAAAAAATTTTAGACAAGATTTTGGCGTCGATGGGATCCGAAACCATTCCCATTCGATTCTCGAGTAAATTTAAACCCTATTAAAAAAAAAATGGTCAAACCATATTAGCAAGTATATAAAATAAAACTAAAAATTAAAGGGTTTCTCGATAGTGCTGAGATTTTGACTTAGTATGTATATGGCCTTATTTTTGAAAAGTAAATATGTAATAGACTTTTGAAATTTTGACAGATGGTATATATAACTCTATATTAACTATATAACTCTATATTAATATAACTCTAAATTAATTAAATTATTACTCAAAATTATAGGGTGTTCCAATAGTGACCTGATTTTCATGCATATGGGCTTAGTTTTCGAACAGTAGTAGTAGGCAGACAATACAAATGTTCATAGAGTTTTTAAAATTATATCCGCTAGAACAAAAAATTTGAAACTAAAAATTAAAGGGTGCTGCAAAAGTGACACAAGTTTACGTATATAGCTTTATTTTTGAAACGGAATGCGTAGATACTTTAAATTTATACAGAGTATGTAAAAATTTCTGCTTTAACAAAAAGTATAAAAATTTTAACTAAACATTAAAGGGTGTTTCGATAGTGACCTTATATTTGAAACGTAATAGGAAGACACTTTAAATTTTGAGTGTTTTTTGCAACAAGTTACAAAAATAAAATTAGGCAAAATGAAATTGGGTTCCTTAAAAGTCGAAATTTTTAAGAATTTGTCCTTATCTTGTAAACGTTATAGGCAGACGCTTTAAATCTACACAGCATATGTATATGTAGTTTTAAGCTCGCTGTAATAGCAGTTACACAAAATAATTAAAAGCTAAAGGGTGTTCCCACAGTGGACATGATTGTGAAGTATATGTGCTTATATTTTGTATATTTTTGAGCAGTCACTAACAATTTTTAAAAGGAAGTAATTAAAACTTAAAATTAATAGTTATAGGGTGACTCTTAAAAGACGTGAAAAATAGTACACCTTGTACTTTTAGACTTATATACTGAACGTAGTACGGAACCGTATGGGTATGAGTCTAACTCGCACTTGATTGAATTTTTCATGCTTAGCTATTGATGGTGGGGTAGTACTATAGAATACAGTTACAGTCCTCTTGGGAAGGTTAGTTTCTGCCTTTTTTCATATTGATGGAAATGGATCCATGTCGTAATCAATCATGCTTACGAAGAATGTTTAGCAATTTCTGTTTGTATATATGAATGTGTAATAAAACTGTAACAGGACCGCTTCTGTAAATGATAATTTTTTGAAAATATTGTTGGTGGTACAGCTGCACCATCGATTACAGATAGTAATCGATGTGGAATACAAAACACCAATTTTTTGAATTTTTGTTGGTCTGTGTGTATTTCCATTACGTAAGCACTACTTTTTAAATTTAATGAAATTTTGTGGTAAGGTACCTTAGTAGCTCAGTTTAAATATAGAATACTTTTTTCCCGTACAAATATTCTATTTTTTTTTTAAACGGAAAATGGGTACCTCTATAAAAAGTAAATATACATAAACCATATCTGCGGCACTTTAAAAGTAAAAGTCTTAAAATTTGGTGTAGATTACTTTCAAAACAAAACCTTAATTCGATCAAATTATTATCAGGACGCTGACGGGCACTGCTATTACATAATATTTACATATGTTTGTTTTTGTGTAAATATTTTATTGTTTTGGCTATTGCTTTATTCATATCCAAAGAATTGGATTTAACTGTTGCGTGTTCCATGAGTATTAATTCGCAAAGTGTTGAAATAGTGTGTATTAACTTGATTCTTGTCTTCTTTTTTTATTTTTTAGTCTTTTTTTGTGATTTATTTTCTTTTTTGCGAAAAAATCGATTATAAGTTAAATGACACAAAAACACAAAGTCTAAGAAAAAGTATTTTTGTTATATTTTGTTGAAAATGTCAGTTTTCTATTTCATAAAAAATACAATGAAAATCCATCCATCCAGAGGTCTTTGTTGTGATGTTTGATTAAATTCAAAGACCTCAGTTATACCAACAACAATTTCTATTTAATTAAAAGTTTGTTTAATATCTATATACAGGGTGGGGTAGTGAATGAATTAGAGGTTAGAAATTGAAGTGGTTTAGAAACTCACCTTCTTGGATAAATTCAGTTTTATTAATAACAATCTAAATAAATATGGAAATTAATTAAATAAATTTGGGTAATAATAATGAAACCATTTAGTTTTTAAATAATTCGATAGCTCATGAACCATTAAAGATATCTTAATGAAATTCCGTAAAGGTTATGCTGGGGAGTGAAGCTGCGGATTAGTTTAAGGGGGCTTATGAAAATTTACTCATAAAAAGTTTATTAATAATTCAAATTTTAAGATTTTTTAATTTTAGATAGTCCTTGAAAATACATATCTACAAAAAATGTCCTGGGTCTCTTTATTAGTTTGGGAGAAAATTGACTCAGAAAAAATTAACTATAATTTTTGACCGACCTTAACTTAGTATTTTTGACGTTGTGGACTTATTTTAGGATATCGGCTGAACTTTTTATAAACTTTAGAATAAACAAGTAAGACTGCCGAATCTTATATACCTTTCATCATAGCAACGCTATATTGTATTAAATATTAACATTTGTTTTAAACTTTTTGGTGAAAATCTTGTTTTAAAATTTTTTTGTAAAAATTTGTTCAAGATTTTTTAAAATTTTTTGTTATTTTTTTTAATTTTTTAAAATTTTTTGTAAATATTTTTTGAAATTTTTTTGTAAAAAATTTTTTTTAAGTTTTTTGAACTTTTTTTTGTAAATTTTTTTGGAAAATTTTTTAAACATTTTTTTTTTAATTTTTTTTTAAACATTTCTTGTAAAATTTTTTTTTGTACAAATTAGAAACTTCCTGCAATCTATATAGCGTTGGAATGGTCAGACTGAAGCAAAAAAATCGTTACAAAATTTCCTCATTTTGACAGCCCCCCCCCCCCCCGCTCCTCCTAATGAGCCTATTGACTGCTCCTGGTTACCAGTGGGCACTCTGTGTGTCTCTTGGCTACGTCTATATGTATTGCTTTCTATAAAGACCATTGCAAATCAAAGCAGAAAAACCTTACCATCCTAAAAATAAACACTAAATAGACCTTCGCAGGGGGATATTGATCCCCCGAGATCTGTATGCACACCTTGTGATCTACCTGCCGCAGTCTAATATTTATTTAATGCAAACAATGCAAAAGAGAATCAATAAAACTGATAAGGCTTAAATCTTCTGTGTCTCGTCTGGTGCCTTGGCAAATGACATTACTAATCGCACACGGACAGACGGACATCGCTTAATCAACTTTTCTGTGTATAAGAATCCAGAATATATGTATATACTTTATGGGGTCGGAAATGAATAATGTAGAAATTACACACGGAATGACAAACTTTCCACCTGTGGTGTAGAGTGTAAAAAGTATCAAGTTTTGTCTTGATAGCTCGTTTCATTAAAAAGTTGAAAGCCTCTGAATTGAGCGAATATTAAAACCGCCGTTTTTTCAGGGTTTTCGCCTTAAAAATATTTTATGGCGACAGCAAGCCATTAAAAAAACTTAAAAAACGAAGAACTTTGTTTGTGATGACGAATTGCAAGATTTTTAAATGGGGAATGTTCCTAAACTTTTAAAACATTTATTTTTTCAGGAAGTCTATTAAAATCATTTTAAAATATGAAAAAAAAATTTACACTTATAGCTTCAATATCTCCATCATCCCTTATAGCTTCAATATCTCCATCATCAAAGTCGCCCTGTCGCCAAATCAAAAATTAAGTCGCCAAATAAGGATATCGCCAAGTTTGGCGAGAAATCGTTATATCTGACAACCCTGGACACAAGAGCTTTTAGTTGCAATCAGTTATGGTTTATATAATTTTCTTTATATAGAGGCACCCATTCCTGAATAAAATTCTGAAATTTATGTAAAATTATAAAATTATTGTAGAGTGTTTAAACTATCCCGCTTTCAAAAATAAAAGGTGCTGTCAAGTTTGTAGTAAAATTGGAAAATTTTCGTACTTTCACTACTTTTTCTCTAATTTCTTTTGGAAATGAGATACCCTTTATTTGAACCGAGATACTAAGGTACAACCTTACAAAATTTTATTAAAATTCATCCAGTAGTTTTTGCGTGATGCGAACACAAACAGCCAAAAATTCTAAAAATTTATGTTTTGTATTCCATTTCGATTACTACAGGCAGCAAAATTTACAAAAAATATTTCATGTACTTAAATGGTCCTGTTAAAGTGTTTTTATGTTTTTATATATAGAGCTTTTAAATTTATTTTTAATTGAAAAATTTTTATTCTTTTTGGAATCGAACCTTCGCCGCCAGACAATAGACTAGGTCACTACCAATCAGTCTATCATTGTATTTAAATGGCAAGCAGCTTTCAGTTCAATAGAGGCCCATTAAATGAACTTTTATTTTTTATAAATAAGAAATCTAAAACTAAAAAATTATGTTTTTGCCATATAAAATAAGAGATATAAAAATAGAACGTCACGGTTCTCTTCTAAGAGAAGAGAAGTAGCAATATGTAACGAGTGATTTTTTAAGAGCTTGAGAACTTTTTTTTTTAAAAAACGCATAAAATTTGCAAAATCTCATCGGTTCTTTATTTGAAACGTTAGATTGGTCCATGACATTTACTTTTTGAAGATAATTTCATTTAAATGTTGACCGCGGCTGCGTCTTAGGTGGTCCATTCGGAAAGTCCAATTTTGGGCAACTTTTTCGAGCATTTCGGCCGGAATAGCCCGAATTTCTTCGGAAATGTTGTCTTCCAAAGCTGGAATAGTTGCTGGCTTATTTCTGTAGACTTTAGACTTGACGTAGCCCCACAAAAAATAGTCTAAAGGCGTCAAATCGCATGATCTTGGTGGCCAACTTACCGGTCCATTTCTTGAGATGAATTGTTCTCCGAAGTTTTCCCTCAAAATGGCCATAGAATCGCGAGCTGTGTGGCATGTAGCGCCATCTTGTTGAAACCACATGTCAACCAAGTTCAGTTGTTCCATTTTTGGCAACAAAAAGTTTGTTAGCATCGAACGATAGCGATCGCCATTCACCGTAACGTTGCGTCCAACAGCATCTTTGAAAAAATACGGTCCAATGATTCCACCAGCGTACAAACCACACCAAACAGTGCATTTTTCGGGATGCATGGGCAGTTCTTGAACGGCTTCTGGTTGCTCTTCACTCCAAATGCGGCAATTTTGCTTATTTACGTAGCCATTCAACCAGAAATGAGCCTCATCGCTGAACAAAATTTGTCGATAAAAAAGCGGATTTTCTGCCAACTTTCCTAGGGCTCATTCACTGAAAATTCGACGTTGTGGCAGATCGTTCGGCTTCAGTTCTTGCACGAGCTGTATTTTATACGGTTTTACACCAAGATCTTTGCGTAAAACCTTCCATGTGGTCGAATAACACAAACCCAATTGCTGCGAACGGCGACGAATCGACATTTCACGGTCTTCAGCAACACTCTCAGAAACAGACGCAATATTCTCTTCTGTACGCACTGTACGCATTCGTGTGGTTGGTTTAATGTCCAATAAAGTAAACTGAGTGCGAAACTTGGTCACAATCGCATTAATTGTTTGCTCACTTGGTCGATTATGTAGACCATAAATCGGACGTAAAGCGCGAAACACATTTCGAACCGAACACTGATTTTGGTAATAAAATTCAATGATTTGCAAGCGTTGCTCGTTAGTAAGTCTATTCATGATGAAATGTCAAAGCATACTGAGCATCTTTCTCTTTGGCACCATGTCTGAAATCTCACGTGATCTGTCAAATACTAATGCATGAAAATCCTAACCTCAAAAAAATCACCCATTAGTAGATCTTTAAGAAGGGAGAGCCAAGGCCTTCTAACAGCCCTTCTGTGGAAGGAACGGAAAATGAGGGTCGTAGAGAGAGAAGGTCTAAGCATGCCTTATAGAAGGACTGAAGTAAGAAGGCCTTTTGTGTGTGTGAAAGCGTAGGACTTAAGGAACTTGTTCTTGGAATTACTATTGCCCTTATATTTTCAGTTATTTAAAGGAATTAAATATACTTTCGTAACAATATATATTTCATTAATAAATATTATTTTTATAATTTCTTATTTAATAAACGTAATTTCAATATTTTCTTTTTCTTTATTTTCAGGGATTAATGGATTATTTATAAGAACAAAGCAGAAATTAATCGTTAAGCCAAAAATCTTCAATATATTTTCAACCAACACCTCCTATTCTTTATGTAAAAATGAAAAAGTTTACCTTCAAAGGAGTTCTAGATGGATTTCGACAAACTGTTCAGCCCCAGGCCATAAGGCAAGAGCAAGAAATTCAGGAATCTTTAAAAACTGAACATTTTGCTCTTCGAAAGGTAAGTCTATCTCTCTCTCTCTTTCTCTTATACACTTAAATACTAAATATAATTATTCATTGCTCAAAGATGCCATTTCAAAATACAACTGCAACAGTTGGCGTTTGTTTTATTTGGTAGTGCTGAATTGAAATCTATCATAAGACACACGCGGCTATTGCAGCTGTTTTAAAGGAACAACAACAGCTACAGCGAAAACACAGTGGGAACCATTGAATTGAAGAAAATGCTTATAAATCAAAACTAGTGGTCAAATCGATATCAATAGATGAGAGTTTAAAATATATAAAAAATTTTTTAAATTGTTTAACATTGGACAAAGTTGGAAGAAACAAAAGACATGATATTGAACTTTGGCCAACCGTCTGTGCGATCTATGTTTAGACTACCTAACTACGCAGACAATATTTTGAAAGATTGCTGTCATACCTTTCGGTGAAGACCGCCGTCACGGACTGTTTGTATGGTACGGTTGGCGAGCGCTTTTGATATGAGGGCATCATTGTCAAGCCAGGGGGGTTATTACGTATTTCGATTCGAAAGAAATCTTTTTCGAAACACAATGTTAAAGTCATACAAATTCGAATGATTTCCTTTTCGAATCGAATCGAAATACGTAACAATCCCCCAGGTCTTAGATAGCGCTGAGAATAATGTTCTCACATCGAAAGCTCTCGCCAACCGTACTAAACAAACAGCTAATGACGATGGTAAAAAGTATGACTTCTTCGTTTGACCTAAATCTCTTACCACCCAACCATTTTTTCATATTTGCTAACAGAAAATAGTTTAATTCGTAGAATTTTTCTCTAGCGACTACTCACGTGTGGACTCGTGCATCGCCTTGATTATTACTTAGATATGTATATGAGGTCCTTTTTTCTTCAAATCAATATTGAATCTATGTGTATTAAATCGTGTATTAAAAAAATTAAGGCCATGGTCACATGGTGCATATATGTATTAGCTTACTTTGATTGTTCATTGGTCTCCTGAGTTGAATCCATGTTTCATCTTCAGTTAGGGTACAGAAACACATTCATATTGCAGCTGAACATCTCTAAACACTCCATTCAAGTGTTTGTGGAACAAGATTAACGTGAGTACCTGCCTAGTTGGCCTAATCTCACTGTGGTCTTACCACCGAGTGAAATATAAGCGTAGACTAGCGCCCCCATTGTGTAGTATAACAACACTTTACGATTGCCACCAATCGCAATGAGTAGCAGTCACAATGAATAGCAATTTATATAATATGGCAAGCCTTGTCCAAGGCAAGCCTAGATCAATATTATAGCCTCTTGCTTAGGGGTTTGGAGACTATCCAAACTCCGTCTGTTGACAGTGCAATAGCACACTTGATCGACCGTGCACCATACCTACATAAATCGATCTTAAACCACAACCACCACGTATACCTCCGAAGGGGACCTCACCAATAACCGGTCACAGAGAGGATAGGCTCTCTGTGGGGCCACCGATTCCCGTGGTACCAGTCCTTTGGGCACTGGTCGGGCCTCGAAGAGGACCCGCGATTTTTATTACAGACCTTTTCTTCCAGATTTAGGCTCTAGGAACCCTAGCGTCTGATGCCCCTATTTTCCCCGAGTGAACCGCGTCAAAGCATTTGCCATTGCTGCAGTGACAATTGGAACCCCCAGGGGGAGCATTCAAGTGTTAAGTATGATACAGATTATCATCAGTATCTGGCGTGTTACATATTCCCGACTGTGGTCTTAGCACTGCTGAAAACAAAGCGTCTACCGCCGCCGTTGTTGCGAGTAGTAATTTTTTTAGAACAGGGCTGGTAGGACCAATGTTCATACCCCTTGTTTAAAAGACTATCTAATATGCTATCGGTACCTGTATTTAGTAATCCAACAGCACACCTTTCAGCGATTTGAGTCCAAATCATAGCCATCGTGGTGGCTGAAGGGCCTCAAAGCTTCTTATTTTCAGTTTGAGGCCCGTGGTAGCCTCTGGAACTGGTGCTGCCGTATACCCCGGTACTATTAGCATCAATGTTTTAAAAGTCAACAACACAATATAACGCACCCGGGAAGTCCGTTCAAGCGATCACTCGGTTTCATACAAAATGTGATATAGCTGCTTGGTTGAGATGCCTACAGCATCTTAATGCACATTCACTCACCGATCGTCCCATATCATTCCATTGATTTAATTGTCTATTTCTATCGTGGCGAACTCTTTTGTTGGGTGACCTAAATGTTTGGGGTCATTTATGCTGGTAAGACCACAACGGAAACCAGTTGGCTACGTTTTAATCATTGAAATTGATGGCGAGTCCCCATTGTACTTAAGCCAAAAGAGCAGTAACAAAAGAGCTGCTGATTATCAGCAAAACTGCCGACATTCGCTATCATATACTCGATATGCCAAAATTTCTATCTAAACAATTGACCATTAGGGAGAGAGAGGAGACTTCGTCCGCGTAAGCTATAACCCTAAACGCAATATTGTCCGTAATATGTACTTGAAAATTAGAATATAAAATATATCCTGGGAAAGAGTACTTTCAAAATAAAAATGTGCTTTTCGTAAAGTACCTTTCAGCAAAAGTATATTTTGAAAAATAAGTACCTTTTTGAAAAAAGTACTTTTAAAGAAAGTACATTTTAGAAAATATATATCTTGGGAAAAAATGCCTTCTACCAAAAAGTACGTTTTATAAAAAAGCTCATTTCAATATAAAGTGTCTTTTATTAAAAGAAAATTTTATTAATTAAGTACCTTTTATTAAAAAGTACCTTTATAAAAAAGTACCTTTTGTTTAAAAATTAACTTAAATTAGAAAAAGATGCTTTAATGAAAAAGGCCAAATTGTGAAAAAGTGATTTTATAAAAAAGTACGTTTTAAAAAATTAAAATTTTTAAGTGAAATTTTGAATGATTTAAACTAACTATTAATTTTTTTTCTCATTTAGACATTTCGCCATGGTTTTCCATACTCTCCAACTGCTTTTACATTCGATCCAGTTCAAAAGTTGCTAGCGATTGGTGATAAAAATGGCAGTTTACGAATGTAAGTTATTTTGCGTAAGAAATTATATTTATAAAACTGAATCTATTTTATTTTCCTCAATAGTTTGGGACGACCCGGTGTTGATGCTCATGTTAAGCATGAAGGTGAATCGGAATGTGCTGTTATTTTAGCCGAATTCATAGTCAACGATGGTAAATTGGTGACTGTAACTGCTGATGATACAATTCATTTGTGGAATTTACGTCAGAAAGTTCCGATTGTTATACAAAGTTTAAAATTTCAACGCGAGAGGTAATTTCAATCCATAAAACACTTTCATAATAAAAGGTAGTCCGAATTGTTTTCAATTTAAATACCATTTCAATAGTTTTGGAGGTGTAGTGTAAGCTTTGGTTAGAGTTGTTCGATTTGTAAGCATGAACCTTGATCAGAAAATATTAAGAAAAATTTATTATATTTCGCCAAATTTAATTACACCAAAATTTGCTAACATATGCCTTTCCAAAAAAAGTTATAAAGGGTGGCTCGTTAAGAAGTAAGGGGTGATCCATTTCGAGGTGTCCTACTTTTTTAAAGAAAAAAACACAGAAAATTCATTTGAAAGATCATTCTTTGGCATTTATTTTTTGAAGATTATGTCTATCAGATGGTCCATCTGTTGAGTCCAATTTTCGATGACTCGTTCCACTGGTAACTGGCGAATGACAGACGTGTTGTTTTCCTCCAAGGCCTAAATCGAAGCGGGTTTGTCCGCATAAACTTTAAACTTTACATATTCCCACAGGAAAAAGTCTAACGGTGCCGATCGACCGGCCAAAAACGTGAAATTATGTGCTCACCGAAATGTCCTCTCAATAAATCCATTTATTGATGCGATATGTAGGAAATGCGCGTCTTGCCAAATGTCGCCGAGATCACGAGTTTCAATTTCAGGCATCAAATAGTAGGTTATCATGGCACGATAGCGGTCGCCATTGACGGTTACGTTCGCACCGGCATCATTTTTAAAGAAATATGGACCGATGATTCCACCGGCCCACAAACCACACCCACCAAACCGTTGTTATTTCTGGATGAAGTGACAGCTCTTGAATCTCTTCGGTTGCTCTTCGTCCTAAAAGCGCCAATTTTGTTTGTTTACATACCCATTGATCCAGAAATGGGCCTCATCGCTAAAAAAATTTGCCCCGAAAACGTCAGATCTTCTTGAAACTTTTCAAGATCCCATAGAGCGATGCGATTCAGGCGTAAGTCTTTCCATTATGAAATGCCAAACAATACTAAACAAAAATAAAGTGACAGCATGACACGACTCACACGTGATCTGTCAAAAAAAAGGCTATTGAAAAAGGTACCTCGAAATGGATCACCTTTCACTTTAAAAATGAATTTCATAGGAATAGCATATAGACTTATTTTCTACATACAGTCGGAAAATGAGCAGGAATAATTGTTCAGAAGATCTTCCAGCATGTCTACCCATGAAGCAATGCTCTATGGTCTTCTGGAGATCCCATTAAAGTGCAGTTATCTTGCAATTGTACTGAGGCAATGAAAGTCTTAAGGACGTAGGTTACGCCAGTTGAGAATCAGGACTCAAAATAGTTTAATTTGGTAGATTTTTCAATGTCCCACCTGGTTTGGATATGCCTGGCATTTACGAACTCCAGCGTGAAAAGCGTATTCTATTTCCCGTAATATTGTAAGACTAATAAGATTTCATCACTAGTCTTTAAAATGAAAGCAGACGAACTCATAAGCTTTGATGAAATTGGAAAAAAGGTAAATTCATTTGCTAATTTCTTTGGGAATTCTGCACTATCTGTTTCAATGGTAAAAAGGGTTTGATTAATACCTTTGTTGTCGTACCAGTACAAATGATACCGATCTCTTCGATCAGCCAAAAGATGCATCCAAATTAGGAATTTTTTATTTATTCTATGGATTAATATATATGACGATCGGAAAATGAAAGCGCTTAGCTAACATAAAACACGATCTACATGGTGAATGCCGAAATTCCTCAAACTCGATCATTATCGCAACTGTGACAATTTTAATGGAGTATATGGCGTTATACTCCAGAAACAGAAGACTCTTTTAAATAAACTTGCACAAAAGAAAACCAAGGTGAATCTGTCGGCCAACAAGTTTATGATGACATTTTTTTGGTCCGCTCTTAGTGTCATTCACAAATAGAATAATTGACAACCTGTAAATATTATTTACAGCTGTTGGTATAGATTCGACATTGATTTAAAACAAACCAAAACCAGTGCACTGTTGTAGTCGCCATAGTAAATATCGATAAAGTGGACTATGAACTGCTCCCCTCTTTCTCCACGCGTGTCACTTGCTCAAGGAATACGTTTTAAAAACGATTCGCGTGGAGAAAATACTACCCAACTAGACTGTCTTGTTCAGTATGTGTCATTGAAAATATAGAGTTTAGTACCACTAAAGGAAATATGAGCAACGTATATCTTCAGTATTATTTCTTTTAAGAAACCCGTTGCGGAAAGCCATCGTATTTTGGTATGAGCTAATCGCGATCATGCTCTAGTTGAGACAACTTGTTGAGAATGGCTTAGACGATTTAAAAGTGATGATTTCAGTGTAGCAATCTTGCCAGCCGGAAAAGTTTGAAGATAAATAATTAAATGCTTTGTCAAATGCAAGAAGTGTTGACACGAAACGAAGCCAAAAGACGTCCCGAAAAGCTTTTTTGCATGTCTGAAATAATGCTTCAAAGCTACAAAATGAGGTCGTTGTTTTAGCATCGAATTGTTACGGGCGCTTCGAAGTGTATATATTACGACATTTCAAAAGCAATAAATCCATTTGAAAAGATTATTATACGCAAAAGTAAAGGGATCAGACAAGAGTCAATTATTTTTTCATCATGACAACACTTATTTCGGTGTTGCACGACTGGTTTAATACTTATTAAAAAAATAATAGAATGAAAGTTTTGCCCCACTCACCGTATAGTCAAGATTATGCCCCTTCCGACTACTTTTTCTGCTGAAATTATTTTCACTCAAGAACAAGGTATAATTTTGATTTGACTTGTTTCTTCACCTCAAAATATAAGAAGTGTTTTGCGTTAGAGTTCTTAAATTTTCAAAAAATAATAGCTTCCGATGAACAGAATGTAATAGAGATTTACATCAGTGCCTAGCTGGGCGCCTTAACCTGGTTGTGGTCTTACCGCTGGGTAAAAACAACTGCTGATTTCTTTATAATGCTGATTATAGAGGAATAGTGCTGGAGCTTACCATGACTAAACGTCATACAATGCTTAACTAAAAGAACGTGAAACTTTAAAACAATTCACGCTATATTAAAAAAGTATTTCGAATGAATCACCCTGTACATTTAGATTTATTCTTTATCCAAGTGTTTAAAATAATTTTTTCTTGTTTCTTTTCCCAACAGAGTTACATGCATACATTTGCCAGTGGCTAGCAAATGGTTGTATGTAGGCACAGAAAAAGGTAACATCCATGTCGTAAATATCGAAACCTTTGCTCTTAGCGGTTACGTTATCAATTGGAATAAGGCAATTGAAGTGTAAGTGAATTAACTTTTACAAGATGTAAGATAAATTATTAAGATGTATCCTCTATTATTACGATCATTTAAGTGTTAGAGCTAGTCATCCTGGTGCTGTGATTGCATTATGTGATAATCCGTTAGATGCAAATAAGGTAGGAGGATTCTTAAATCATAAAATAAGTATTTGAAATATTAATATTTTTTCAGATACTAATTGCATTCGAATGTGGTCTACTTGTGTTATGGGACTTGAAGGGAAAATTTGCCGAAATGCGATGGCAGTCAGCGGAGCCAGTAAAATCAATTGCTTGGCATTATGAAGGAAAATATTTTGTATCCTCCCATAAGGATGGCTCCATTTGTTCATGGCCTACAAGGCCAACACCAAAACCTCAGTCATTAGTATTTCCTCATGGTATGTACTTATAAGTACGGAGTGTTTCAAAATTAATGCAAGACTTGATTATTTATTTATATGTATATGTCAGTGTTTCTAAACTCTTACCAACCCTCTTACGCACAGTAACGATATTGAATATTATTTGATTAGCCTATTATTGGACAACTAGTATGTTTAGCATTCAAAATCAATCCCGTTTCCCAGAATTTATCAAGTTCTTTCTTTATCGTTAATGGAGTTAAATCAATATTCCAACTATATATGCAATCCTTGTTCACGACACTAAATCGATGTTTCTTAAAGCAAGCCATAGACGATGCGATGAGTTGTACAACCAATTCTAGGAATCAGTTGTATGCGCTCCACAAACGATAGAATTTAGTGTGCGATTTCATTTACAACTTCATTTAACTCTCAAAGTAAGATGTCGTTCAATATGCTATAATTGACATCGTCCGCAAATAAAACTTAACATTTAATGTTAACTAAAAGGTGATCAAAACATTACTAAACACAAATATGTACTACATAAAATCGTACGCGAGAGGCACACAAACGTTGCGACGTGTTGGTACAACTTAACAAAAAATTGTTTGATCTTTCATATAATCAACAGCCCACAGACGTTAAAATTCGTGTACAACTAGCGTACAACCTAGGATTCCTAGAATTGGTTGTACAACTCATCGCATCGTCTATGTCTTGCTTAATGGTCACCATCTCTCCTACTGACAGTATCGTTATTATCATTTGAGTGGCCAGTGTATTCGCAGAATTTTTCAATTACTCTCCTTAGAGTAAACGAGCTTCTACAAACTTGCAGCTCTTTTTATTTAATTTTTGCTTCCACTCAACACAAAAATTTAATTAAAACAAAGAAAAACCTATTGATAGCTATCAAACTGCTCAACGTACGAAAAAAGTTGCCCAACTTTCGTACTTTGCGTTGACGGATTGTAACAACGCTCATAAGAAAATCTGTATTTTAATTTTCTTGTACGTGGAAAAAGACGACGTATAAAGTATGACGGATTCCATGTGCACCGGCCTTAAGAATCAGAGTGGTACGTAACCAAAGAGCCAGACTTTAGACTTCTCCAGGATCTGAAGCGCGACCTACGTATGGAAAGTGTTGTTAAAATTAAAATGAGTTTAGTGGTGATCCTCCATTAAAAATCTTTAGTTTAATGGTGCTCCTCCAGTGAAAAATTGAGTTTAATGTTGCCACACCAGTGAAAATTTGAGTTATATCGGGTGGTAAAATTTTAAGGGCCGATGTTGAATGTGAACCACACCTTAACGTCAAGTTTTCTTCTGCATTCGAGCAACGCGTTAAAGTTATTCAGGCTTATTATGAATTGGATGATCAATTTTCGAAGAAAATCATCTTCAGTGTTGAGGCACATTTTCACCTCAGTGGATTCGTCAGTAAGCAGAATTGCCGCATTTGGGCGAATGATAATCCAAGAGTGATTGTCGAAAAACCAATGCACCCACAAAGAGTGACTGTTTGGTGCGGTTTATGGGCTTTCGGCATCATCGGGCCTGACCGGCAGTTACTGTTTTGTATGGCCCGAATGGGAAGATATGGATGTGGACGATATGTGGTTTCAACAGGACGGAGCCACTTCCCAGCTCACAGCTAACGAAACAATGGCTCTTTTGCGCGACAAATTCAATGGCCGTGTTATCTCACGTGGTGGCGATGTTAATTGGTCGCCAAGATCATGTGATTTGACACCGTTAGACTTCTTTCTTTGGGGTTATTTGAAAGAAAAGGTGGTCGTCGATATGCCAGCAACAATTCAAGAGCTAAAGGATAGGATAGAATCTCAATTATGCCTCAGCGTTATCGAACATTTTGAACATCGGTTGGAGGTGTGCTGCCGAGGTCGCGGGGGCCATTTGGCCGATATTTTGTTCCATACATAATTGAACCATACCAATATATCAAAATAAAAAGAAATGACAATAATTTCCTAAATAATTTGTGTTTTATTCAAAATCAACATCGGCCCTTAAAATGTAAACACCCTTATATGGTGATTCTCCAATGTACGACTTGTATGTACGCCGAGAAACAAGGACGCCTTATAGTTAACGAAATATTGTTTACGTTAAAAGGCGCTATTCATTCTTGTAGTGTTCCCTTCTTTCTAACCCTAAAATGCCGTCAAAATTGTTTTTTTAGGTTGGCAACATTTTACGGCACAAATGGCAGTAACTTTATATCTTGCATCAGTTTTGAAACACCCTTTGTAAAATAATTAAATTTATTTGCTTGATCTCAATTTTATCTTTTTTACTTCTTAAGCCAAAACATCGAAAGATGGTTCGTTGGAAAAATGCAATTCCATTTATAGAGTTGACTTGAAGGCTTCTCAATCTGGGTAAGTCTTAACATAAAATCTAATTTTTATTTTTCTTAAAATCTAAATTCTTTAATAAATTATATTTGTTATAATTAGGGAAACTTTTACAATATTTTCGGGTGGGATGCCAACAGAAAAAGGTGCAAAATCCAATTGCATTACTGTAATGGTGGGTAAAACCACCACTGTTTTAGAAATGGAACATTCTGTTATTGATTTTATAACATTATGTGAAAATCCTTGGACATCCGGTAAGTAAACTTACTGCTTTTAAGGCAAGATGAAAATACAAAAATTAAATGTTCAATATTTCCTATTTACACACAGAGACCCAAGAGCCGTATGCGATAGCTGTGCTGCTGCAATATGATTTAGTATTAATAGACTTACTTACACCCGGTTTTCCATGTTTCGAATCGCCTTATCCTATGGACTTACACGAATCACCTGTTACATGTTGCACTTACTTAACTGATTGCCCCTCGGATTTGGTTCCTGCGTTTTACTCGGTAAAACAAAAACAACACTTACTCTTAATTAAGGCTTTTAATTTTATTTATTTTTTATTTTAAAATTAATTAAAGGTTGGCCGTACCACGACATCTAAAAAAACTGGCTTTTCGGAAAGAGAATGGCCCATATCGGGGGGAGAATGGTCACCAGCGTCTTGTAGTTATGCGGAAATCGTTATAACTGGCCATCAGGATGGCAGTTTAAAATTTTGGGATTCTGGTGCTGGCACATTACAGGCATGTACCTTCTAAATTATTCATTATTTAATCATTCTTTCTGACTTACCGTGTCTTCTTTAGATTTTATATAAACTAAAGACGGCAAAAATTTTTGAAAAATCGAAAAATTTACAATCCGATATCTCTGGAATGGATTATCCTCTGGCAATTCAATTAGTACACCTCTGTACCGAATCGAGACGTTTGTGTGTGGCCGGTTCATTGGGACAAGTTTTGTTATTTAAATTTCGCAAAGTTGAATCCACTTCAGACGTTTTAGTTCTAGAAATACCAATACTCTTCGAGAACTACGATGATATTTATGGTACTAGTCCCGAATGTGATTTTATTCCACATCAAGTTCAAAAAACTGAATCTAGTGAATCCGATAAGGTCGACCAATATAATTGTTTTAACATATTTCTTTATATATAAATACATTTTTTTAATAATAGACGGATAATTTGCTGCGTGTTAAAACAGGCGCACAGCGTAAACCGCCTGGGTTTCAGTCACAACTGGTTTGTTTAACAACTGGCCCAAACAGAAGAATCGTTCAAGTGACTTCACTGTGTCTCAACTCAAATTATGGACTGTAAGTATAATGAGAATCGTTTTTTTTTTTTTTTTTGTTTACACCCTTCACCACACAAGAGAAAAGGTTTTTTATTAGTTCTGGATCCGTAAAGGAATTTAATTGAATGAATATATAATACGGTAAATACGAAGGCTCCTTCCTCACTTAGCTCTTACAGATTACTTCCTTTCAAATATTAAGTTTATATTTTTAGATGTCCGTCTGCCTGGTTTTTTCAAATTTCGGTTTTTAAGCAAGTAAAAGTCTTTAAATAATGTTTGTACCCTTCACTAAAGGTGAATAGGGTATATACGAGTATAAGTTTGTCATTCCGTGTGTATTTTCTACAGTATTCATTTCCGACCCCATAAAGTATCTATGTATATTCTGGATCCTTATACACAGATTGAGATGTTGATTAAGCGATGTCCGTCTGTTCGTCTGTGTTCGGGTTAAAATCAACTTTTCCAAGGCACCAGAACAAATACGGAAAATTTAAGACCACATATCTGTCAGGCATAGTTTCGAAAATTTCGCTAATGCAATTAGATCAAACCATTCCATTCGAGGCTGCGGGTAAAAAGAACACGCCCACCTATATTGTTTCACGTTGTTTTTATTTTTTGATTGATTTGGTTGTAATGATTCTCGCATGGAGTGCATACAGATATCGGGGAATCAATTACCCTCTTCGAGGTGAGATTTTTTGTTTGTTTTTAGGTTAGTAGTGTTTTTTCTGCTTTGATTTATAGAAAGCAATACACATAGAAGTTGACGTTAGACCCACAGGGTGAACACTGGGAACCAGGAGCAATCAATAGGCTGGCCATTTAACGCAATATAAATTGCAGGAAGGTCCTAACTTTTACAATTTTTCGTTAAAATTTTTACGAAAAATTTTCGATAATGTTTTTACTAAAACATTTTCGATAATGTTTTTACAAAAAAAATTTACAAAACATTTTCGATAAAATTTTTACAAACATTTTCGATAAAATTTAAAAAAAAAAAATTTCGATAAAATTTTTAATACAATTTTTTCAATAAATTTTCATAAAATTTTTACAAAAAATTTACGCTAAAATTTGTACCAAAAATTTTCGATAACATTTTTAAAAAAAAATGTTCGATAACATTTTACAAAAAATGTTCGTTAAAATTTTTACAAAAAATTTTCGATCAAATTTTTATAAAAAATTTTCGATAAAATTAAAAAAAAATATTTTCAATAAAATTTTTACAAACAATTTTGAATAAAATTTTTACAAAAGATTTTCTATAAAATTTTTACAAAAAATTTTTGTTAAAAAATTTTCAATAAAATTTTTACAAAAAATATTCAATAAAATGTTTACAAATAATTTTCAATAAAATTTGTACAAAAGATTTTCGATAAAATTTTTACAAAAAATTGTCGGTAACATTTTTAGAAAAAAGAAATTATATCTTCATATTATATTTGTAATAATAAAGTTGAAAATCATAAAAGTAAAAACCGAATGGACATATTATTGTGAAATTGGGAAACAACATAGTAAGGGAATATTTAACATTACTATGGTGAAGGGTATATACGATTCGGCATGGCCGAATATAGCACTTTAACTTTTTTTATATTGTGTGATTAAGAAATATATATAACTTATTTAAAAGAATGAGCGAATGCAGTAATATCCGTTTTTTATTTTTGGTGGAGGGTGTCTGAATAACATTTGACATAAGCATACCATATTGCTGCTTGTTTTTTGACTAGAGTTATGAAAGTTTGTGTGAATTTCGGTTTGCAATTTAAAAACCGCTTTATTTTTCCTAGAATGGCTTATGGTACGGAATATGGACTTGTAATAATTGATATTATACAAAAGGTTTGTTTGCTAAGTGTGGCATGCCCAGATTTGTATGGTGCCCATGATCCCTACTCGAGAACACCGAAAAGTCCCAAACGTATTGAAAACAAAGAGGAACAAAGTCGTTCGCCTAGTTCGGACCAGGTAAGTTAAATACATGTCGTTATACGTTTGCAATTATTTTTTATTTTTCAATTAAATTTGATGCTCTTCTCTCTCTCTCTAAGAATATAATTTTTTATTTTGTTTTCGAAATTCTAAATTGCATTCTGTAGTTTCTTAAGGCAGCATATAAAAATGCATTTGTAATATTAATTTTGAATTTGCTTCTTTGTACGATTTTTATTTTTGTTTTGTATTGTTTTACTTTAACAAAAGTTCTTTTTATGAAATTTATTTATTTTTTCTATATTTTTTTTTTTTTTTTTGTAAAAATTGGTAGTTATTTAGAGTTTTTAATCAGCAATTATTTATTTATTTGTTTCAAATTTGAATCGTTTTTAATTGGAATGTTTTTTTACTCATTATTCCATTAAAAGTAAAGTGGAAGTACAATATTGAAAGTATAGAATATTTAAATGTATTCCCCCTTTTTTCCAATTTCTTCTCCACCCAACCCTTTTCTGTGTGTCTTACTATATTTTCTATTTTATTATTGTGAACCTTAAGAGTAAAACAATCACTGAGTTCAATTGCTTTTTGACAACTGTGTAGAGTGTGGCTTATTTAAAAAAATAATAATAAAATTATTAATAAAAAAATATCAAACTAACTAAACTCCCCTTCTAACGCATGCAAATAATTTTAAATGTGTCCAACTATTTATTTAATAAGAATAATAAATTTTTTTTAAAATTATATTATTTTTTCGTTTGGGGCAACCAACACTGTTTAACAATGCAAAAGTTGATTTTAAAAACAAACACCAATTTTATAAGTTCAAAATATTATTGATTATTATAAACTAAATATGTAAAAAGATAGATAACAACAATTGTAACCTCAAATTTTACTTTTTACCAAAAAATTATCATATGACCAGTTCACATTATTCCATTCCATTAGTCCAGCTCAATATTCGATAAATTAAATTCTATTCGCAAGAATAAGAATAATTAAAACTCTTCAAATACCTATTTTTTGGAGAACCTTCTCTTCGTTCTTCACATAATTAATTTTATTTGTTCACTCTCCATCCCCTTCGTTACTCAATGATTTTCGACAACCGATTAGTAATTTACGACTATCTCGACTGTAGTGTTTTCAAACTGCCGAGTGGTAACTGTCGACCTTATATTCCATTACAGAGTCTCTCCTCCCCCGCTTTTAATATAATAATCTGTCGTCGTCGTCCTAAGTCTAAGACCTCTACAGTTGCAGCATCTTGCTGGCACTACTGGTCCTCGGGAAAAAATTCGATATTGCTCCTTGAGGGCATCATAACGGGCCGACGTATGTCGGAGCTTAGTCTGTCGTGCTGAAAATGACAGAAGCTGTCTGGATAAGGAGGAGGAATCAGTTTAACACCTTGCGATTGCACGGCTCTGCAAGAACGCAGGGTCAAAGAATGGCAGGACCTGGACTGTCTTAGAAATTCGACACGGAGTAACCCACTAGGCTTACGAACTGGAGTTTTATAGGGAAAAGTGAGGGTAGATGGCTGTGGAGGCATCACAATGAGCCTTAACCTAACCTTAACCTACAGCCTCTTCCAGTCACAATATTCGGTTTTTATTTTGGCCAAATGATTATTTAAGTACCCACGACGTAACACTAACGCATTTATTCAGCTTAAGGTACCCTAATTACATTCACAGATCTTTCTGAATTTCGTTGAGTACATTCACACACTTTTACATGTGGTAGCATCCCACGTCTCTTTATTGTAGAATATTTGCTAGCATCATGCCATTTGCCGCGTGCAAATTTAAGTTGTGATAAACGAAGGTTCGCAAAGATGCCCGAATTATTAGTTGGTTTGCTGGTTTCTAGCTGTGATTATGTATCCTTTTACCCATATCAACGTTTCCCTATTTACCGAGAGACTTCTGTTTAGTTTAAAAACCCAATCATGCACCAGTTTGGAGTAAAACCTGCAACATGCGTAGCCGACTGGCTGTCGAGCGCAATGAGAATATTTCTTGTCTGCACCCGACAATTTAACAGGTGATCTAACTCACGGGTTTCTGCTTGGTATACACTCACACGTATCCCAGACTATAGGACAGGTTCAGCTTAACTGAGTAGACATCTGCTTCTGTTCGGCCTTACATAAAAGAATCATTAGTAAAGCTGCTATTTCTCTCTCTCTCTCTCTCTCTAAATATACAAAATAATGTATAACGCCGCCCTTAGTGACTATCCGATGCAAACTTTCCACTACTTTTTTTCTACTCGTGCGTTCCGTCCTGATGTGTCCATTAATCAGCCCAAAGCTATGCCATATGACATTCAAGGGCGTTGATCTAATCAATAAGTATATCGGCAGTATTTCCAACATTGTTTCGATTGCCTACGTTAGTGTCGTGCGGCTTGCACCACATATAGCAATACCGGCAATCGTCTGAACCCCAACCTCTTAATTTTTCTTTAAGATGCCTTAGGACACCCAACTACGGTTACATAAATTATTATGGGTTTCTTAACACTGGTTGTTGTAGATCTTCTGACTCATCACTGAGTTCTCAACGCTCACTCTCAGCTTAAGTGAACTCTGCCTGTGACCCTCTTACTCCTCATTGACCATCAGCGTATTTATTTATATTTTTTGGAGGCTGAGGTCTCATAGTGTCCATATGTGTATTGCCGCCGTCTTAACTTCTCTCTCCAGTTAAGAAGAACAATATCCATTTAAGCAGAGTACGACATACGAAAGTAAATATGTGGACTCACTTCTGTTTTATGTTTCTTTTAAACACTCTTCGTAACTCTGTAATTTCCTTTGTGGCGACTGGTAGTCGTTGACTGGTTGTCTGATAGTTGGTTGACGAGTAGTTTTTGATCTTCTTACCTAGTGTTACATCTAAATAAAGCTACACAAACCAAGGGTTATCTGTATTAAAATTGGATTGACTTCTGTTTTGGGCCCCTAATTGGAAATCAACTATAAGTCCGTATATAAGTCCCAGATTACATTATGTAACTTTTGTCGCTGCAGTCTTTCTCGTCTCTTCTTTAATATTGCATTTGTGTTTATATCGTTCAATTTTTATTGCAGCTATTTGTATGGATGTATAGATTTGTTTACATTTTAAACTTCAAAATTGAAACTACGAATGAGAGAATAAAACGAATTTCAAGAGTACATGCACGTTTGTATCCTTTTTAATTCCTCTTTCCTCTCTTGCCTACTAATGAAGAATTGCAGCGACGAAAGTTGCATAATGTAATCTGGGAGTTATATACGGACTTATAGTTGATTTCCAATTACTCTCGAATTAAGTGATTTCTACCTGTCGACTGCGAGTTGCTTCTTCACTAGCCAGAACGTATTTGTTAGCATTTGCTGAAGGCTCAAGAATCCACGGTGTCCACATTTGGTTACCTATTCAATATTAATGCTAATGCCAAACATTCATTCTGCCCCTTGCAGGCGTTATTTCCTATCTCGTTCGGTTTTCTTCAATCCAGTAGGAAAAGCTTCACATATAGATGTAGTTCCATATTAAAAATGAACCTTTTGGGTTGTTTCCGTCCTTAAGAACGGCTCCATAGTACCAAAACCATATTCAGTCCTTAATGTCTTTAATGATTCCCTTGTTAATTGTTAGCTCTAGGTAGAGTTGTGCCGGTCATGTACGACCTAGTTCAGTTGAACGATTCCCGTAATTGAACGATTCTGACTAGGTCAGTGTTTTCTTTTTTATCGTTCATCGTTCGTTGCGTTTTTTTTTTGTTTTATTCAGGTACTAAAATAAAAAGATTAATTTTAAAGCTAGAATTAAGAAACCTGATAAATCAGATGTAAAATAAATAATAAGTTAAATATTATTTATGTTATTTATGTACTTATGTTATTATGTACTTACTTTTTGTAAACATTTGTTGACAATTTTGAAGTGTTGCCAGAATGATCTGATGTGTTTGATCTGTTTAAAATAAAGAACGATGACCGTAACGAACGACCTAGTTCATTAAAACTTGGTGTACGATCTGAACGATTCAGCGAAATGAACTATTATGCACAACTCTAGCTCTAGGATATTGTTCCCTATGACATTTACATCCAGTATGTGTCTGCGGGTGGATTAAATCTAATGCCAGGTGGTGCTGGCAAGGCACACAAAAAAATTTAAAATTGTGTTTAATTCACATCCGCAGGATTATTTGAGATCGAAATGTATTCGGAGTATTCGAGCAAGTTGTCCTTGGTCAGGTGGCGCATGATGTTGCACCTTGAATTTAGGTATTTATTCAAGAATTAACTACTCAACTCAAATACAGTTACAATATGACCTGTACGATGGCGTCGGCGACGTTTCTTCCAGCACTGTTTCGTTTACACGACATAGTTGTACTGGTATGGACGCACTAGATTGAAAAGTATATCGTCATGTAGGCATTGCCGATACCTGTTAAAATTGGTGCAGTTTCAATTCAGCGATTAAATGGCATATTACTGGAAAAATGTGAACTGGGGATTAAACCTACAAAAAAAATCTACTGAATTATTAATGAAAAGTTAGTGAGAATTGGTTTGTGTCCTATTTAATGTAAGAAAAGAAGATAAAAGGAGTAAACAACTTCTTTTTAGGCAAGAAAGGTAAAAAGTCTCTTTTCGACATGATACAGTTGTATTTTGTTTATTATGTTTTATTCCTCGAAATTCGTAAAAGTTGAAGTCATATTAGTTTAAAATAAGGTTTGAACCGAAATTAAAGTTGAGTCTGACTTTAAAATTATTAATTATAATAAAGGATGATTAAATTTCGGCTGCGAAATTTAATTATTAAAAAAATTTTATTTTTAGCAAACAAAAAATATCCTTTAATACTTTTTCAAAATTTCCTTTTTAATTTCTTGCAATTGTGTAGGGCGACCAAATGCCCGCTTATTTTGCACAACTTAATGTGATTGTCATAATTTATATGATATTTCGAAAAATGTAGACATCGATTATTTTGCATAATACCTCCTGTTTTAGTTCTCCAATCGTACTCGGTTTGGACTCGTTGATTTTTCTCTTAAATAGTTTAAAAAAAAAAGAAAATCGGGAGGTGTCAGAACACACCATCTCATAACCAATTAATATCGCCGTGTGGTAAACTAATGCGGCATGGGAATTTGTTACGCAGTAGCGCGTTTGACTTGCTAGTTGCATAGTTTATTAAAGGAAAAGGATTTTCCAAGTTTCCCTTCAGTTCACAAAGCACCGCAAACAGTTACTCTTTGAGTATCGGTTTTGAATTTTGCGATCTACAATTGTGTCAGTTTGGCTTGTTTTTTTTTTCGAACCGGCATTTAAAGAACGACCTCATCTCATGCAATGTATTGTGCCGGAACTTGACAATTTGGTTAAAGGAACGAGGATTGTGAGAGTGGTGTTAGTGGACATTCGATTTGAACTTTCCCACTTTGAAAGAAGCAGGGAAGTCCTCCGCTGGAAATTGATTCCATATACGATCTGTTCGGCTAAAACACAAATTTTTTCTGTAATGCATAGTGCAAAGCACTGTATAATCGACCAAAACTGTATGGGCTCTTAATGAAAAGCGTGTTGTACGCAAAAATCTGTGATACCCGAACGCTTTTGCGACATCCCTGATCTGATTAAAGCACACTCCATTAAAGTAACGATAAAAGAGAGAAACATATCCCACATTACGCTGATATTACAGATAATTAATAGAGTTATTATACCGATGCTGTAAATCAATAATTTAAATTAAGACGAATTTATACAAGGTGCCAACGCCGCTACAACAATTACAACAGTAAAAAAGAGCCACATGAACTTTGTTGTTGGTTAAATGTATTAATATGTCGCATCCAACAATTAAAAACACTTCTTCCTTACCTTTTTTTAGTATTATTTAATTTTTTTAATCTTGAAATATTTTTTTAAATCATTACAATTTTTTTTTTTCAAGATAAAAAAATAAATAAACGATTTTTTGACAGCTAAACAAAAAATAATTAACTTCGCCGTGCTGCCACCTGGTAAAATTAATTCGCCTTGGTTTAAATTAAATTTCACAGTTAACAGTGCTCTAAGGCAAAAAGTTTCTTTAAAATCTGTGTGTGACGATTTTTATTAGCAGTGTATATTTAATGTAAAGAATTTGGTTTTAATAAATACCATTTTTAATTATTTATGTTTGTATGATAAATTAATGTTTTCCGCGCGATCTTTTTTTCCCTTTTTCTATATTTTGTTTTCATGGAGCAGTCAGTGTATCCCTTTTTTATATTGATGTCTAAATAATAAAAAATGTTTTTAATATTACAAATAATTGTGTTTCTTGTGTCGTAAATGCAGTTTCGTTAAGCAAGAATATTTTGTTATGGTTTCATAATAACTTTTAGACGTCTTTATTCAGCTTGTTCTGTGCCGAATCTTATATACTCTTCACCTTTATTTCAGCACTGATTTTACAAAAAATTTCATGAACATATTCTATGACGGTGTAAAATCGGCTGATCGGTTGATGTCCGTGCTAGCAAACACATTTAGTCTAAAAGGTTGTGAAATCACAATTCGTCGATAATACAGTTTTATTGGATAAACATTTTATTTACTGTTTTACCAAAATATATTAACCTTCGCTTTACCAAAGGTTTTTATGTATATGGTTTACCAATAGCCACCCGGGTGGTACTCCACTTCTATACATACATATGTTTATATGCGACGGAGAAGTGTTTGTCATACGTATTTATAATTTTTTGTTTTTAAATAATATGTGATAGCTTTTAATTCTTTCAAAATACAATAAAGGTCAGAAAAAACTCTGTAAAACCAGCAAAACAGTTCGTTTTAAGGAAGTTTCCTAATAAGCGTAGATAGTAGCACACAAAATTAAACCAATTTTTTTCACCTATAATAGATGTCTTCGCAATGGTGAATTCCAACTTAAGAGCGCATTATCGACAATACGATTTTATAACCGTAGAAGAACAACTTTTTGATTTCCGGGGCCGACCTCATTATACGCTATACATGCGTTCCAAGCCAGCTAAATATGGAATAAAATCTGGTGGGCATTTGATTACATATATCAAGGCTAGCGTACAGCAAAAAATTGGTGGGCATGTACAAAAACTATGAAAGAATTGTTACCATAGACAATTTTATTACAACAGTTTCAGTAGTCAAAGAGCTGGCCACTTAGAAGTTGTCCATCGTAGCCATACAAAAAATAAAAACGAAAGATGGTCAGGAAGAGTTTAAACCGTTCGAAAGTCGCGAAATTACATCTAGTTAATTTATTGATTTTTCCGAAGCTTTAACGTTAGTGCCCTACGTTGCATCCAAAAATTAATCAGTTGTGCTATTGTCAGCAATTCACAAAGATAAAATTACATCTGGTCCACAAAATAAAGATAATTTTATATTATAATAAAACTAAGGATGGTGTGGACACAATGGGAAAGTTGTTATATCACAGTCTTCCACAAAAGGAGCAACATTCCGGAGGCCATTGTCACTATTCTTTAATATTTTATATACAGCGGCTCTTGCCTTATTTATAATATACCAGGAGCATACGCATGTGAAGAATGCGTGACGAAAACACTTTATTGAGAGGTTTGGCGAAGGCCCATGTCGTCCGTTAATATTGACCAAAAAAATTAAATTTTTTATCATGCTTTTACTAAATTCTACAAAACTCTAAAAGTTGTTCAGTGAGTCTAAATTTCATTTAAATCGAAACAAATTTGAAAAAGTTATTAAAGAAATAAAACCGAAAATGTCACCCGGGTGGGTATTGGTAAAGCGAAGGTTAAATGAAATTTTAATCAAAGAAAAAGAAATGAATAAATCTGTAACTTTACCGAAGTATCAAATGTGGCTTTGTCTATAAGGATCAACAGATTTTCAAGTGAAACCTAAGGAAATACAAAAGTGTGGAACAATTTTGGTACTTTTTAATAAAAAAAACTCACGAAAGTACTATATCTGATAGATAAGTCCGACCTATGGGTTCTTAAGTTATTACTAGCTTTATTTACATCATGACAATTTATATAATGATTTTAATTCCAATTACGAGATCAATTTGATAATTCCGCGAGTAAACGATTTTGTTACGACAGAGAGCCATTGCATTTCTTTTCTTTATATATGTATGTATGTACACAGGTCGCCGGTTTTGTAATATAAAACCGTCCGAAGGCTGCATAATGACAGAGGAGGTGCTTCACCGTATCTTCCTACCACTCGTTAGGGGTGGGTACTAGGAATGCCCTGTCAGCACAACCACTAGGTTACCAACTGTCATTAAAGGGTTCTCAACAAGCTTGGATTCCTCCTGCAATCATACTGAGGCCATAGGAACTGCTAAATTTGTCAGGTGACCTCTTTAAAACATCTAGTCTCTGCGGACTAGAGCTGGCAAATGATTGATAGTACTATCGATACTATCGATAGTTGTTTCCATTGGACTATCAATAGTTTTGTCTTCGATAGCGATACTATCATCGAAAATGCGACGAAGTATTAAGTAAAGTTATAGAACAACGCTAGTCAGAGGTCGTTTATAAAATTATGTGCCTTATGTTATTTTTGACAACTGCAACATCGACAGTATCCGATAGCAAATCAAGAACAATTTTGTATATAATTAATACAATTACGAATTATATTCTAACTTAATTTACCAAGCATAGTAACGCAGAAATTCACTCGTTGTAGTGAAACACTTAAGAGTCTTTGGTGGGAATCGGCCCAAAAGCCCCAAAATGATATACTAGCCCCATGGCAACCGATAAGTTGGTTTTTATAAACAAAACTTATTTTGTAATTCGATAATTATAAACAAAACGACTTTTCTGCGATTACTACATACAACAATTTTGATTTAGTATTTATATGACTATATTTTGATAAAATATAGATCTCATTTTAAAATTTTTATTTTTAATAAAAATCTTGGAACTAAATTAAGATCAATTTATATAATTTTTCTAAACCTGACAAAAATTTGACTAGAAAAAAATCGAACTCAGAGTAAAAAACTGGTAATAAAAATAATCACCCCTATCGCGAATAATTGTTCCCATGAAAAAAACTCCCAAATTTGTCTATCGTGAATGATTCCAATAACAATTTACTTGTATTTTACGATAGAAATCATTCACTATAGAATTTTTGGGAGTTTTTTTCATGGGAATAAATATTCGCGATAGGGGTGAATATGATGTTAGACTTTTGTTTAGAAATTTATAACAGGTCTCGACACTATGTTAATTGGCATAAATATGTCTATACATAATTTGCTAGCAATATCTACTAATTTCAATTACTCAATACTAAAGGAAACGCTCGTCTAATCAGAGTATTTGTGTGGACGTAAAATTTTATATTTTATTTGTTTCTGCAAATATTACGCTAAAATTATCGATTAACTATTTTGAGTACACAAAAAATACTATATACTTGATACTCGGTAACCAATACTCAGTACCTTGATAGCACTGCTATATACATATAAAGTACACTCCATATTACCTTTTTATATAAGTTTGACTATGTCTAGTCAAAAATATGTTGTGACAAAATATGCCAGAAAAAGACACAACTGTCACAAACAAATTATTTTAAAATAAGTTATTATGAATCAAGGCACCTAGTCAAGGCATATTAAGTGAGGTAACCTCAGTGGGGAGAGGGAGATGTTGAGGGAAAAATCTTTTATTTTTAAAAGGAGTTTGGCAGTTAAACTACCAATTAAGAGGAAACAATGTAAGTTAAACAGTGAAACTCTATATCAAAAACTTTTTTATTACTTATATATCCTCTCCCTACTGTGGTTACCTTGTTTAATAAAAGTTCAATTTAGAGCTAATTGGCCCAGTCTGTATCTGATATAAATATGTCTAGAGGAACATTTAATTACACGACAGCGTCTATAACTGACATTAATTTGGTTAGACAAAAGTCAAACTCCTTATAAAAATAATATTTTAAATACTGATTTTTATATCGTGTGACTTTTATCTACATAAATTTATGTCATGTCTGGACGTCTTCTAAATGAAAAACTCTATTTTTGTTACTGTTTTGTTTTATTAAGTTTGACATTTGTTCGGACATATTTATGTCAGGAGTAGAAGGGGCTAAAGACACCGAAAAAACCAAGCATGGAAAATAAAAGTTATAATTAAATATTCCTTTTTTAATTATGTTAGTGCACGAAAATAAATATTTTCTTGTGTATTTGGTCTTGCTTAAATGTAAAAGAACGTTTTTAATTCATAACGAGTAAACAGTTTTTAAACACAACTAACTTATTTTTTTTTTAAAATAAATAATAATAAAATAATTATTTCGAAAAAACAAAAACATTTTGTAAACAAATAGTTAATAACCCAACAAACAACTCACTTATTAAATGAATGAATAGTATACCTTTCATTTAAATAAGTTTCATTTTTTTTGATTGTTCGTTTTCTGTGAGTAGGCAGAAAACATGTTGATTTAATAATATAAGAATGAATTGAATTGTTTTATATACAAAATAGTACAAAGTAAAGCAAACAAGCAAAAAAATAAAATTTCTTAGGGCAAATAATTGATGGTTCCTTATTTAATTTGATATGAATGATTTGCAAATCGATTTAGCTCAACGACACCACAAGTCCTGACAGTCCATCAATTGAATATATACCAGAAGTAAATGAAACGCTGTCATCAAATCAAAGTCAAAGTCTGGACCAATCGAATTCATCGCGTCCAGTATCGCCTGATTATGAGAAGGGTGCTGTTGGCGGTAAAAGTCCTATGTACGAAGAAGTGTCAATTCCTCCCAAAGAACTACCGGACAGAAGAATGTCCATGACATGGAAAAAGTTCAATTTGAAACGTCAATTATCAAAAGTCAATATGAAAATAGGCATTAATATGAATAATGATAATGAAACGGCTGGAAAGAGCTCATCCGTATTTTATACTCAAAAAGAATGTTCTCCCGAAGAAAACGAACAATCGCCAACCAAAGATCCGGTTGCATTAGGGGTTGAGGCACGCGAAAGCATGACCGAAAGTAGTTTAGCCGATGCAGTAGATAATCTGGCTGAAGGTGGCGGTGTTTCTATCGAAGAGAAAGAGCAAACCACAAACGATTATGTTTTTGAAACTGTACAACAAACATCAAAACGTGTCGATTTTGCTAACGATGCAGGCAATCAAAACTCAAGACCAAATAATTTACCACTCACATCTACGACTGGCTGCGCTACCGCTCCAGAAACTGCATGCGCAAATGAAACTGTACCCCCAACTAGACCTCCACGTCAAAAGTTTAAAGAGAAACGTGATCAACGTCTACTCTCTGTACCAAATATTAAATATCAAATGCGCGATATGCGCACACGAGCGGCAAATCGTAATGATTCGTCACCTTCGATTGGTGGCGTGGCCGCCGCCGGTGGTGTAGTTGGTGGAAATGTAACAAAAAAGACGCGTAAGTATACGTATTTGCTCTCACTAACTCTCTCTCTCTCTCTTTCTCTGGAACACATTTACTACTACTTTATATGTGTATGTGCTGTTTTTCCGAGCACGACTGTTAAGAAACCATACATTTTTTATTTTTTTTTTTAATTGTTTAAACTTTTCTGTCCAACGAATCTTCTCTGAAAAAAGATTCATTATAAAGTGATCCATGATATGGCATCTCTAAACCCGGAAATTCCAACTATCGTATCGCAGGGCAAGTTTTCTTGAAGCAAAACTGATTATTCTGGAAGAGACAGAAGTGAGGACTGCAAATGAATGCTGCAAGAAAACTTGCCCTCTGAAAATTAGTTAATAAAATCAAAGGAACTGACAATGCAACCGCTTTTCTATTTTCATGTATTTGGTTTTTATCTAAAGATTTTCTTGTTATAACACAGGGTTTTGCGATTAGCTTAAAAAAATAACATGACATAAGTCATTCAGGCATAATCGCCAAATGGTCCAACGTCCAGCACATTTACGTCAGCCCTGTCGCCCTTTCTGTACTCACCAGCAAGTTAGGGTAGGTTGCCGATTTTGTATTCAAAACTGACTCACTTGGGTACTTGTAATGTCATAGCGTGATACGTTTGCAAGATTTTGCAGCCTCGGATTGCCAACGAATGCTGCCCGATTAGTAGATAGGGCTGGACATTGCAAAAGGAAGTGTTTCATCTTCACTTCCTCATCCTGACAACTTCTTCAGAAGTCATTATATGGGAGATTTAAACTCCTGGTATGGACACCAATAATGTAGTGCCCTGTTGGCACAGCCACCAGTGTTCCCATATGCCCTTAAGGGGTTCTTAGCTGTATTAAAGTCTTTTTGAAGGTGACCTGACTAGATCATCTGGTCTGCGCAGCTACCAGTAGTTTCTGCAGTCAATTGGCCTTACAGCAATTTAGCGAGATGTTGACTACTTGATCTACATATCTTGTGAGGCATGTTTATGATCTAGCAATTTCGTCCGCAGTTATATTCCCGTGCATCCCCGTGTGCCCCGGTTCCCAAAAGATTTAAAGGTCAGAATATCTCGCCATCACATCTAGAGATATCTAGCATTCGCGAAACAATCTGAACGTTGGTCAGTTGGAAGTGGTGCATATTTCACCTTTTATTTTCTGCCTTCTTTTTTTCTAACCTTGCTGCATATGATGTTCTTAGTTATTCTTGACAGCTCCGGAAAATCCGGCTTCTGCCAATATATTTAAAAGATATTTAAGAACTTAGTCGCAAATCCATTTTTTAATACAGATTTATTTACCATTTGAAACATATTTAAAATTTAGTAGGAATTTAGGCTTAAATTCATTCTTTTTACGTACTTGTTTTTAGGGTTTCGTACCAGGAATGGTAAATTTGTACCAATTCTGGTACAATATGAACCTAAAAATTGCAATGGTATTCCAACAACGCTGTTTGAACAAGAACATGACATCGACAACGATAGTCTTCATACGACAATTTCATGTGCGCACATGAAATGGCTGAACAATTCAATGGTTCGTCAGGGCGCAGTGTAACAGGCCACAATTTATTAGGCCGTAATAAGCTGATAGCGGTCAAGGCGAATTTAAATAAGGTGGCATCGCCGCGACAGCAAAAAACGCCAAAAACACTAATTAAATTATCACCTTCAATAACTAAAAATACTTCTTCCTTATTTTTTTGTGTAGTATTTGTAATTTTTTGTTAATCTTGAAATACATTTGGAATTAATTATTTTTTTCTTTTTTTCCAAGTTTAAAAAAAATTTACGAATTTTTGACAGCTACTTTACACATAAAAAAGTAAAGCAAAAAAAATTAACTTCGCCGTGCTGCCACCTAGTAAAATAAATTCGCCTTGATATAGATGTAATATTTATTTATTTATTTATTTTATTTATTCATTAGTAATATACGTAGCCAATTTGGCCAATATAAATATTACAAGTTAAAAACTATGAGAACAATATTCTAAAAACTAAAAACTAAATTTAACCTAAAACCCTACGATATTTTTGTCACTATAATGCTTTAAACGCCTAAACGACAGCGGCCACATCGCTACACAACTACAAATGACGTTGACTATAATTGTCATCGTCTAGTCAGCTACATAGTGAATTCTGATATTGTTGTAGAAATACATATTTTACTTTTATAAAAATAAAAAATCTTTTTTAGAAAATGCAAAACAGTTTGGTGTGAGGAATAGCAAATTGTTGTTTGTGTTGTTTTTTTTTTTTTTTTGTTACCTATGAGTCCCTAAGAGGCCATCTTCACTACACATCAAATTGAACAAAACATAAACATGACGTCGGCAGAGCAACGGAATTGATTTGTGCATGTTGTTATAGAAGACGAATGCGTTTTTATGTCATTTTCTGTTTAAACATAATTTTTTGTTTACGAACAATGTTGTTTGAATGCTTATTGCACAGCAGATAGTAGCAGTACCATTGCGCAATAGATGGCGCTGTTTACGAGTACTAAAATACAACAACAACGTCATTGTCATGTTATAAAAGAGTTTTTATAACAAATGATATTAAAATTTGGAAATGACATTATCATGGACATTTAAAACTAACAAGATGTTAGTGTTAATGTTTATCATTTTATATCTAATGTAGACAATTAATACACACACAATTACACAATTAAATCGCCTTATTTATGGTGCTTTCTGGGTTTTAAAGATGCCAGATCATGGATTACTACAATTATTCAAATTATTAAAATTAAAAAAAAAAATATATAAAACAATAAGAACTTAACAAGGCGAATTCATACCAGGTGAGAGCAGTAGGACAACAACTACAACAAAACAACAACTTTGACATTAAATTAGCAGATATGAAACAATGTATTTTTTGACAAGACACTAGCAAAAAAAACGAGAGCAAAAAACAATCAGCTGGGCTATCGACTCCACCTTGTATGAATTCGCCTTGGAACTTAATAAGCTTTTAAAAAAATGCATTCACTCGTATGTGAAATAAGTTAAAGATTTTTGCTAAGCCAATAACATGAGAAGGGGTTTAAATTAATTAAACCTATTTTAACATGAAAAGTGTGTGTCCGTGTGATATGTTGTGTCTCCTATACCTTTAAGTACAATGTAAAATGACGAAAAATATAAAATCATGTCATTTATCATTTATGTTCAATAAAGCATATCCATTTATTCATACGTTATTTAATTTTAAGAGTATAAAACAAAAATATTATGTATCTAGGAACAATTTACTCTTATAGTCAAGGTGCATTAGAAAAAGATCACAGCTGCAAGCATTATTATTTAAGTGGAGTTTACTAAAATGCTATCTACAACAAATAAAAAAAATAATCTGAGATTGTATTAGAGATATCAACGGATATTAATTCGCCTTGCTTTTACTTATTATTTAAAATAGGAATTGAATTTCCCTATTCAAATCATATTTCCAGATGATAGTAATGGTGATTTCATTCATTTGCTCCATGGCTCGAAATGTCAAGCTCCATATATGTATGTATATATAAATAATATTATGACATTTGACGTTGCCAACCACGGATATAATTAGTGAATAGTCGCCACCACCTGGTAAATTGATTCCTGTTAGTATTGATCGGAAAAAGTCTATTGATATAAATACATATGTATGTATATGTGACCGTGCACAGAAATGGGACCTAAGCTAGGCCCTTGTCTTCAGGGAACCTTACATGAACATTCACGAAACCTCATTTAACGTTTTCGGTCGTAATTGTCATTTACACTGATAAAAACGTAAAAAAATATAAACTTTAAAAGGTAAAATTTACTTTTTTACTCTTAGGTCCCTTTCCATATGTGCGGTAACATATATGTACATACGTATAGTTGCATACTTATAAGAATAACTTAAACATTTTTTTGTATTTACTATTCTCGTGGATTAATTATCTACACTATGTCTTCTTAAAACGACAAATAGTTTTCATCCATCAGATCACACATTAATTATGTATGTGTCTGTTAAAGACGGCGTTCTTTCCTTGAGTTTAATATATTGGGTTCTTTGGCATATTATCACCGGCAGGAGCAATATTTCAGACAAATTTTTCCTTTCGTTGACGTTTAGGTATTGAGAAATTGGCTACTATGCAAGTCAACACTTCCTTTACTACTTTTTAACCAACTGTTGATAAGTAGTACCATTTGCAAGTGATATAGCTTGACGCTATAGCTTGTCATAGAGCTTTGATTATTGAAAGAGGCATTATTAGTTTCGCATTTTTGCTTCTTTCGTATTCTATATTAGCGGTGTTCCTAATTTAACATGTTTTCTGCTTGACGCTATATAACTTTGCATAATCCTCACATCAAAGCCTAAATAAGAGTGCTAAGCGCTCATTCATTACTTTACAGAGCGTTAAGGTGTAAAGCTGGCTGCAAACAAACTATCATTGTTTTTTTTTTTCTAAATTTATGGAATTTAATAAATAAAAAAAGTTTGGAAGTGCTATTTATGACAGAGCGTTTTGCTCTTATTTACGTTTGTCATTGCAGAGTTAAATCTAGGCCCTAAACAACATAGTGTCTACAACTGGGATAAACTTTGACATAATATGTAAGAGAACGCTGGCAGAATAACGGAATTGATTTGTTGAAATTACTCTCACGAAATGGGAACACGTAGTCGTTAAATTCTCATGAAATTTCAGTACTAGTTGGCTGTTGTGCAGTAAACATCAAATTTCTTTGTTGATTGCAACTGTGTGAGTATTGTTATTGTGGGCGATTACTTGACAGTTTTTTCATGAATTTGAGGACTACGTGTAACAAAATTCTCTCTGGGATAGAATTTGACGTTTGTTGAGATAAATATCTCACATCTCATTTAAAGTGGAGACACTATGTAAAGGATAAAAAAACTCATAACATGAAATGTCAACCAATTTTTTTTTTTAAATAGAAGCCGTAGTTAAAACACATTTTTGGAATTGCCGCAAGCCTTAATAGCAATGGGTTCTAGGGCAATTTTTTTTTAGAATTCCTTTTGAGTCATATTGCCTATTACAATATGCTTAATTTTTTCATCCATATAAATCGAACTGCCCTATTATACATATGTACATATTAAACTAATTTAATTTGCTTATTTTATTACCTAGTGTCTACACCCTATGAATTGTTATCACAATAAAAATCAAACTCCATAATGCAAAACTATTAAAATTATACTATTTTTATATGAAGTTTGACAAATTCATCAGTGTAGACGCTAGGTTGAAGAAGTAATAAAACAGGATCTAAAACAGAAAATGAACCTAAGGGTAGGTTAACTGATTTTTTTTTATTAGGGGTAAAATTTACTGGAAAATCGAATGTAAGTGGTCCCGGACCCCACCGTAGCGTAGAGATGAATAGAATGAAAGTGGTGCCAGACCTCCCGAAGTGTATCTGAGGTGGAAAAATTAGTACTTCAGTGTGTAATTTGAGTAGCGGGAAAAAATGAAAAATCGGTTATAATCGTAATTTTGGAGTCATAACAAGTATGTTAACAGCATTTACATTCGTAAAAAACGTTGAAAGAAGATCAGAAAACTTTAAACTGCTTTCCTATAAAATTTATTTTTTATCCGTAGGTCCCTTTCTATTTGCGCAATCACATATTGCTGTTAGGTGTACACCCACCTACCCTACAGAAAATACTACTTTTAGTATTAATTTAGGATTTGATATTCTATGGTAATGAAATCCTTATCGTTTTATATGTTATATCTTTGGTGTAGAAATTTATGTTAAATTTAAAAATCCACATTAATATTTCCATTAAACAATATAAAAACATTACTGGAGGCCATACCTGTTCAATCTGCTATAAAAATAACAGTGTAGTTTATGAAGTTTAATGTTTATAATAAAATAAATTTATCAGTTGTAGAATTTCAGATAAGTTTATAGCACTATTAAAAAGGAATGCATCAGATAGAGATTAGAACTTTAATAATAATTGTTTTTTTATGCAATTTGATGACAGTGGATACCAAAATTCACATGAAAAAAATAATCAGCTGTTCTGATGCGTAAACGTAACTAGTTAAGACTGCCCCGATAAAGTAGTAAAATTTAAATTTGCGTGTGTTTAAAGTTTATTTAACCCCTGTCTCCACCTAACAATTTTTATGTTAGCAACTGTCAAAATCTCATATAAAGAAAAAACAGTAATAATATAATGTGTTTATTACCCTTAGTCTCCATTAGTCATTAACATGTCTTAATAATAAAACATTATTATTATATTTATATGAAGTTTGTCTTTTGTTAAGACATGTTAACGACTAATGTAGGCAGGCGTTTATATAGAAGTTTGTCAATTGCTTTAACATCAAAAATATTACATGGAGAAGATGGGATATTTTAAAATTTGTTCCAAATTTTATACGAAGTAGGTTGCATCTGCTAATTGTGGTTTTATTTTTTTATTTTATTACAAAATGCATTTTTACAATTGATAACATATTCATGCCTGCCACAACCTACTTTGCAAATAAATTTGGCCTAGACGTTTATTTTTAAATCTGTCAGCTTTTTTTCTTTTTGACTGTCAGTAACAAAAGATAGTGCAGGAGTTTACATTTTAGGAATCAGTATAGACTCTCAGATAAATGTAGTGTGTTCCAGGTGGAGAAAGTGGCGGTCCTGAAGACACCGAATTGGTGTTTGAGCACGTATTAGAAGGGGAGGTAGTCACTCTCTATCTAAATCCTTGAAAGGACCAATCGTCAACTCAAAGCAAGTAGGCGAGTGTAAAGAGGCTCGTGATTTGCTAAAGGAAAAGTATAGCGGAAGATGCTATTGGGTTCCTGCTAATTGCAAAGTTAAGGGCAACGAAATTGTCGACGAATTTGCAAAATTGGCTCGGAACCACCATTTAGCCACTACTATAGGCTTCCATCTAATTGGGTAATAGAAATAACTAATAAGTCCTAGAATATTGCAGAGTCTCGCGATCAATTTGGCTCAATCTGAAGAGGAAAAAACTAAACTGCTTCTGAGTTTGGACAGGAAAATTTCAAGAGTCATTGTAGGGGGAGCACTGACCATTGCTCCATTATGGCAAGAACCAGTAGATGGGTTAAATGGATACCTCAGATTTCTGTAGTATGTGAGAGGACGAAGAGGAGTTGGAAACTGAAGAGCACATCATGTGTCACTATCCGATATTAAATGGCCGCAGACATAGATAGCCAGGCGAAAGATTTCTATCACGACGGGCTAAACATCATTTAGTATTAACTAGAAGATATCGTCAACTTAAGCATGGAAATCAGGTGGCTACCTGATAGGTAGCAGGACGCAAATGTTTTTTTTTTGTATTTAAATGAAATCACAATGGTCCTTTGGGTCTACAAGTGGACCCTTATGAGTGGATGTCTTATGATAACATCGGTAAAGAGATTCCTGGAATTTTTTCTATCACATTTTAAACCTGTCTGGCAAAAATATTTTCAGGCAATTTATTATTTAAAAACAAATGCAAAAGAAGTCTGTAGCTGTAAAATCAGCTGATCTTCCCGGCTACTGTAAACCGCCAAAAAGAGGCAATACTCGATCTGAAAATGCAACGTTAAGTTGTAGTACCATTCGAGAGTTTTCGGCAAATAAAGACTCATTAAGGTTCTACTTATTCTGGTTCTTCAACAGTTCAAAACAATGTTATTTCCGATATTGTCTGGTGTAATAATATTCGTGAAGGATACGTAGATTTTCAATGCTTATTCTTCATCTCTTCGTAGGTCATGATAAAATTTTTAACACAACGTTAACAAGATAGCCATCTCTTGCGGAATTGGATTGTTATCCATCGTGCGCCTTTAATCAAGTTGAAAGGAGTTTTCTAATTTAAATTTTATTGCCACACAGCTGTAATTAACCAAATTCCCATGCAGTCGCTGAACCCCGCGAAAATTGTTTATCTTATTTTTAGATTTTTCTTGGTTTTTGCTACTGATTGGATTAAAAAGCAAAATATACTTTTTAATTTATGTAACGTTACGTTATGGTAGAGTAATGGGGAATTGTGGCAGGCATGATGATTAACATTTTTTTTTTTTTTTAATTATAACTCTCATTTTGTTTGTGTTTTTTTATATAATTGTAAACTAAAAAGGCATTGGCGGCGGTAAAAGGTGTAGATGATGATGATGATAATGATAATAATAGCGACGATGAGCAAAACAACTGCCTTTATGTAATAATATGGAAAGTTTTTGGTAACTACCAAACAAATATTCAAAATAAAACTTAATTGCATATTTTAGGTACTTTAAATACACTTAATTAAAACATTAGAGGGTCCCGAACAACATCAACAACAACCAAATTTAGTAAGCATGAAAAATCATTTGAATAATATTTGAAAAAAACTCAACATACTTCTTGTCGAATGAAAATATTGCCAGACAATCTGTTAATATATTTTTTTCTGACATAAACAAGACATTGAAAAAACTGTTGACAGTTAAAAGAAATGTGTAAAATTTTGGGACTCTCTAATGTCAGTATCTAAATACAACAAAAATAGTTGTTTAGTTTAAAGCTGATGTTGCAAGCTTGTATTAAATATAAGTATTGTATGATTTTTAGCAGCACACAAACATTTAGAAACATGTTGTTCCGTTTTAAATATTTGTGATACCGGCAAGAGCAATAATTTTAATGAATGAAACTAGTCGAATTTAGTCTTAGAAATGTTATATAGTTATTGTGTTAAATTTTTATTTTAACGGTACACTGAACAAAATTATTCAATAATATTTATTACCCCATTCAATAAATTATCACATTTTCGGCAATTGAAACAAAAATTTGTTGTTGTTAAGAACACTTGTTTGTGTCCTTAAGTATTGTATATTCTAACATAGGTTCTCTATACCTGACATAAATATGTCTAGACATAAGTTTTGTATTTATTATATGTCTAGACATATTTATATAAGGTATATATACAGTTACCACCTTATCACATAAAAAATACAATTAATATTATGATTGTTTGTTGTTTAATATCACAAAAAAAAACTATAAAACATAATCTATTAGTGAATGTCCCCCAGCACTGCGAACCACCTATATACACAATTATACACCCCCTTTGTCCATTATATGTAATAAATGTGAATTGATAACTAAAGCAATGTATTGTCCATATTTAATGTAATATAAGGATTAAGGGTTCTAACTATTTTTGACATCGAAGCCACATAGTTATTAAATTGATGTTAAAAAAAATTAAATTTAAAAATTTATTTCGCCTTTGACGGTCGATATAAATTTTTAATAAACCCAAATATTGCCAGCGCAACCAAATTAAAGTTGTGCGCCAACTAATCATTAAAAAATTATAAAAGTTTTATTGAAAATAAGCAACTTCCCACCTCTGTATGTGTTATTAGTTTATAGTGAGTGTAAAATTTAAAGTTCATGATCAAGGCGAATTCAAACTAGGTAATTGCAATGCTGCAACAAAAACAAACACAGGCAATTTTGTTTGTGTAATAAAACCCGTGGTTGTCATAAACAGCTGGCAAAACAATAAAATTTTATAAGAAAATAAAAGAAAATTTGTTACACAAAACAAAGAAGTTTTGTTAGTTTTTGATTTTATTGTATATTTAAATGAAAATAATATTATGAACCACCTTAAAAACTTACACAAAAGAAGAATTGCCCACGCGCACATTTCAAGACATCCAGTACAAAAAAAGTGTTCAAGAAGAATTTTTAAAAAGAAACCAAATCTATATTGTATATTCCAAATTATTACAAGGAAACTTGTAATAATGCTGAGCTGGAGTTGGACGATTCCATGGATTCGTTTACCGAAGATGTATCATTCAGTGTGAGACCCCCTAAGAAAACCTGCAATAACATATCGAATCTATCTGGCGCTTTACACTATTATAAACCGTCGCCTCTCTACTTTATGGATGAAATCGATGCAGCTCTTGATTTTAAAAACATGTATATCTATTATGGCTCATTATATCAAGGAGAGAACAAACATGTTTGAGTTGTGTGACTATTTGCTAGGCATATACAGATTCAGTCTGCATACAAAACGAACCACCTAAATTGCCTTTAATGGAAACTTAATACAAACGTGACCCAAACACAAATGATACATTCCCAACCAACCCATATACTCGTTATACCTGCAACAAATGCTTTCAATGTGACTGCTACACAAACTTCACAAATATAGGTGGCAATGGTTTTTAGGGTTCCGTACCCAAAGGGTAAAAACGAAACCCTATTGTTTTCGCTACATTGTCTGTCCGTCCGTCTGTCAGCGCCTTCTATCTCTAGAACCGTAATAGGTAGAGCCTTGAAATTTTCACAGAAGGTGTACAACTGTTGCCGCTATAGCAACAAATACTAAAACTTAGGGGTGTTAAAAAGTTACGTGTTATTCACATACATATATGTCTTTATTTCTTGAACAGTAGGAGACATACCTTTTAAATTTACACAAAGTAATTAAAAATATGTTCCCTATATTAATAAGTATAAAAAAATTAAACTAAAGGGTGTTCCGATAGTGACTTGATTTACATGTGAATGGCCTAAGTTCTGAACCACAACAGGTAAACTCTTCAAATTTTCACAAAAGTTTTATGACTGTGGGAGCTATAGCAAAAAATACTAAAACTTATAGGGTGTTTCGATAGAGACGTGTTAATGACGTATATGTGTTTATTTCTTGAACTGTAGGAGGCATACAATTAAAATTAACAAACAGTAATTAAAACTGTGTTCGCTATAACAAAGTTATAAAAAATAAACCTAGAAATTAAAGGGTGTTCCGATAGTGACGTGATTAACATGTAAATATCTTAAGCTTTGAACCATAATAGGTAGACTTGAAATTTTCACAGAAGGTGTATAACTGTGGGCACTATAGCAACAAGTACTAAAACTTATAGGGTTTGCTAAAAGTGACGTGTTATTTGCAGTTATGTCTTTATTTCTTGATCTTTAGGAGGTAACGACTTAAAATTTGCACACTGTAATTTAAACTATGTTCGCTATAGAAGCAAGTATACAAAATTAAACCGAATATTAAAGGGTGTTCCAACAGTGACATGAACCGTGTGTGAGTAAAGAAAACAAAATTTTTTATAATTTTGCTAATCAAAATTTATTAATTTTTTGTACAAACAAAAAGTAATATTTAACAATCAACATCATGGTTAGGTCATAATTGATTGATTAAAAACTATTAAAATAACAATAAGAAATAACAACAGAAAGAAGAATAACAACAGGAATAACAATAAATAAATGAAATGAATAAATAAATGAAGTACATGTACAATAACTTATATTTAAATTAAACGGAATTTTTAAAACTAATTAATTAAATAATGTAAAATGTGTTTCAATAAATAAAAAATTAAAAATAATAGAAACTGAGTTATTTTGGAAATATTTTTCTTTTTTTTATGTTTTTATTTGCCTTTAATATTTTATTTAAATACCTTACTCGGAAATGAATTCGACATTTAAAAAAAAATTGTTTTATATCTTCCGGTAGATTAACGGATTTGCTAAGATCTAACAGCGTTCGTTTTAAATGTTTCCGATGGGATATTTTATTGCCATTAAAGTTGTTGAATATTACTTCTAACTTCTTAATTTCAGTTAGGAAACTAACATTTGGCTTTTTCAAGGAAGTTATTGAAACCTGATCAACCCATGTAAAGGAACTTTCCTGACTTTGGTATTCT
The DNA here is from genome assembly GCA_949628195.1 of Phasia obesa. NCBI lineage: Eukaryota > Metazoa > Arthropoda > Insecta > Diptera > Tachinidae > Phasia > Phasia obesa. The sequence goes on along the minus strand of OX451218.1, from coordinate 23,080,657 downwards.
TCAAGATTTAGCTTCTTCATAATATAACCGGATAAGTATTCCAAAGCATCCTCTTGAAGAATACCAATGTCATCCAAATTCGGTTCATCGAAATCGTCTAGTTCTTCATTTAAATCTTGATACGTCGCATCCAATATGTCTTCATTTTCTACTACGTTTTGAGGTTGTATTTTTTCGGACTCAGTTGATAAATTAAGCCATTCAGTGTCGTCTTCTTCCACGTTCCCCTTACCATTTAATTGCTCAGTATTTCTGGCTAAAAATAAAACAAAAATGGCATCAGGAAAGCAAATTGATAATAATTCAATGTAAATTAATGGCATGTACAAAGTTTTATTTAAAAATATTTTTCTTAAACATACCTAAGATGTATTTACGAAGTCTATATTTGAAATCTCTTGGCGACGGATGGTCATTTAGACCACCTTTACTTCGAATGGCACCAAAAAAGTGTTCCAAGACATCTTGGTTTATGCGGTTTGTTACCAAGTACGTCATATTGTACTTTACCACATACTCTTGAAGCATCATTAAGGCGGCATTTGTTCTCAAAATGCCTTTTTGAAAATGCTCCAAACTTTTTTTACCAGGTATTACCGGTATAGACATAGCTTGGTTCATTTGATCTATTATTGCATTTTGAGACACTAATGCTAGACCGTATGGTTCCTTGGAGGAATAATGATTATTAACCCATAACTTATTAACAAGAAGTTGAATTTATAAGAAAACTTACTTTGCCTGGGTATTTAAAATTACTTAATTTCGAATTTAGAACATCAAACCAATCATTGACCAATTGGATGAAATCTGCTGTATAGGTTGGTTGGTAGAGCTCCATGCCGAGAGAGTAACACCTTCTAATTGCACTGGCAGTGGTGTGCGAAAAAAGCTGTGCTGCAAGTTTAACTTTTTGCCTTCCTAAAAGTTTTATATGTATATAGAAGTTGTAATATATATGTACATATGTATATAAATATATATATTTACATATATATTTATATATATATATATAAAGTTAAAACAGAGATTTACCTGCACCCTTTACTGATATATGTTCACGTGTTAATTTATATGTGATGGAGACATCAGAGTCTGCTGTGAACTTTAGCAAATCTTCAATGGTACGAGCAGTCAGCAATTGATTTTGAAAAATGATACCAGTGTCCAAAAAATGGTTTCGTATAAGTTTTAGGAGGTGTGGTACGTCAGCAAAAGCAAACACTTTTTCTTCCGCACGCGCGGGACTAGGAAACCAAGGTCTCTCTGAAAAGTTTCAATTAAATACATATATTAATTTATATTGCACTGATCAATTTTTATATTAATTTTAAAATATTTATTTTGTTTTACTTATGTTATTTATAAAAAATCGTAATAAATATCGCTACCGATTTATATTTCTTAATTTGTAAACTAAAAAAGTTATATTAAAATTCACCGTCAATAAAAATATTCGAATATTTCATAATTATTAAGAAATCTTAATGTTAAATAAATGCGAATATAAATAATTAATTACCCATTTCCCAAAAAACATAGTTTCTAATCTGAACCTATGTTTTTTCCATTCGAAGGATTACGCTTTAAACAAATATCGACATTCCAATCATTGGCGTTATAATCCCTCCTCGTAGGTGTGCAGTATTTAAAGTTGTGTGATATTACAAGTTGTGTGATGTAAGTAGATGTGTGTTAAAAATAAGTAGAAACATTTGTGGTGTTTTAATATCAAATTGACTTACCTGTAGTAACTTCTAAGTCATTCCACAACTTACGGTTAGTTGGTCCCATGTCGCAGACAATGGCCACTACCGGAAAACCTGCGCTGTCTAGTTTACATATGATTTCGCTCAAAAGTTCTTTAGACATTTTACAATCGAAATCATAAAAAATGGGTTGCTTCCACGACTTTCTAAGACCTCGAGCCATAGCAACTTGCACGTAGTTGGCCGGTTTTCGCACATAATCATCCACGGTCTCGTACTCAAAGGTTTCCGCTACCTTCATTTCATCGAAAACCAGTACGCACACTTTTTCTTCTACTGACAAATTACATGTTTGTCGCATATAATCTAGTGAGGAATTTAATATCCCTTCTGTTACATGGACTTTTGCACACCAACGTTGTAGGGTAGATACATGAGGTAGCGGGAAACCTTTTTTATATAAGTGATTATAAGCTCTGGGTCCTGATGCGTGGAGACATATTGCATTTGAAATGTCTTTCCATGACCAGTTTATTCCGCCAGGAGACATCATTTTTCTGATTTGTCCCTCAGTAAATATATTGCGCATTGCTTCAGCTGCCGCATTTGCTTTCTCAAGCTGAAGTTTTAAATTTTTAACTTCAGATTCCAGATATCGGATTCTGCAGTAATAATTTTGACTGTCCAGGGAAAAAATTGATGGGCTAAAAAAAGTTTTGTGTTATGTATTATCAGGAAACACTATTTTGTAACCTTCCCAAGCTTATTTCATACATATTTTATTCGTGAAGGGTCTATATTAAGTTCTTTTATCACATTTGAAAAATTAGTGTACACTTACTCTGTTTGAGTTTCTTGTTCTTTGTGCGTTTGAGTTTGTTGGTCCATTGGCTGTGATGCACCTCTTAGTTCATCCCAACTGAAGAAACAAGGATCATCGGCAGGTGGCATACAAACACAAGACTCATTTTCATTTGATTCAAAATTGTTGTGTTGGTCTAAAACGTTAGATCTAAACATTTCAGTGTATATCGTGTAAATTATTTTTCAATTGATATTTATAGGAATGTACTTACCTCATCTGTGGAGTTTCACTTTGCTTTCTGAAGTCTTCCAGCTCTTGTATAAAAAAAGGCTCAGCACTCGGCAAGAGCAAGCTTTTACTTCCGCAAGTTACGATGCTTGCAGGCAAAAAATGGTCGCTACATATTCGTGCCGTAGCTGAAAAGATTGTTCCGCAGATTTCACCCCACTTTACTCTTTTTGCAACGTCTTTCGGCATACGAAACAACGTTCCAGTTCCACGCTCGTACTTTTTTTTGCAAAGTGCACAGTTACGCATTTTTTTATTTTTATTAATATTGCAATTTTTAAGAAATTTTTTTGTACACTTTTTGGTTTTTTTAATATTTTTATTTACTATTTTTATTCACTGAAACAGATTTTTTACAAAACAAACAAAATTTTTAAATTCAAATAATTAAAATGTAACGCATAGGAAAATGTAAACAAATTTTGACATAGGAGGGTGAAAAACACATATAGAAGAAAACGCTCAGCTGTGCTATCAGTTTTACCTAGTATTGAATTCGCCTTGTTCATGATATATGTGTTGAAAGGGTGGTTTAGACGGTACGACTTTGCTGACGTAAATTCCAAGAGAATATAACATCAAGTTTGATCCTTGTTTAAGAAATGAGAGTAAAAATTATACGACTAACATTTTTTTGCGGTTACACCATTGGTGTAGAGTAAAACATAGTAAAATGGAAACAGCTGTTTTGAGTATTATACATTGTTTACATTGAGCTTTTTGCGCTATATATAGCTGTTATAGCGAAATTTTGACGTGATTTGCCATTGAAAAGTTGTTATCACTTAAGCCATTTTCACACTATTATACTGAGTATTAAGACTTGTCAAAAACTTAAATGTAATGAGAAAGTGTGAAAGAAATTTGACATACCGTAATACTAAACCTTTTTTAAAAAAAATTCTAAACGATAACATTTTTCATTTTATCAGGGTTGTGTTTTTTAAAGCAGAGAACCAAGCTGAGTGAGTCGCAGCCGATAGTTCGCCGCCGTCGATAATATATTTTCTTTGTCCTGCACATGTTCTAAATTGGCATCAGTCTTATCGCCTACGTATGTATGTACTTTGTTTCTGTCATGTCTAGAAATTGCTGAGCGTACGTATTATTTTTTTGTTTTGTTATTTATTTTTTTATTTTTAAGAGCGGCCAAACAAACCTCTGCCGTCCACATGAAATTGCTCAGCCGCTACCGTTCAATGTCTCGTCTCGGCTTGTTCCTTTGCTGATATTTTACATTTTATTTTAAGTATGATAGTGTGAAAACGAATTGGTATGTTATGTTAGATGTTTTGACAATCACACAATTCTTATTTGATTTTTATCATACAAAATCCAATGGAAATCCTAATACTCAGTATTATAGTGTGAAACGTTCTTCCCTGAAGAAATATGCTTCCCTGATCTGACGAGGAGCCATACGACTTTCAAATTTTCATCCGTATTTTCTCGCAACGTCTCATAGATTCGTTACATATTTATGTGCTTTTTTACAAAAAAATTTGACATGTCGTAAGACTTGTGTCATCATATACATAAACCGTTAATAATAAAAGTGCAAAAAGTGGAATTGTTTAAAAGGATGATACTAATTTGTTTTAAAGCCAAAATGGTCCATTACCAACCCTTTTATGAATTTCATACCCAAAGGGTAAACCCGTAACCCTATTGTAGCCCTATAGCTACAATGTTTGTCCGCCTGTCAGCGCCTTCTATCTCTGGAACCGTAAAAGATAGATTCTTAAAATTTTTACAGAAGGTGTATAACTGTTATAGGGTGGTCCAACGTTTACTCACGTATATCGCACCCTAAATACAAAAGGGTCACACCTCAAAATACTAAAATTTTCAGGAGAGACAAAAAACTGTTTATGTAAATATGATTGTAATATTTAAAGAAAATATTGTTCCATTATGAAAAAATTCAATATTGAATTGCTATACTTTTTTTAATTTTATATTATGTTTGCGAAAATAAAATAATATTTTGATTTATGACTAAAAATAATTCTCTTTAGTTTATAGTGCTGAAGCAACACATTAACATAAAAATAGACATAACTGTATTTTTCCAGTTAAAGAAGATAGTGATGTGAAAGAAATTTTTGCAGTAGTTAGAGATATGTACTCTGAATTAATTTGTGGAAAAAAGTCAGTTTTGGAAAATTTTGAGTTGTGACCCTTTTGTGAACTTTAGGAGGCAGACACTTAAAATTTGCACTCAGTAATCAAAACTTTCTTCGCTATATAAAGAAGTATAAAAAAATAAACCTAAAAATTAAAGGGTGTTTCGATAGTGACTTGATTTACATATATAAGGTCTAAGTTTTGAACCATAATAGGCAGACTCTTGAAATTTGTACAGAAGGTTTATTAATATAGAAAATATATAATACGAGTACAAATAATAATAATTAAAGGTCTTTTCGTTAGCTTCATGATTTGCTCATACATATGTATATGGCCTTATTTTTTGAACCGTAATAGGTAGACTCTTGGTATATTCATAGTAAGTGTCTTACCATGGCCGCTATAACAAATAAAAAAAATTAAAGGGTGTTTTGATAGTGACGGGATTTGCATGTATATGGCATAAGTTTTAACCCATAATAGGTTAACTCTTGAAATTTGCACAGAAGTTGTGTTACTACGGCCGCTATAGCAACAAAAACTAAAACTTATAGGGTGTGCCAAAATTGACCTGTTATTCGCATTAATTGCGTTATTTTTCAAACGCAATAGGTTGGCTTTTGATATTTTCATGGTCGATATGACAACAATTATTAAAATTTCTAATAGTGATGCGAATTTCGAGAAATGACTTTAAATTTTTAAACGTAAATTTGTACAGAGTGTGAAAAAACTTAAAGAGTTTCGCGAAAGTGACACAAATTTACGTATGTACATATGTAGCCTTATTTTTGAACCAGAATGAAAAGACACTTTAAATCTAGACAAAGTAGGCATAATTTGTCTTTTAAAGGGTGGTTAAATTTTAAGGGCCGATGTAGATTTTGAATAAAACACAAATTATTTAGGAAATTATTGTCAATTCTTTTTATTTTGATAATATTGGTATGGTTCAATTATGTATGAAATAAAATATCGGCCAAATAGCCGCCTCGGCGGCATACCTCCATCTGATGCTCCAAATTTTCGAAGACGCTGAGGCATAATTTAGGTTCTATGCCGTTAATGTTCCGAATTATCTCATCCTTTAGCTCTTAAATTGTTGCTGGCTTATCGACGTACACCTTTTCTTTCAAATAACACCAAAGATCTTGGCGGCCACCACGTGAGATAACACGGTCATTGAATTTGTCGCTCAAATGAGCCATTGTTTCGTTAGCTTTATGGCAAGTGGTACCGTCCTGTTGAAACCACATTTCGTCCATATCTTCCAATTTGTGCTATAAAAAGTTCGTTGTTATCTCACGATAGCGAACACCATTCACAGTAAATGCCTGACCGGCCTCATTTTGGAACAAATACAGCCTGATGATGCCTCCAGCCCATAAACCGCTCCAAACAGTCACTCTTTGTGGGGTCATTGGTTTTTCGACAATCTCTCTTGGATTATCATTCTCCCAAATGCGGCAATTCTGCTTATTGACGAATCCACTGAGGCGAAAATGTGCCTTATAACTGAAGATGATTTTCAATAATCTAATGTTGCCATTTCTTGTCACCATTCTGATCATTGATGACGTTTGGAATGATCAAGAGTGTTTAGTTCTTCAGTCAATTGCACCTTGTAAGCATGTAAATGCAAGTCTTTATGTATAAGTGCAATTGTTGGGCACTACGACGTGTTGAAGGGGACGGCTCTTCAGCCACAAGTACAAAAAATAAAACCAAAAATTAAAGGATGTTTCAATAGTTAGACGATTTTCCTCACATCTTATATTTGAACAGACACTTCAGATTTTACAATATCTTCTATAAAAAAGAAAGGAAAATAAAATTAATAGATGTCGCAAATTTGAGGAATTTGATCTTCTCTTCCAAACGTTATAGGCACAAATGTGATATTTACGCAGGGTATTTAGTACTACTAGGCTTTAGTATAAAAAAACTAATTAAAAGTTCAAAGGTGCCCCATAAGACGTGAAAAAAATCACAACAAAATCTACGGAACACATCAATCACTATTCTACACAATCGTACGAATCAATTACCAAAATCAGACAAAATTCTATCCTACTCGAAAAATGTTTTCAAAGTGGCGTTGTAGGTGCCACACTGTTATCCAGGCAAAAAATATATTGCAAAAATGGAGAAAAATTATTTTTTTATGTTTTCAATAGATTATCAATACGCACAAAATTACTGCCAGGTTTAAAATATTGCACATAATTACGAATTGTTGAAACCAAAAGCTTTGTCTGGATATAAGTGAAAGCTGTGTTGAGCAGCCTCCCTAATTTACCTCATCTTCTCTCACCATATGCTTACCGGAAGCACTATGACCTATAGAGATATAAGTAATCATCCTTTATTGCCTTTCACTCATTTCCAAACTTTCACTATACACGACTTTGGTGTCATCTCATAAGTATTTCGTTTGTCAAAAATGTTTATCGGACCATCTTGGATTTTGGTCTTATGCGAAGAAAAACTAGGATAACAGAGAATAAAGATCAGATTCCACTGTCTCCGTTGGTAAACATTTTTTCCTTGTATTTGTTTTTTTAATAAAATCTTAAAGTACCCAGGTTTTACCTACACAAACGCATTATTTTGTGAAATTTTTTTTATAAAAATGTTGAAAGCCGTCGATTGATCTTGAACACAAGGGTGTTTGCGAGCTTAATAATATAGACCCTTGACTTTCAAATATAAAATGCCCAGTGTTACTAAAGGCCATGATTCACTATCACTGGCCCTTAAAGGCCAGGATTCACTATCCTACACAATCGTATGATTCAATCACAAAAAAGTCTGATAGAATTCTGTCCTACTCAAAAATCGTTTTAAAACGGCGTGTAGATGCCACACGCATCATACAAAAAAAGATTTTGCAACTGATCGCATGGAATTTTTTTTATGAATTTTTTCAAAAGATTATTAAATCGTACAGACCTGTCAAAAAGTCTGTCACACACATGCAATTCTAATCCACCTTAACATACTATTTTTGACAGATCATACGACTGAGTACTTACCGCTCTAAAAGAGTCAAACCGGACAAAAAAATATTATTTTAATTTTATCAAACCTTCTTTTAAGTGATCAGAATTTTAGGACACTCCTAACAATGTAACAGTGAAATAAGGATATGTGCTGAAAAAATTATATGGTCAAATTGCTATAGCATGAAAACATTACTAAGTATTAAAATTTAAAAATTTTCAGCTGCTTTGCATTTAAGCTTTGTTAAAACATTAAGAGCGGGGTTTAAGGTTCGAATTTAAACTCAAGTTACGTTTTTAATTAGCTAATCTTATACTTAATTTAATCCACTATTGATTGAAGTTTGAGTTTTTAAGTGGTAGTGTAAACCTTCTCCCACCTCCTAATTATTTATATCTTTAGTAGTCACTAGAGATTAGCTTAGATATTAACCTCTCTGTCCCCCTTGCGTAACTATATTTTATGACTTGTTTACTACCTTCCAATTCACTCGAAGATTTCTCTTTTTGCGTTATTGGACTGGGTTAAAGTTGTCAGAGTTATTACCCTTAAGACTTTTTGAATAGTCGTAGAGTTTTTCCAGTTATCAATTCTAAAGACGTTACCGCAGTGATCAACCTTCTCCTGTTGAGAAATACGAGTAAACCGAATAAGTCGCGATTTGCTTGGGCCTTCTATATAGGAGAAAGCAGGTTCACCTTCTATCTAGCTCTATCTTTAAAAATGAAAGCTGACTGGTTTCCAGAAACCACTCGTTTTACATACAGCAATTACCAACTATTAACCTTTATCCTAATTTGGAGCCATTTGTGTAGCAACGGACCCGATGAATGTCTATGTTAGAGTTCTATTCAATGCTTATTCGATAACCGAATATAAGTATTTTGGTCAGTCGTATAAGATATAAACAGTTGCATGAACAAGCTCATCTAATGGGCGTGCTCATAAGCTCATGAGCAAGTCGCCATACTCGATCACAAACCGGCTTACTGAATAGTCATGTGTTCATACCATACTATTAGTTAGCAAATAGTGCTGGCAAAGTATTGAGTAGTGGGTATCGAGTACCGAGTATTTTATCATTTTTTTTTGAGTACTCAATACTCAAAAGTAGTTACTCGATACTTTTAACGTCATAGTTTTAGAAACAAATTAAATAAGAAATTTAACGACGTCATTAAAACTGTGACAGTTAGTTTCTATTATGTAAACAAAAGTATTGAATACTATTGAGTACCCAATTCATAGGTATTGAGTAGTATCGAGTAACTAAAAGTAGCGGAAATTGCCAGCACTATTAGAAAACCTCTCTTCGTATCATAAACGCAATGAGCTGTCCGAGTAAAACGAACTTTCTTTAGTAGTGAGAGCCGTGTTTACTCGTCTCGTGTTCGAAACACTCAGTGTGTTTTGTTTAGTAGTTGCGTAAAACTTATGGATAAGGCTTAGTGCGTTTTGCTTGCAATAGTGGCTTTTTGTTTTTTGTATTTCTTAAGAAATGAACATATGAATTTCCTAGGAATGATTCTTAACACCGTTTAGGTAGCGCTTAGGTACCCGGGAAATTTTTCACTTTTGCGGCTACCTAAGCGCTACCTAAACGGTATTAAGAATGATTCCTAGGAAGTTCATGTGTTCTAGAAAGTTGTTTATTGAGATCTTAGGTTCATTTTTGTAGTTGATTGTTTCCTTGAATTTTGAACGGTTTGCTATCTATGGACCTGAACAGGGGAAAAAAGGTAAAAAAATTTAATTTTTTAAAGTTTTTTGCGATTTTGACCTTGAAGATGAAGTTTTTTTGTTTTTATATGTTCACAATTTTTGTTCTTTATGACAAGAGCTACAACTTTGCCTCAGAGTATATCAAAATTCCAAACGGTTTGCAAAATATGAGCTTGAGTAAATGATCATTTTTTTGCAAAAATGACATCTAGGCCCCACATCTTTGAGGGCCCATAAAAAAAACCTGGAGGACTTTGGGCAAAACTGGGAGACAGGGGTCTTTTTTTTTTGGTCTTTTATGACGTAGTGGTGTCCGTATATGGTTATTTTGCCATGACTTAAAAAATTACACAGTGTGTAATATAATGAGCGTCTTGTGAGCCTCGTTTTTTGTGTTCATACAGTGCTTTAATGATAGTTTCGAACAGGCTGAGCAAATTGTTTTTTTTTTAATAGCTTAGGTTGCAAACATTTTAGAACACAATAAACATTTATTTGTTTAGAAATTTATCAGGCTCAAACTTAATTTTTTTGACTGTATCAAAGCCAAGGTTTGTTAGAATGGGGAAAAATGGGAAATCCGGGTATTGTTTAGACGGTAAGATTAAATGAGCTTTTTGGAAGTTTTTTTTTTTTAAATTTAACCTTGTGACGGTTAAATTTTTGCATGTTTATTTTTTTTTTTCAATTTTTGTAAATACAATTTTTTTAATTGCCATTGATCTGGTGTTCAGATATTTTTTTTGTTTTCGAGAAATCTATATGCATATAAATAATATAATTTATTTTACTAAAATGATATTTATTAAATTAATTGATATAAAAGAAATCAATAAAACGTCTAAAACGCTTATTTCTACCTTCTTTTATTGATTATTGTAATTCTCTCTTTTCTCTTCTTCTACTTTTAATATCAATTTCAATCTCAACTGCTATTTCTCTTTGCATCTATGTTACTTTGTACATATTGTTGACTACCTACTTACTCTCTTACAAGCATTTCTCATAAATCAATTGTTTTTTTTTTTTTTTTGTTTTAATTTTTTATTATTATTTAATTTTTATTTAGAGTTTAAAACGAAGATGAAAAACAAACTGAATCAAATACTTGTTGACAATTTTAGTTTTAATTTTGTTTTCTATTGCTTTAATATGTATTTACAAATGCACAATAAGCAAACAATTTAATTAAATTTATTTTAATTGAACATACATAGGTTTATGTAAATACATTACAACAACATATTTTTTATGTATGTAAATATTTGTATATAAAAAACAAAGCAAGAAAATGAGTGTGTGTGCGTAAGTGTTTGAATGTATGTACGATGCATTTTCAATGAAAGTTGGCTAAAACTAAAAATTCTCGTTTGGTAAAAACAATTTTTTGAGTAATATTTTAAACATTTTGTAATATAATTTTTTTAATTTTATTTTTTGATGAGCCATGAGTATAAAATAAAAATATCAATCAGATGATTAAAATCACCTAAAATTGCTGTTTTTAAATTTTTTGAAAGCAACTAAGATTTTACTAACATCGGAAAAATTACTTTCTTAAGATTACAAAAATATTAGCCTTCATGGACTGATTGCTAGTGCGCTAGTCTATCAGTCCGAGGGATGCGGGTACGATTCCCGCCAAAGACTCCGGGGGTTTTCTACATACAAGCAGGAAGCTTCACAGGTAGTGTTGTCTTCAACAAAAAATATTGGATTCTAAAGTCCATTTTCCAGAAAAAGATAAAAAAATATATTTAGAACTATTTAATTCATTTGAATTTAAAGTTCATGATTTTATAACTTAACTAACGAACTACGCTTAGCTACCTCCATCATCATAAAATAAACACTTGACATATGCCTAAGTTTTAACCGGAAAACGCCAGTTTTTCTCAGAGAAGCCTATGTCAAATTTAGAGAGTGACAATAGTGCAGATCTCTAGCTATAGAATAATTATTTTGTAGGCGGGGTATCCGAAAATATATGTATATGCTATTCTCCGAGTACACAATTTTTGGACTTTACCTGATATAATCATTTTATTTGAATAGGATGCACTACGCTCATTTTTCCTATCCAGCATGTGTACCACACCTATTGTTTCAATCTAGCCTGTGTTTTGGTAAACTAATTGCGTTAACATAAGGGTTACTTTCGCAGGTACCCCTCCCACTGTTCCACTCCAGCCAGACTTTTTAAAGACTCTGTACATTAATTAAGGCGTTACTTGTACGTAATTTTAAGATTCTACCAATAATAGGTGGCTAGGTACACGCTAACAAATTTCACTTTTTGTAAGAGGTACCATATCCACTATTAATTAAGTCTACGCTTTGCATACTACAGTTCTCTAGGTACCCGACAATAATTTTTCACTTTATAAGGGAAGTACTACTTCCTCCTCACTCTATTGTAGCATGTTTTTTGCTAGACTATGCTCATTAATAGGAGCGGTACTTGTGCAAAATATCAAAAATATAACTATTATAAATATAACTACGTATCGAATTACGTGCAGAAAAATTCAATTTTCGACACAATTTCGGCTTCGGTGGGCACCGGGACCACTATTATTCAATTCTCCATTAAATTTTACTCCAATTAAAAAAAAAAACGGTATGCGATTTTTACATCATAAACTTCAAATAATCCAAAGAAATCTAATTCCAGGCAAGAATTAGTTAGTCCGAGAACAGTTTTGTGACTTCTCTTGATGGCCGGGAAATAGAAAGAATACCCTTGCTCACGATAAATATCAATGTTTGCTCTTTCCGCTTTATTTAAAAAAAACTTTAGATGTGGTTATTTTTGTTATCTTAAAAAATACCCTTTCCGATGGTAGTACAATTTTTAATGTGGACAATAAATTTACAAAGATATTGCCTACTAACAACAGTGACCCTAATCATCTGATCGAGAGTGTAGAAACCGTTTACTTTAAATTTATTAAATCGATTTAATTATTAAATCGATTAAGTCTATATTGTTGATATAAAAATATATATTTTATGGCCTTAAAATTCTTAATACAGTTTGTATCTGAAGAAAAACTTATTCGCAAAATACTCCAGCTCTTCCATCTATAAGAAAACCATCATTAAAAATGTTGCTGCTGAATTTAGTATTAAATTTCTAGAAAAAGATTAATATAAAAGAGTTTCGTTTTAGTTATGTGTTAAAAGATTTTCAAAAAAAAAAAATAATACCTTTGCATGAAACGCGTACGAAACGTTTTGTTTCTTTTCATACACTGATTCAAATAACATTGAAGGAAAGCAGAAACTTATGGTCATTGAGAACACGTATTCGCCCTGTACAATAATATAAACATGAATTAGTGCCGTTGCTTTGGCTTGTCTTGTTCAAATCGATAGCTCGTGAAGACGGGGAGTAATTAAAATAAATTAAACAAGACTAGAACCAAGGCGAATTGAATACTAGGTAAAACTTTTATGTGTTTTTACCGTCTTATGTCAAAATTTGTTTATATTTTCTTTGCGACACATTTTAATAAATAAAATTTTAAAATAAAAATTTATTTCACTCTAAGATTATGTTCTTTTATTTTTATTTTTCACTAAAACTAACAAAACTTTTGTGTTTTTTATTTTCTTTTGAATTTTTCTTTGGGTTTTTGACAACTCTGCGTGTTTTTACACAAACAAAATTGCCTGTGGTTGTTTTTGTTGTAACATTGCGAATACCTAGTATTCAATTCGCCTTGACTAGAACATTGTACTTTTTTATATCAAAGAGCATACATATAAGCTCAAATTTATAATACTTTGTTGCGTACCCTTTGTTTGCAATCACGGCCGCACAACGTTTTCCCATCGAATCGACTGGGTTTTAATGCCTTACTACAGAAATTCCATATTTCGTTAATAGCTTTCAACATTTGTTGGTTTCAGTACAGACACTCGATTCTTTACGTCCGCCCACAGATTTTCGATGGGGCTTAAATCTGGCGAACTGTTCATGCCAATTTAATTGTCACTGAACCACTTGTGTGCCAATTTGCTGGTGTGTTTGGCGTTGTTGTCAGCAGAGTTTCATCGAAGGCATAACCTGTTCAAGAATTTTAATGGGTACGATTAATTGGGCCCACATTAAGATACGAGAAACACCCCTATGCCATAATGCTTAAACCACCGTGTTTTATAGTTTTTGCAGTAAACTACTAAATAGACAGTCGCCGGACAAAAGATCTAGAACCCTTACCACCAAAAAGGACGATTTTAGACTCTCATCATTGCACAGAATATTCCACCATTGTTCTGCCGGCCAAGAAGTGAAAAAGAACGAAGTGGCAGATTATTTTCTCGAATAGTTTCTACGCTTCTTGGTATGTCCAATGCTTTTTAGTTAGCTCCGTAGCAGTCATAAAAGGATATTTTTGCAGGTTTGAGCTCAACGTTTTAACATTAGGGGGTGCGCCCGCGTCCAATTGCTATGTCATTTAAATTATAAAAATTGCATAATTATAACCAGAAATTAAAATACGTTTAATACCTTTCGTTTTCACCTTGTTTTTTTTTTAATTTAACTACAAAATAGAAAGAAATGTTAGGTCGTGCAATTATATCGACTGCGTTTTCACTAGCCATCGCCTAGAACAAGATATAAAAATAATGTTAAGTTGTTATAGATGACGTTTTATGTTTATGTTCTAATTGACCATAATTCTCTGTCTTCCATCAATATTGTTTGGCTGCTTTTAGCAAAGCAGAGAGTATTAGTATACCATTAAGCAATAGATGGCATGTTTTTAAATAAAACTAAAACGGCATTGTCGTGTTATTAAAAAATGTTTTAACAACCATGTTAAGACGTGACAAAAAAACATTAACATGGGCCGTCTACTCTTAACACCCTGTCTTCATTAGCCAACGATTTTCACAATACATAAACATAACGCCGGCAGAGCTTTCCATCAATGTTGTTTGAATGCACAGCAGATATTAATAGTACGGTTGAGTAAGAAATGGCGCTGTTTTAATATAAAACTGCCAAACTAAAATAAAACACCAACGTCATTGTCATGTTATAAAATAGCTTTTATAACAAATGTTTTAACAACCATGTTAAGACGTGAAAATACATTAATATGGGCTACACTACACTTAACATTAACATGATGTTATCATTTTATGTCTAACGTAGTCGGGGGGTAACAGTAGCGTGATGTGATGTCAGTGTTAATGTTTTTAATTTTATGTCTAATGTAGACGGGGGTTACGAAAGACGCAGCGACAACGCTTTGTATATAAAAAATGTGATTTTGACAGAGCTTTAAGTTGAGTGAGGTTGGCTGGCGTTATTGTTATTTTTGATGGTATAGAAATTACATTTTAGTTACTATCTACTTTATTTAACTATTTTAAATCTAATTATCTTTTCAAATTATTAGATTTTATTAAATAAAAAAATTTGACATTTAAAATGTGGTGTCTATAACGCGATTTAAAAGAATTTTACGATTTTATTGTTTTTAAGTATACCACATTGTTTTAGAAATGTTAACAAAAGCCAAGCGATCAGCTGTTGTTTGAAAAATTCCACATGAAATAATACGCCTTTGCTTTATTTCACAGCTTTAATAAAAAGTTTTTCCACAGCAAAAACAGAGTACTACTTCTGCAACATTTTTTCATGACTTTTTCATAGAAATTTTTTGTTATGTAATTTGACAGCATGCCGCATGAAAAACTGAACAGAGTACCAGGCTTAAGAGAGAACGTAAAATATGTAACGGTTTTGTACGCTCATACAATAATATTAGTAGTTAAGCGCAAGGATGATAGAAGACTAGGTTACGCCATCCCGAAAAAAAATTTATATTTTCTGTGCATGTTTGCCTAATGACGTCACAAAACTGTCTTCCTAGCCAATAATTCCGACTGAGAGTATAGCTATATATATTATGAGAGTTTATTTGCAGGGTTGCCAATTTTTGCCTATTACTTTACTTTATTTATACGTAACATTGGCCGAACAACGTCATCTAACGGAAAAACATGCGCATGGCGTAATCTTGACTTCTATCATTCTTGGTTAAGCGTAAATTTGGTATGTTTTAGGTAAATAGCTCTCATTGGTGCATTTTCACTGGTACTGCACACATACAGCAAACTACATAGAAAACTATTAAAATTATTTTTTGTTACATACTGTACGTATTTGTGTCAGGTGCAGACCCTACTTGTACAATAATGCAGTAGCATAATACTAAATCTTTAAGTTTCTGTATCTGAGTATATAAATCAAAAAAGTTGTTTTAGCCCACTTTCAAAATGCATCTACAAATTAAATAAAAAAGCCTTTAATGTTTTAAACGGTTAACGACTAAATGACATTTCACACTATAATACAAGTATTAATATTTTTGAATAAAAAGCAACTCCGATCTAATCGCTGTTTGAAATTTTACAAAAACCAATAACAACTCATTATGTCAGGGTTTCATTTTGCTCAAAAGTATTAATACTTGTATTATAGTCTGAAAGGCCCTTAAATAATACAAGTATTAATATTTTGAATAAAATGACACCCTGATCTAATCACTGTTTGATTATTTTCGCAAAACAATAACAACTCTTTAGGTCAATGTTTCATTTTCCTTAAGGCATTAATAAAGCAAAACAAAAAAATAATAAATGTTTAAACATATAAACGACAGCAGGCTACCGAATACAAGCTGTCAAAAGTAAAATACATACGTTTATATGAAGACGATTATGTTGACGCCATCATAGCTACAGACTGCACGACCACGGTTGTGATTGAAGCCAGCTTAGAGGCTAATTTTTATTTTTTCATGCGACAATTTTATTTTATTCAACAGAAGTGAATATTATAAATTTTAAAGTTGCAAATTTATTTAAAATCTGAAAGTTTTGAGCAAATAAATTTATTTGTTTTGACATGACAAACTGTCAAAACTAAAATGCACGCGTTTTTAGGAAGACGATTTTTTGATGCCATTCAAGCTATATGGCTAAACGAAAACCGTTGTGGCTATAGCAAAGTTAGGTTAATTTCTATTTTCGTTTGCGACAACTTTATTTTATTCAACAGAAGAAAATTTCATAAAATTAAAAATTACAAATTCAAATATATTGATTTGTTTTGATATGATGAAAGTATTTTTTTGAAAAAGTTATTTTTTACAAAAGTAAAATGTGTATTTCTACAACAATGTTATAGTTATTATAGTTATTAGGTAGCTGACTATACGGCGACGATTTTAGACAGCAGCATTTGTAGTCGTGTAGCCGCTGTCTTCTATGTGTGCAAAGCATAAACAATAAAATTCTACTGCTGCTGCACCTCAATTTTTATTTCATGTTTCTTTTTTGTTGCAAAAAACAATTTAATTTGTTTATTCGTTTTATCTCAAAATAAATGGATTTCAGTTTGGCTTTTATTTGTTTTAACTGTTCACTTTAATATTCTATATAAATGTGTGTTTTATGTTGTGTTGATTGGTGTGTATGTGTGTGTGTAATAATATTACAAACCAAACACATATTTACATACAAAACTGCAATCAGTATTCCTTTTTACATACATTTGTATGTATGTATGTATATGTCATCGAAAGATATACATACATATGTACATATGGATGTGTATAAAACATTAAATTATAATGATAATTTCTCATTACTGTCATATTATGCCCATCTGTTTGTTTTGTTTGTTCTGATTCGCTATTTACCCCAGATAAATGGAGCAACAACCACAGCACCTGTAGCCAGTGCATGCAGCAGTGGTGGTGGTGGTAACAAAGTAGTTGTTTCAGGTAGTCCCAACAATAATCTACGCTCAGAGGCGGCAAATTCACTAACAGATGAGTATTTAAGCGGCGCTGTTGCTGGTTCAAGTGGATGTGGCAGTAGCGTCATTGTTGGTGGTGGTGTAAGTGGTGGCAACGTTGGCGGTAGTGCTGGCACTGGAAGCGTTGCTAATGTTAGCAAAGTATCTTTTACAGAACAGGCATCCACATCATCAATATCATTCGATAACAGCGCCGATACTCAAGCAGCTGGTATTTATATAGGTGACACAGGTGCGCATCCTCAATCAATTACTTTTTTTTTTTTTTTTGTTGCTACAATAACATTTTTAACAATTGTAATTTTTGCAAAAAACACAACGTGGAGAATAACATATTCAAAACAAATGTTAATCGATTAAACACTGCACTAAACGACCACTACTACTAAACAGTCATCATATTGCCACTTAAAAGGCGTACGTACACCCATGCCGCGTGCATTTGCACAAACATACAAAACATATGATAAGACACAATCATTCACATCCACTGACTGATCACAATATTACAATATTAACGCAAAAATAGAAAACTTTTGAAATAAAAAAAAAATTAAAAATTGGAAAATATTGGACTAAGTGGGGTGGCAATAAAGAGAGAGAGATATTTTATTATATTTTATATATGGTGCATTTTTCAAAATGCATAAGAACTTAAAATGATAATTCAAAACAGAAATATTGTTGACATGAAATTTTTTTTATTATAATCTGGTAGATAATATCATGGCATTTATTTATTTTTTAAATATGATTTCCGGCATATATCCACCGCGGCTACGAGTTACATAGTCCATTCGGTCATTCCCCTTTTTGACTACTTTTTCCAATAAGTCTGGCAGTATGGCATCAATGGTGGCTTGAAAATTGTACTTTAATTCTTTCAGAGTTGCTGGTTTCTCCGCTTAAGCCAATAACTACAAAGCCCCATTAAAAGTAATCCAGAGGTGTTAAATGCCAAGAGTCACTATCCTACAGAATCGCACGATCTGACTAAACTCTGTCCTACTCAAAAAACAGTTTCAAAATCACGTTGTAGGTGCCGTGCGCCACTATTATACAAAACAAGATTTTGCAACTTTGATCGCATGGAAAAATAATATTTTATGAATTTTTTCAAAAGATTATCAAATCACACAGTCCTGTCAAAAAGTCTGTCACACAAATACATTTCTAATCTGCACTATCATACTTTTGGAGCACGCAAGCTATTTTTGACAGATCAAACGACTGAGTATGATAGTGAATCATGGCCTTAAATGACACACAGGACCATTTTGGGAAATAAAGTTGTCACCAAATTAATTTTGCAATAAATAGATTGTTGTATGGCAAGTTAAGCCGTCTTGTTGGCAACAGATGTCGTTGATGTTTGGCTGATTAATTTTTGAAAACAAAATTTCAGTCAGCGTGGCTCGATACTTCTTCTTTAATACTTGGCGCTACATCAGCAATATTCTCTTCGGTACGCGCATTTCTTTGTCTTGTTGATCGTCTCGAATCGAAAAGAGTAAAATTAGTGGGAAAATGGTCAAGAACTGCACAAATTGCTTGCTCACTAGACCGATTATAAAATGGACGATGAACTTCGCGAACAGATTTATTTTCTTCAAAGTAAATTTTCACAATTGGGAAGCGTTGTTCTGACTTTAAACAATTAATGATAACTTGCCAAACCTTACTGAACAGAAATGTCAATACAGTTTGACTTTCTCAGCTGTCAAGCCTTTGTTATCGATATCGATAGTTTTCGTATAGCCGATATAAAGAGTTTTACAGGTTGAATATGGATTTAATGCTGAAAACTCAACAATTACACAGCCATATATGGACTAAAGTCAAATTTTAAACGATCTGCGTCTGTTAGTTCGTACTTTACAGCCAGGGAAAGCAGACAACCTCGTTAATTTTAACTTAAATGAAAAAACGAAAATTTCGTAAGCTAATAAACATTCACCATTACCGAACACAACAAAAGGCTAGATAAATACTATGAGAACTATGCACCCACCATCAATTTCAATAGTTAAAACATAGTTTACAGAGTTTTTTTGTGGTCGTACAAGTACAAATGACGCCAGGTGGCCAGAAATAGTCGTCAAAAACCAAGGAATTATATTGGACAATCGGAAAATGATAAGATGGTGGCAAAATATTTTTTAAAAAGTAAAACGAAAAATTGTTTACAAGAATTACAATCAACTGAAGATTGCTAAAATTCTTTAGGCCTCAATCGACAAGAATAGGACGAAAGCACTACTGGCACTGGGGAAAAATTCGTTATAGTTTCTAGTAGGTATCTTAAGGGCAGACTTTTTGATTAGACTTATGTCGAAACGTATGTGAATCTCCACAAAATCTGTCTGGATGAGGAGGAAGAAGAATCACTTTAAGACGTTCTCTGCGACTGTCCGGCTCTGCAAGAACGCACACTCAAAATATTTGGGGCAAAGATTCTTTCAGGACCTGGACTGTCTAAGAGATATGTCACTGAGTAGCCTGATAGATATCGCAAGAAGCTCAACTGGAAATACTAGAGTTCTACAGGGTACTGTCGGGGTAGATGGTCGCAGCTTTATGCGGCTCGCCTAAACTAACTAAAGATTGAAACACTTAGCTCGAAAGAGAAATTGAAAGCAAGTTCCATTTAATTTTGAAAAGGAAAAAGTGTGAGGGTATTAAAACTTGAAAGGCGAACATTGAACCAAATCGAACGTTCACTTATGGGTCGATTACCTCAACGTGAGTTGTGTTGTTAGTTGCCGAAATTGTATTACGTATGGCAACTGGCAACTAAATATTGTTAATTTCAGTTGCCAAATTGGCAACAATAAATTTGTGGTTGCTATTGATTTTTTTCACAGATTAAACAAAAAAGGTGGTAAATCTGAAGAAAACATTTTATTTGTATATTTGTTTATTTGTATATTTAATAGTTTTTTAAACAAAATTTATATATTATACATTTAATTAAAGAAAAGGAAAAAAATTGACACGTTGCCTTTGGAAAATAATCATTTTATTTATTTATTTTTTTTTTTAATTTCTTTTTTATTGCTTATTTTCCAGTTGCTAGAGTGTCAAAATAGCATTTTCGATAACTGTATGGCAACTGAAAAAAGTTGCCATACGTAATACCAATTTATTTGTCAGTTGCGTTGCCTTTTGACAACGCAACTAAAGTGCGGTTGTCATCCATAATCGACCTATTATTATCGCGAAAAGCTAAATCTGTGTCCGATAACATCCTACCTTTAACTATTGGATAGTTATGAAAACTGCCCTAAATATTACAAGTTAGGATGATAAATTAAGATTATATTTTTATATTTTTTTCGAATGGTTGACAGGAAAACTATAAAAATATGACAATGAACTTATAAGCGCTTATCATTCCACATTTAAATTTTTCAATTTCTTATCTTCACTGTTGCATTATTTTATGGGCTGAACTTTTTAAACTGTTTTCCTTTGTACTGAATATGTGAAATAGAAAGAATTTTACGTGTTCCGTGATAATCTATAATTATAAAAAATATAGTTTTTAAGGACATACAATAATTGAAATACTAATAATATTTTCTTTTTACTGTCAAGTTAAACTTGGTTTAACATTATGCAAAGTTGAATGTAAAACAAATATTAATGGCCTTTGATTGATGATTATAATGTATTAAGTGAGAGTCTGTGAAAATGGTGGATGAGGAGTTATTTTTAATAGAATCCAAAGAAAAATTTTATTATTACGATCGCTATAAAAAGTATACATATGTCTTAAGTAGAGCTGGCAAACAATCGATAGTACTATCAATAGTATTTCCTTTAGATTATCGATATAGCTACATTTCCTTTAGATATCGATAGACAGTACTAAGTAGATTTATAGAACAACGCTAATCATATGTCGTTTATAAAATTATGTGCCTTACGTTATTTTTTGTGTAACTGCAACTTTGACAGTATCCGAAAGAATGATACGCAAATGAGGGACGATTATTTTAGAAGATCTAGCTTAAAACCAAAATATGTTAATATATTTTTTATTTAATTATTACAATTTTATATTCTATTTATATTATTTTTTATTTATATTATATTTTATATTCTAACTTAATGTAGTTGTAGTGAGGGAGGTTATCGAACCTATAACCCCCAGACTCATATACTAGCACACTATCACTAGCCCACTAGTGCACGTGGTAAATTTGTGTTTATAAAAAAAAATTACTACTACTACTACACACAACAATTTCGGTATAGTATTTTTAATAGAAATATGTTCATATAATATTTATATTAAAAATATATCTCAAATGTATTAGATTTTTTTTATTAAAAAAAGTATGAAACCAAATTAGATTCGTTACATATAAGGTTTCTATTATTAAAAAAGTAATTTAAAAAAGAATTCGAAACTATCGATAGTTTTTCAACTAACTATCGAAAATGTGAAATATGATGGCTGTCGATAGTTTGCCAGCTCTAGTCTTAAGCCTACAGTAATATTACCATAGAGATACTTAAATACACAATACAAATTTATTCGAAGTGCTATTCGATATATGTATATCCTGTGTACTTCGGGTTCAATAAAAAATAACAATATAAAGAATACAATTTGCTCTAGTATTTAGGGCACATTATCTAATCGATGTGGAATACAAAACACCAATTTTTGTGAATTTTTGTCTGTCTGCCTGTGTTGGCATCACGTAACCTGGGTTTAAATAAAGCATACTTTTTTCCCCGTAAAAAATATCTCATTTCCACAGAAAATGGAAGTAAAAATCCAAATGTTACGAAATGTTACTGATTTAAATGACTTGGCAGCACCTATTAATTTTGTAAAAAGGAAATTTTGGTTATTATTTAAAGTTATTGAAAATCGCCGTAAAGTAGCTGTGGGTTCATAAAAAACACGGTCTTCATTGTCATTATTGTTTAAGTTATGGTTGCTTGGCTTTTGAGTGTTTTGCGTCTCACTATCGCATTGTCTGATTGACTTCCTCGAATGGCTGTACTGAGGTACAGTTATTAGTACAAGAATCAGTTACGTGCAATCATTTTTTAAATTAATAAGTGAGCTCAAAAAAAATTATATAAATGCGGATTAGAAGTGTATGTGTGTGACAGACTTTTTGACAGATCTGTACGATTTGATAATCTTTAACAAACAATAATAAAATATTTTTTTCTATGCGATCAGAGTTGCAAAATCTTTTTTTTTTAATAATGTAGCAACTACAACGCCATTTTGTACCGATTTTTTGAGCAGAACATAATTCTGTCAGATTTTTTTGTGATTGAATCTTACAATTGTGTAGGATAGAGAACCCTGGTCTTTATGGCAACTATATTTTTTTAATAATAATGTTGTTCTTCTAGCGGTTTTATCATTACATACTTTTTTTTTAGCATTATTTTAAGCGACAAAATTGAGGAGGCGTAAAGCTGTCTGGAATTTATCGCGTACCAAATGAAACTAAAAATCTGCGTTTGAAAAAGCAATGTTTGTAACTTGAGCAGGAAAATGATAAAAGTTGGTTTGACAAACCGCTTGTATAGTGTATCACGCTCTTCATTTTACTATTTTTGTTTTTTAAATCCCAAAAATGTATTGATTTGCTCAGTCTGCACAGTCCTTTGTAACAGAATGAAACAATTTAGTAGCTTTGAACATTGGTTTTGGATAAAAAAGAACCCCGCCACTTAAATCCCTTAGGTTTGCGCCTTCAGTAACCAAACCCACTAATTACATTTTTATTATTTTTTTTTTTAATTTTTAGTAATTTATTTAATTTTTTTTCTTGTTTTGTATTAAATAAACACAAAAATCGGTTAAATTTGAATTCGGTTTTGTGTCAATATCATATGTATGTAAATGTATAATTTGTAGTGTTTTTTCATACAGAGTAAAGATCGATAAATCAGGCTTCTTAATTTTATTCATTTTTAATGAATGAGCAAAAATATTTACTAAGAAATAAAAAAAAACAAATAAAGCAAAATTATTTATTTGCTAATTATACTATACTAAAGGGCGTTTTACATTGTAATACAAGTATTAAAAATTTCAAATAGAATGCAACCCTGATCTAATCGCTGTTTGAAAGTTTTCACAAAACAATAACAACTCATAATGTCAGAGTTTCATTTGCTTAAAAAGTATTAATATTTATAATGTAGTGTGAAACGCCCTTAAACAAACAAATAAAATGAATTTAATATTGTTGTTATTGCAATAAATTATACATATGTTATAAATACACACACATTTACATTTAGGTCCGTTTGCGAAAACTTACTTTTTTCATAATATTTTGTAATAAATTATTTAAAAAACGTAAGTAAATTTCTTGTTTCAAATAAATACATTTATTTTTATATTATAACGACAAAAACACCAAAAAAATACATATGTACATACATAGTTACATGCATATACATATACATACATACAATCTATAAATCAAAAACACAAGCAAAATACATTTACATACATGTACATATGTTTTAAATTATTTAAACATAAACTCGTACCTACTGCATATTAAAGCATTTTTAACAAATTAAGTATTTGTAAGGAACTTTGATTTAGAATAAATACATGCATATATACATATGTATGTATGTAAATAAGTACTGTTGCAAGTACAAAAACATGCAACGCTGGGCCATATGATCTTTAATTCTGTTTCGAACATGGTAAAATCTGAGGGTTACTGCGTAATTCGATTTGAAAAGAAATCCTTTTCGAAATACAATGTATAAGTCACACATGACTTTGTTGATTTTGTTTTCGATTCGAATTACGCAATAACCTCCCTGGAGTTGCAACTTTCAAACACCCTTCGTAGTAAATCCGGCTGCAATTCGATTATTTGCTTTCAAGTGCTTAATCGTTGGTTTATCAGATTTGGAACTTTTAATATTCCCAGAGAATATAATCTAATGGTGTCAAATAATAAGAACTAAGTGGCCAGTTATAAGGTAATAGGCCCGCGATCTTATGTACAACCTTTATGTTCACCGAACAAATTCTAAACTATGGATAAAGCCAATAATCTTATACGGTGAGAGATCATTTATATCCCCTGGAGACAATAGAGAACCTTATACGGTGAGAGATCATTTATATCCTCTGGAGATAATAGAGAACCTCCTAGGAATTTTGTTTTGTGAGGCCACTGGCAGGACACGCTCAAAGTATACATATGCTCCAAAGTCTCATCAAACAGTTAAATCCCCATTTACATTATGCAAATTTTGTCGCTACAATTCTTCCTTAGTAGGAGAGTGGGCAGAGGGGGGTTAAAAGGGATACCCATATGCATGTACTCATGTACCCGATCAAAACGGATTTTTTTCCAAACGGGGATTGGTTTATATGGCCAACTAAGAATCTTTTTTTGACATATCCATTGGCTATGTTAGTTAGAACACTAGTTTTTAGATTGAGTCGGATTTAAATGGCTCCCCGATAGTCTCTTAAAACTGTTTGTGGATAAATAATTTTTTTTTAAGACAACACTACCTCTCCGAAGCTTTTTGATTGTCTGCAGACAACACACAGAGTCTTTGACGGAAATCGAACCCGCAACGTCCAAACTGATAGACTACCGCTCTTCTACCAATCGGTCTATCGAATATAAGAAACCCAAACAGTTGTGTTGGATTGTGAAAAACATTTTAACGGCCTTAACCCATATACATACATACTCGTAATAGCTTCTTCTTTTTTCCTAAGTGTACCTTCTTAAGCGTTGGTATAAAAAGTGGGAAAATTGTAAACTCTACCAGTTCGGTTTGGAATTTTATGATGTATAAACTAAAACCCGGAACAACTTATTGTTAGCTCAAGTGACACGTCAAAGGGAAAAATTTTCGAACTTGAAGTGTGTAAAATCCATTAAAAATTCCAGGCACTTTATTTGCTCGTGGAATCATTGGTTCTCATTTTTTTTAAACTAGGCCGTCAAGAATATAAACGGCAATGGCGTTCATTATAGAGCCACGATTATCAATTATTTAGGGCTTTAATTGGATTTAGAGGACTAAGGACCCAGCGTTGCATTTTAACTTAAGATATTACAATTTTGTATTTGTATATAGTGTCGAACTGCATGACATGCTTACATATGCGTTTAAAAATATACATTGTGCAATTTTCGAAAAATGTCTTCTCCCCATCGATCATATCGTGTTTTTATCAAGAAATATCTGATATCAGAGGAAACTTTTAAACCGATCAGCCATTACTACAGGGAACTCAATAGGTTCATTTTTTATATTTTCCATATTTAGAGGGAGGGCCTTCGGACTAAATATATAATCACTGACATTAATTTTGCTATAACACGGCAAGTAGTACTCCTAGACAGTATTATTCCTAGGTGGAATCCGACGTACTGTTTACTGTGCGCAGAGCAACTACTTGTTATAGGGTACAGACATTCAGAAATCGTGGAGGCCTGCACTACATTGTGTTCTAGGTGGAGATGAAGAGGTAACTCTTTATGTCAACAGTAAGAAAGCGCTAAGGCTGTGAACAGTCATAGTATTAACTCAAAGCTGGTAGGCAACTGCAAAAAGGCTCTTAATGCAATGATCGACAGGTAAAACTTACAGTTGTGTCGAGGCGATTGAGTTTGCTGATGAACTGGCGAGGATGACTTCTGCAAAGAACTCTGATCAGACACTACTACAGGGAACTCTATACGTTCAGCTTGGAGAGTTAGAGAGGATTGCAGTGTTTCAAAGCACATTATCTTTCATTGCTCGAGACTATAAAGTTATAGGTTTCAATGGCCGGGCAAACGATTCCAAGATGGATTAGAAGATGTCGCATGGCGCAAACTTGTATATGAGTTCATATTCATCGGTGGCCAGGCAGTATCTCATTGCTCTTCATCTATTCATCTTATTTTACGCAGGGTGCCATAGAGTTAATCGTGAACTTTTTAATTACTTTATTTTAATAAGTTAAGTTAATATAAAATGACTATAATAATTTTATGCGAACAATTTCTTACATACAGCCAAACCTAAATAAGCGCGCTGATCACTAACTAACTGTCTAAAAACTCTCATGTAAATACAAAATGTATGAAGCATACCTAAATAGCGAGGCGTCAACGCTTTGTAATTGTAAAGTTCAGTTTTGACAGAGCGTAAAGTAGTGAAGTTGGCTGCAAAAAAAACTGTCATTGTTTTTTTTTTTTTTTAGTGTAAATGTGAGAACATTTCAGTTACTTTTTGTTTTATATACCGATTTTATTCTATTTTGCATTTCTATTTGATTAAACAAAATAAGTTAACATTACTGTTCATGACAGAGCGTTGTGCTCTTATTTAGGTCTGTCATTGCAGCTTTAAAGTAAGGCGTTAGTCAACATTGCGCTTAAAGTGGTTTTACACGACATATATTTGTCATATAACTTGTCATTTTAATTTACACGTGGAAATTATATATGTACACGTCGTTTGAACCCTTTCACACATGAGTATTTTCCATTTGTACAATACATGAAATTTTTCATTTAGAACGTGTTCTATTTTAATGTGACAAAGCATCTGACATCCTGTAATCCCAATATTTTTGATATATTTATTATTGATATTTTGTTATTTTAGCCTTTTTGTGGTAACAAAAGCACTAAAAACGTGGAAAAAGCACAAGGTTTGCATATTTTCATCAGTTGTGATTGGCAATACTAAACTGTGTGGCGGCAAAATTATACATTGTAGGTTATGTCAGAAGTAATTGCACATGTAAGTTTGAAAGCAAAAATTATAAACCGTATGTAAAATGGCTATTTTGACAAACACATGAAATTACATATGGGTTATCAAACTGACAAACACACGTCGTGTAAAACCACTTTTAGCGCGCTGAATTAGGTTGGTCTGTTAGTCAAAAGTATTCGATAAGCTATCGGACAGATGATCCTAGCTTTAACTTTAAACGTAAGGTTTATTCTTTAAAAGTTTTCATAACGAGTGATTTTTTAAGAGCTTGAGAACTTTTTTTAAAAAAAAAACGCATAAAATTTGCAAAATCTCATCGGTTCTTTATTTGAAACGTTAGATTGGTCCATGACATTTACTTTTTGAAGATAATTTCATTTAAATGTTGACCGCGGCTGCGTCTTAGGTGGTCCATTCGGAAAGTCCAATTTTGGGCAACTTTTTCGAGCATTTCGGCCGGAATAGCCCGAATTTCTTCGGAAATGTTGTCTTCCAAAGCTGGAATAGTTGCTGGCTTATTTCTGTAGACTTTAGACTTGACGTAGCCCCACAAAAAATAGTCTAAAGGCGTCAAATCGCATGATCTTGGTGGCCAACTTACCGGTCCATTTCTTGAGATGAATTGTTCTCCGAAGTTTTCCCTCAAAATGGCCATAGAATCGCCACCTGTGTGGCATGTAGCGCCATCTTGTTGAAACCACATGTCAACCAAGTTCAGTTGTTCCATTTTTGGCAACAAAAAGTTTGTTAGCATCGAACGATAGCGATCGCCATTCACCGTAACGTTGCGTCCAACAGCATCTTTGAAAAAATACGGTCCAATGATTCCACCAGCGTACAAACCACACCAAACAGTGCATTTTTCGGGATGCATGGGCAGTTCTTGAACGGCTTCTGGTTGCTCTTCATTTCAACCAGAAATGAGCCTCATCGCTGAACAAAATTTGTCGATAAAACACATTTCGAACCGAACACTGATTTTGGTAATAAAATTCAATGATTTGCAAGCGTTGCTCGTTAGTAAGTCTATTCATGATAAAATGTCAAAGCATACTGAGCATCTTTCTCTTTGGCACCATGTCTGAAATCTCACGTGATCTGTCAAATACTAATGCATGAAAATCCTAACCTCAAAAAAATCACCCATTATTTTACTGGCGTTTAATCTGATGTGTACAGCAGGTATAAAACCGGTCCCAAAATACTACCTTGGGGAACTCTGGCTTCATCAATGAGCTGAGGCGAGCATATAAAATCTCCTTTTCGGATAAACTTTCGACCAGAAAAATAATTTTATATAAGTCTTCGGGCAAGTACAGCTTTAACTTATATATTAGGCCTTCGTGTCATGCCTTGTCAAGTGCTTGAGAAACGTCAATTAAAAGCGCAGAACAGCATTTTCTTTCTTTAAAGATCTTTTTAACTACATTAATACTCAGGACATAAAATGGCATTCAAAATAAAAAGAATATTTTTTTTGGTTACAGAGCTTTTATTTAGGTTTGTTCAAAGCTAAGTGCTAGACGTCGTTACGCCTCACGCGCTTGTTTAGGTTTAGCTGTAAATTTTTACAGCGAGTCCACACCTGATGAATGTCAACTCATAATGAATAGTCATCTCGTGTAGACTTCATTTATTAATATTTTATCTGCGTTATGATATAATCATCAAAGCTTTATGCACAGATAATTATGTATATAATGATATGATCATTAACTGTAGGTAGAATTTTTATTTTTCCTTCTAAGTATTTTTTAAATTTCAAACAGCTTTCGTTAATTTTCATTGCTTTTTAAATTGACATTTTTCTTGTTGACACTGCATTGATGGTAACTTTGCTAGAAATTGAAAAAAAAAAATAATAATTAACTGTTGCGGTGTTGCCATAATTAAAAATTTATAAAATTTATTTTTTTTTTACAAATAGGTTGTGAAAACGAAATTAAATAAAGCTTATTTAAGAGTTAATTTTAGCTTAAGTTATATTTAGCTATCGGTAACTTTATAGGCCGGTTATGAAAACCGACCTTAGAAGTTCTTTTATTGTGAGTAATCTCATTTTATTAGTGTTTTTACAATAGCAATTATTCGGTTTATGTTTGACGAAGTCAAATAAGGTAATGGTTAATAACCCGACGTAATTTTTTTATTTACTTACGCTTGGTAGCAGGCTGCTATACATGTGATATAAATTCGTAAATTATGGGACCAGTGTTGCCAGAAAAATTACATGGTTTTAATATGTCATAAACCTGTTAATAACTGGTTTGTAATTTGTATGGGAAAACATGTTATAAATATAGAAAATAGACTTGTTTGTCGTCATAGGACACTTTTAAACTGTTTATGACTGTGATGTAAATGGGCTATAAAACATTTTTTTTTTATTTTATAATAAAGTTATTTGGGAGTTATATTGCAGTACCGCTATTACGCAGGTAAGATCATATGATCGTGGCTTTTAAAAAATGGCTCGCCATTTAAATTATTGCTTATAGAGTTCGTTGATGGTTTAGGCATTTTTTGCAACTTTATACTCATAGTTTAGTGTTCAGTATGTTACTAACTTCAAAATTCTTTATGTTTTTATGAAAATACATTTTTTGCGATTTTGTTATCAGTTCTTTATTTATTAAAAACATCATGTTCGCAATGGCTATATTATACATATATATATATATATATATATATATATATATATATATATATATATATATATATATATATATATATATCGCTTCGAACATGTTATGTTACTTTTTTCATTATTTCTTACATTTCATTGATAGTTGGGATAACATATGATACCGAACTTTTTCAAACGTCATAAGTGAGTAATCTGAACTTCGTCTGTGTAACTGAGATGAGAAGCTTTTTACATGAAAATGTAATAGTGATCCTGTTTTAACAGGTTGTAACATAAAGTTGTGAAAAAGTTTATAATTAACTTTAGCTTAGCCTGTGTAAAACAAGATGTCTATAATAATTTCGTGAGGGAAATTGTTCACTTAAGGTACAGGAACAGGGCATCGGTTAGTAATATAGGTTTAGGTCTTGAATAATAGAATTTAAAAGAAATTCTTTATTGATAATTGTAACAAAAAACCCTTAAGAAGATATGAAAAGACTACTACTACTACTACATTTTGAACTTCTTTAATTTTTGGCATAAAAATATAAACTAATTATAAAATACTTTTAAAATAAATTTATTTTGACCCTTTAAATTGAATTGGTTTAAATGATAAAAGATAGGACATTTCTGTATATCCTTTTCGGCTTAAGTTTATCATAAAACTAAAATTTCGTTTGAAGAAATAAATAATGAAAAAAAAAAATGCAACAAAGCAACACAATACACTAGTGTAAAATGGGTTAAAATAACACTTTTACGTGCAGTTGTATATTCCAAATTACATGGTAAATATTACAGTGGCTATTATGTTTTTTACCTTCTCCTGTAATGTTACAAATTTTCGAGTTAGGGCCTTTCTATTTTAGACCAACGCTATGTGTCCGCGCACAGAGAAAGGCACCTAAGGGCAGGTTGGCGAATTGTTTTCCAATTTTACTGGATAAGCGAATGCGAGTGGTCCCGGACCCCGCCGAAGATGAATTCGTATCAAAAATTTGGATTTTCTGCAGGTTAAGTCCAGTACAGAAAAAAATCATACAAAATTTCAAAATTTTTTAAAAACTTTAAAGCCTTTCACTGAACCGTTTTAAAGAGTTAACCATTTTTTTGTTTTTGTTTAATTGGGGTAAAATTTAGTGGGAAATCGAAGTGGTTCCAGACAAGTTTCAAGAAGTATTTCCGAGGTCGAAAAATTAGTTTTTCAAAGTGCAATTTGAGTACCGGGGAAAAAAATCAAAAGTCGGTCATAATCTGTAATTTCGCAGTCATAGCAGGTATGTTAACAGCATTTACACTCGTAGAAAACGTTGAAAAAAGGTTAAACTTTAAACGGCTCTTTGTAAAATTTACTTGCCTACCCTTAGGTACAGTGTGGACCTTATAATTTATACTGACCACTGACTGCAATTTCAGAAAATTTAAAATTGGAATTCGAATATGAAGTCTGTATTTTGATATTGTCAATCCCAAAAATAAAAAATGGTTTTCAATTCATATGTCGTCTGCTTGTATTGCAATGTACACATTAGTTGATAAATAGTTTTAAGCTTAATATACATAATAAAAACGTAGTCACACCTCGCATTATTAGCATTTATTCCATTAACATTAGTTTACACCCACCAAAAAAATAAAGAACACCCACACCCCATCCAACATATTTCTACTGTTTACTTCAACACTTAATGCTATTATTACAGCAACTCTATCTCCTCTAAATATCTCTAACACACACACTCATTTACATACATACATATGTATACTCCTATGCATTTACTACTAACTATCTATTTTTCTATCTATCTATCAATCTTTAATCACTTCATACAAATTCGATCTGTTATAAAAAAAAATCTTAACTGTCATTCATAAACCTCTCTGAACGCCTACAAATGTCATGAAATTGTTATCTAATAAATTTTATTAAAATAATTCCAGACAAAGTGGATGGATCATTTTCCAGATCGAGATCATCATCTATGTCAAGTATAGACATGTCTTCCGCAGAATCCGTTACATGTTTAGCTTTTATTGAGACTTTTGCTAAAAGAAATGGTAAGAAATCAAGGCGTTAATTTATTCTTAACAATTTTTTCTAGTAAAAAACGCTCTTTTTAAATTACAGATTTAATATCAGTAGTACCCACATTATGGATTGGTACCAGTTTCGGTTCAATACTATCTTTAGTGGTTAGCATGCCCGAACGTGACGTTCGTAAATCGCAACCTGTTTTGGTTACCATAAACGGTGAGTTACAGTTGTGTTTATAATCGTTGATCTTCTATAACCTAAAATTAAATTTTATTCGCTTTTTTTTAAATAACACTGGGCGACAGATAGAGCCAGTTTTTTTTTGGAACCAATTAAGATACACATAATGCCAGAATTCTCAGCTTATTAGTTATATTTTTTTAATTGTATATGGTTCTTCTGATAAACCGTTAAGTCAAAAATGGAGGGGCTTACACACAAATACAATTATCTCTATAAATCATATGTATGTTCTTTTGACACTGATAATTATTTTCTGTTTGAAATGTCAGTATCATTCTGCCGCCTAAATTAACACGGTTCTCACAACAGTTAAACATTGTGTTGTGTTCCGAACCACGAGGGTTATATTGACAAGGAGCGGGCTGACCGTTAAGCCAACCTGACGAAGATTTAGGACCTAACCAGTAACCCGTCTTTGCAATAACCAATGCACATGCCAAGAAAAAACTGATTCTAAGGTCGAAGCAGAATTTTCTCGTTATTGGAAAACTCTAGGACTCAGGCAAGCAAAGCGTCACGCTCTCTTGGGGTACAACCCCAAGGGCTACTATCACTCAACAAGAAATTTAAGTCATTCTTGTTGAGATGGGAAGGCTTTCGCTTGAACAAGGGTGGCTCCGCGGTCTAGTAGTAGTGTCCTTCTTTCTAAGTCCAGAGTTGTGCGTTCGATTACCACCAAAGACTGATATTTTTACTACAAGTTGGCAGGAAGACTAAGAAGATGCTTAGATATAATCTAGGTGTCTATAAATGGTTAATTGCGTTAGTAACAGGTGACGGAAACTTTAAGTATTATCTGGTCAAGTTAAAAAACTAGGTAAGACGATACTTGCAGACTGTACCTGGTAAAATATTAAGACGGCAGAGCACATTTTTTGTGGATGTCTAGCGAACTGACTTACATAAAGGCTTTGCACCACGGGCAGACACATATTAAATGTATTTGGTGTGGAGTCCTTAGCCTTAGACAAATGTTAGCAATTACCATAGACTCTGTGATTGTAATTAGGAAGAATGTAGAATGTGAGTCCAATTGACTCAGCAATTCTAGGCAAAGGACTAGCAAAGGACCACTATCGGACAAAAGTATTACCGAAAAACCATATTCATCATATCAAATCATATTATCATATGCATTTTCATTTCGGCGATTATGTCAACAAACTAATTTGCCACACCTGGGAATCGGAAAACCTGCATCTCATTGTCGAGAAGCCAAAGTATCCACAGAGAGCGACAAAAAAAATGTTGTTAACTAGTGTTTGTTAATTTTGACCCTAAAAGTATTTTTCGTGCTGATTCACAAATGGGCTCAGATTTTTTTTCCTTGGTACAAACGGGTAAAAATGGGGGTAGTTTTTTAGGATTTTCTCACATGTTTTGCTAACATGTAGCTGAGCTTTCCTTTGTACCGTTGACCTCAGTTGGTGTTTAAATTACAAATCCTTCTGCACTTCATTAATCTGAGACCCAATATATTCACAAAATTCCTTCAAATAAGAAAAACCAGCACCATTTTTGTTCGAGTTTTCGAATCCCTCATTC
This sequence comes from Phasia obesa, assembly GCA_949628195.1. Classification (NCBI taxonomy): domain Eukaryota; kingdom Metazoa; phylum Arthropoda; class Insecta; order Diptera; family Tachinidae; genus Phasia; species Phasia obesa. Next base: position 23,046,955 of record OX451218.1, on the reverse strand, counting down.
GCACATTCTTGATTACTTTCTAAATCTTCACCGTGGTTCCGTTACTGATAAATTTTCTGCGTGAGCGACCGGTCGTATCGCTGATTCCAAATACAGCTATTAGCTGTCCCAAATACACTAGACGTGATAGAAAGAATCTAAGCACAGATTCAGAATCACCACGAAAAATACGTTTAAGATCATTCAGCAAGGTCTCTAGGACAAAATCTTCTTTAGCCAGTGTAATCTGTGATATCGCTATGGTTAATCAGTTCCGCATACAACATTGGATTGAATTGAGATAAGAGAATACAGTACGCAATGCCTTAAGTAGGTGTTACCAGGCTGAGTGATATCGTGTTTTCGCGATATTCAGAGGCCAGAAATATCTCTAGATTTAACCAGTACTGTATTGACGAGACAAGCAAAGCGGTTTTGTCAAATGTAGTTCAAAATTTTGCTAAAAAAGCTTATATGCCTTCGTGCTGGACGCGGAAATTTGTTCGACATCAATTTCCCATATTTATAGTTTAAATTGATTTATTATTAACAGTACAGTAATTAAACTGTCATACGATTGTCAGATCCTACAACTTTATTATCATTTGTGCTTATTTTAATTTGCCATCAGACATAGTCCAACAACTGAACAGAACTTACAATATTCTATACAGCGCATGTATGTATATGTCGTCCGTGCAGTAATGGTATTACCGAAGTTATCATGGAGAGCAATTGATTAATATTATGAAAGGCGACTTGAAGCAGCCTTTACCTCCCTCTTAAAACAAAAAAAAAAAAAAAAGAAAAGGAAGTCTCATGCATAATGGACGTAAAAAGTTGTTACAAAACAACGACGCCATGCAGGAGGAAGCATCTTAAACAAGGCTCGTAGCAAACACTTTTTCATGTACATTCTATTCGGCAAATTTATAATATCTGACTCTGAACTTGCTTTATGATATTTTGTCTTCATCATCAGAATGTTCACCATCCGACATAAAAAATATTTTGAAATTTATTTTATCACTAGCTGTGCCCGCCATTTCGTTAGCGTCCTTACTGTGTGGTCAATTTTTCTTACCGTAAAAATCCAAGTTGGGTTATGATGAAGATCTAAAGAAAAAGTTAGCCAAGTCGGTGCAGTCGTTATTTGAAATTAGTTAAATCAAAAAATTGGCCTTTAAAGTGGTCGTGGTCAATTTTTTTTACTGCAAAAACCTAATTTGGGTTATGGTGAAGATCTAAAAAAAATTTGCCAAATCGGTGCAGCCGTTCTTCGAAATTAGATAAATTTAAAAATTTGGCGTTTAAGTGGGCGTGGTCAGCCGTTCTTCGAAATTAGATAAATTTAAAAATTGGGCGTTAAAGTAGGCGTGGTCAATTTTTCATACCATAAAAACCTAAGTTTGGCTGTGATGTAGATCTAAACAAAAATATTCCGAAATCGTCAAGTCAAAACAAAGTCGTCGTCGCCTTACATAATATGAAGAGATTTTGCAAACACGGTAGGTTAGGTTTTAAGAGGATCGAACATTTATATATGTATGTAGTTTTACAACACCATTATTGATCCATAATGACTCCTCTCATTTTCCACATAATTTAGCGCTGTTCTTATTGATTCTCAGTGAACGGGTACCCAGCACAGACTCACTGAGTGTTATTCATGGAGAACATGTAGCTCTCTGCGACAACGGCTGACTACCTTCGCTCTAATACACCTATTGGCAAGCGCCTTTATAGCCGCCTGACTATATAACGGCCTCATAGAATGTAACCTACCAGCTTCACACAAAGCAAAAATTTCGGCTTGGAAAATTCCACATAAGTTTTCCAGTCTAGAAATGTCTGAACTTTCCGCAGTATTCCTTCGAACACGTTATTTCTGGAAATGAGCCAGTCAATTGCCCAGCAAGATCATTTGATTTAATGTAAAGCGTAGTTAAATTTTAAGGGCCGATGTTGATTTTAAATAAAACACAAATTATTGAGGAAATTATAGTCATTTATTTTTATTTTGATAATATTGGTTCAATTATGTAAGCAACAAAATATCGGCCAAATTTCCGCCACGACCTCGGCGGCACACCTCCATCCGATGCTCCAAATTTTCTATGCCTTTAGCTCTTGAATTGTTGCTGGTTTATCGACGTACACCTTTTCTTTCAAATAACCCCAAAGAAAGAAGTCCAACGGTGTCAAATCACATGATCTTGGCGGCCAATTGACATCGCCACCACGTGAGATAACACAGCCATTTAATTTGTAGCGCAAAAGACCCATTGTTTCGTTAGCTGTGTGGCAAGTGGCACCGTCCTGTTGAAACCACATATCGTCAACATCCATATCTTCCAATTCGGGCCATAAAAAGTTCGTTATCATCTCACGATAGCGAACACCATTCACAGTAACTGCCTGACCGGCCTCATTTTGGAAAAAATACGGCCTGATGATGCTGCCAGCCCATAAACCGCACCAAACAGTCACTCTTTGTGGGTGCATTGGTTTTTCGCATTATCATTCGCCCAAATGGGGCAATTCTGCTTATTGACGAACGAATCCACTGAGGTGAAAATGTGCCTCATCCTGAAGATGATTTTCTTCGAAAATTGATCATCCAAGACTGAAAGAATTTAACGCGTTGTTCGATTGTGTATCTTTCTATGGTTCAAATTGAGAATTGTCAAATTAAATGCAGAAAAAACTTGACGTTTCGGTGTGGTTCACATTCAACATTGGCCATTAAAATTTAACCACCCGATATTTTAAATATTTTCTCTGGTGCAACGAACTTTTTAATTCCAACAAACTAGAAACTATGGACAGATTTATAAAAAAAAACATTGTGATGACGATTGCAGGGATGCGGGCACAAACGCTTGAAAAAGTGGATAAAAAATTGGACTTCTAAAATGTGCTACATATGAGCCATACTCTCGAAAAAGTAATAAAAAAATTAGATTTCTAGAATGTGCTACATACGAGCGATACACACATGCCCGAAGTCACATTCACATAAAATTGAAATAGATTTATCTTTCTAATTAAGCCAATTTTTCGTCAGAAAATGTATACCTTTCACCCTTTAGTTTAAGATGGGTTGTGCCAGAAATGGCACATCCACTTGGTGACCCGGGGGGCCCACTTAGATTTTCCAATAATAAAATTAGGTGGCAACAACAAACTGTTACCACTAAGGAACTATTGAAATTTTAAATCTTATATAACATATTTATTTTAATGTCTTCTAGGAGGTCCCATTTTGCGGCTTAAAGGTTCAATAACATCAATGTCATTTTTGGATGCTTTCGGCACAATAATACCATTTTCGTGTGAACCATGGCGAGACGATAGTAGAGATACAAAAAAAGATCGTATGTTTATACTTATGTTCTTCCTTGAATTATATTTTAAAACTTGTTGTCGTAATGATGAAATTAATTTATTAAAACTCTTTAAAGGAACGCCTACAAAAAATAGCAGTCGAACGAGTCCTACATTTACACCACCAACTGCCAATACAATATCAAACACTTCGGGTGGTAATGTGAGTACTAGTGCTAGTAGTAGTGGTATAAGTGGTAGTGTTAGCACTGGCCTGGATACCATTGCGGACAGACAATATGTCATTATTACAAGCGAAAAACAAACTAAAGTCTATGACATTGCAAATCAATGTTGTATCAATCGGATTCAATTATCTGAAATGGATTTTGCAGTCAAAGCAGAAACTATTACAATGAAAGGTGGGTATTTAACATTTTCTTTTATAAAATGATAATAATTTATATTTCGATATTTTCTGATATTTAGCTTCGATTTTTTGACATTTGTATAAGTATTTAAATTATATTGGAATCGTTATGTAGTGTTACCGTATGGCAAAGTGTGGTCTAAATACACAAAGCATTTAAAATCTTATGTTATAGTCGTGAAGTTTATCAGGGTGAATAGAGAACGCACGCTCGTTATTGCCATAATCGCATAAGCGCAATCAGACCATCCTTGTTTCCTGCCTCGCGGTTTATTTGTGTATGTCTCATTCTCGCCTGCCTCGAGTAGTTGTACTGCGGTACATTTATAAGTGGTTGCATGAATCAGCCATATGCATTTGCTTCATTACCGTGTATAATCTGGAAAATACAAAATTTGAACGAAGAGTCTTATATTAGTCTAGCACCACACAAAACTCAAATTATAAGAAATTATAAAATTTACATCAAACGTCGTATATTGGTGGTGGAGCACCATACAAAACTCATATTCTTCTATAGGAGCTGAATTTGGGAATTCTAACTGCCTATAGGAAGGTGTAGGTCAGGCTGCAGTTTCTGGAGGAGGCAAAAAACATTGAGTTTAAATTTTCATATAAGTCTGGCAGTCTGACTACCTACACAACAGAATAGGTAGGCTTCAGAGCCTGGAAGAGGCAAAAACTGTAAACAAAAGTCGTATATTGGTGGAGTACCATAAAAAACTCATATTGTTTTATACTTTTCGTGACGTTTTCCCTTTAATTATACGAATTATAGATCGAAAATGCCACACACTCCTTTGTCGAGAAGCTAATGTATCCTTAGAGGATGATAGTTTGATAGAGATTTTGTAGAGATGCCATTATGGGTCCATATTGTTCTAAATTGCTGCTGGAAACGCCATTTTAGTCAACGGCGAGGACTAAAAAGCCATGATTGCGCACTTTTAATAGCCTGAAATGGAAGATATAAACTTAAATAATCTTTGGTTTCACCAGGATGGCGCACCATGTCGCACAGCTCGTCAAACAATCGATCTTTTGCACACTAAGTTCTCGTAATCGTGTTATTCGAGAGAAGGTATGACTAGAAATCTGTTACCGACCGCCACAGTCAGTAGATATAAGTTGAACTTCTGTTAGTACGAGCCATATCCTTTTAAAAGCAGAGCTTTTTTTGCATTTCTAACAGAATGGTAGCCAATTCACTCTATGATATCACATTACTGGTATTATTAAATGCCAGGATTCACAACCGTACGATTCAATTGCAAAGAATCTGACAGAATTACGTCCTACTAAAAAAATATTTTCAAAATGGCGTTTTAGGTGCCACACTCTTATCTTTATCAAAAAAAAAAAATAATTCTTGCAAAAAAAAACCGACTACAAAACACATATACGTGCATCAATTCTAAACTAAAAATTTAAAAGGAAGTAATCTGTAAGAACTAGTACCCAAATCAAATACTTTTATACTTGTTGCTCTAACGGACATAGTTTTATACGTTCTGTACATTCAAATGTCTATCCATAACGGTTCAGCAGATAAAGCAATATACGACAAATTACATCAAATATGAGGACACCCTTCATTTTTTTACACTTATTATTACTGAAACAGTAATAAAATGAAACGGTTCCAAAGATATGGCCATATAGGTTAAACAATAACACCTAGGGGACACCCTTTAATGTACAATTTTAAATTAAACACTTAATTTAAAGGGCAGATTCTTTGTAAATTTCAAATATCTGTCTAAAACGCCATATGCATCAATTTACATCAACTATTGAGACACACTTTATAATTTTAAATATTTATAATAGTTATTATAAGGGACATAGTAGTGGAGATTCTGTCTAATTTTCAAGTGTTTGTCTATAACGGTTCAAAAGATAGCGCCAGATAGGTAAAATTACATCAATTATGGGAACACCCTTTAGTTTCCAAATTTAAATTATATACTTGATGTTATAACGGACTTAGAATTACAGGTTCTTTGTAAATTTCAACCGTCTCTCTGTCACGATTCAAAATTTTTGCAATATACATCAAATTACATCAACTATTGGGACACCCTTTAACTTCTAATTATAAATATTTAATTTCTGATTATAAATATTGGACATTCTGTCCAATTTTCAAGTGATTGTCTATTATGGTTCAAATGGTTCATATATTTAAATTGACGTCACATATGGGGACACCCTTTATTTATTATTAATTTCTGTTATTGGCAGCTATAGTGATATGCAGTTTTTTAAAATTTTAAAAGGGTGCCCTTTACGGTTCATAGTACACGTAAAAAACACGTATGTTGTATGGTGACACCCTTTATTTTCAAAATTCTGAACTTCTTTTAAAATGGGACCAATCTGTAAGCATTTCCTTTCTAATAAAGAAAAAATTTTAAAATCGGTTCAGAAATGACTGAGTTCTGCTGGCACAAACATAAAAAAAGCAACATTCAGACGAATTGATAACCTCCTTCTTTTTTTGAAGAAGTTCAACTCTTCGCATGGAAAAAATTATTTTATAAATCTTTTTCAAAACATTATCAAATTGTACAGACCTGTTAAAAAGTCTGTCACACACATACACTTCTACACCTAATCCGTACTGTCAAACTTTTATGAGCACACATGTCATTTTTGACAGATCGAAGGACTGAGTATGATAGTGAATCATGGGCCTTAAGCGATATTTTGTTAAATAATTCAAAAAGTATTAAGATTATAATTAATGCATTATAATTAATCTTTTCTTTTGCTTTCGTTTAGGTGGAACGTGCTTAGCAACCTATCTTTCAAATGGCCATTTAATGGTTCATAGTCTTCCTAGTCTAAAGTTGTTATTGGATACAGAATTCTTACCAATTATGAACTTAAGGTATGAACTAAATTACTAAATAATAAATTTTTAAAATTTAAATGCTTTTTTAAGATTTTTATAAATTAAACCGCTACATATTGTACTTCATATTCTAGCGGTTTAGTTTATACATTTTTTATCAGAAGTGGATTTAATATTAAACAATATTTTTAAATAATTTAATTGAATCTTACACTTAATTATCAATTTAATTTTTTTGTTTTTGTATTCATTTTCTTTAATTTCTCGTAAACAGTTTTCAAACCAAATGCAAACAGGGAATTGTGGATCCAATGCTTTCCATATGGGGTCAACAAATCATTGTTCATGAAGATATAACACAGTATGATTTTTTTAAATAAATTAATTTATAAATTTACTTTACTTCGTTCTATCTATTTAAAATTTATTTTCTTTTTATTTCTAGAATATCAAAAATATTTTGCTTTAGTAGTAAAGGTCATGGTTTGTACATGGCATCACCCACCGAAATACAAAAGTTTACAATATCGTCAGAGTTTTGGTAAGTTTTGAGTAACTGGTCAACACAATTCTTGTTTCCTTAAATTTTTTTCTGTTATTGGGTATTTCTATGGCCCTGACTATAAAACAAATACTGCAAGATTGCTAATAGCTTTAGTTACACAGTTTTTTTATTATGTCAAAAAATAAAAGAAAATTATTGATCACTATGAAATGATCTCTTACAAGATTTTGTTGTTGTTAGGTAGATCTCGTTGCACACTCCAGCTGTAGTCTGCTGTCATATATGTGTCCCACCTTCCCTTGTAACGCTCTTAGATTGTTTTAAGATCCTGATGAAAATTTTCATCCTGCTCCTCACTCAAATCACCCAAATTTTGTGAAAATAGGACTAAAAATGCAGAATATGAACTTTATGTTCACGTTGCATCCTAGATCTTGCAAGCTCGACAGATTTCTTATTCAGTTATTGAATTTCACAAAATTAGAATTTTTCAGGAATTGCTTAATCTGTAGTCCATCAAAAATGACAGTCTTCATTATGCAAAGTTTAATATGAAGTGTTGGAAGTATGATGCAGTCTCGGCTATTTAAAGGCACGATTACAACATTTTTAGTACCAACTTCCATTCAATCTTCAGTGTTAATTCTGTTTACTTTCACAACGATAAAATTTTTAGAAAAAATTATCGATAAAATTTTTACAAAAAAAATATCGATAAAATTTTTACAAAAGAATTTTGAAAAAAAATTTACTCAAAAATATCGATAATTTTTTTACAAAAAAAAATCGATAACATTCATAAAAAAAATTTCGATAAAATTGTTACAAAAAAATTTTTGATAAAATTTTTAAAAAGAATTTAAAAAAAAATTACAACAAAATACCTATCAATAATATTTTTTACAAAAAAAAAATCGGTAACATTTTTACAAAAAATTTTCGATAAAATTTTTACAAAAAATGTCGATAAAATTTTTACAAAAGAATTTTGAAAAAAATTTTACACAAAAATATCGATAATTTTTTTTTACAAAAAATTTTTACAAAACATTTTCGATAAAATTTTTACAAAAAAAAAATCGATAAAATTTTTACAAAAAAAAAATTAGATAAAATTATTACTAAAAAATATAGATAACATTTTTACAAAAAATTTTCGATAAAATTTTTACAAAAAATTTTTGATAAAAATATTACAAAAAAAATTTAGATCCAATTTTTACAAAAAAATTTCGATAAAATTTTTACAAAAAATTTCGATAAAATTTTTACAAAAACTGTGGATAAAATTTTTACAAAAAAGTTTTGATAACATTTTTGCAAAAAAAAGTTTCGATAACATTTTTACATAAAATTTTCGATAACATTTTTACAAAAAAAATTCGATAACATTTTTACATAAAACTTTCGATAACATTTATAAATAAAAATTTCTATAACATTTTTAAAAAAAAATTTCGATAAAACTTTTACAAAAAAATTCCATTAAATTCTTTAACAAAAAATTTTCGTTAAATTTTTTTTAACAAAAAATTTCAGATAAAATTTTTTAACAAAAAATTTCCGATAAAATTTTTACAAAACATTTTCGATAATAGTTCAATATCTTTTTATTATAGAATGTAATAATGAAATTAAAAATTATAAAAGTAAAAACCGAATGTATATTATTGTGAAATTAGGAAACATAACAGAGTAAGAGATTCGGCATGGCCAAATATAGTACTCTTACTTGTTTTATCTCGGTTAACCGCTACTCATGCAATGCATTGTGCCAGAACTAGGAAATTAGGTTATGGTACGGAGGATAGAGGGAGTAGTGTTTGTGGATATTCGATTTGATTTTTCCCACATTGAAAATGGCGGGAAATACCGATGCTTTATCGATATCAATAGTTCTCATGCAGATAAAAAAAACCCGATACTTCACCTAAATTTAAAGTTTAAAACAGGTTGTATTCAACCAAATATAGCACTGCTCTTGCTGTTTCGATTATATAATGCTCCATCAGAAAAAATACCAATGTCCCTTTCTGTAAATTGCATGTGTGGGCAGCTCTCCGCAATGAACGTTCTTCGTACTCTTATGACTATCTGCTTTTATCTTCCGGTAATTGTGTATTTCTTATCTCTTTTTCTATCAGCGCACAAACTAAAACTGAATTCGAATATTTGTATGATTGTTTGTTCGGCGCAAAGTAATACCAGTTGAAATTCCATGAGCAGTGTAGATAAGAGCCGCCCGTTTCTTTGTTAATAAATCAAATCAACTCAATTCCAACATAGCTTCCATTGCCTACGTAAGTACATCCATGAACACTGTCCAACTTTCAATTAACCACTTTTCTACATTGTCTTTTGACCAGCATACAACATATGCAACTTTTCTCATTTTGAACCACACTAGTAGTAGGTACCCCCTTTTTGGTGATCCCTGGTCTAGACGACATTAAAGTATGATTTTATGCATACTGCGCAAATAGAAAGGATCCAAGAATAAACAAAAAATTTAAAGGAGAGTCATTTAAAGTTTTTCCTTTTCTCGACATTTTTTACGAGTGTAAATGCTGTTAACATACGTGTTATGACAGGTTAACATACCTGTTATGACATTGAATTTACCGATTATGACCCGATTTTTTATTTTTTCCCGGTATTCACAGACACTGAAAACCAATTTGTTGGACCTCAGAAAAGGTTCAGGGGTCTCTGAGACCACTTCCATTTGATTTCTCATAAAATTTTACCTCGATTCAAAAAAATGGCTAACCCTTTACAACGGTTCACTGAAAGATTTCAAAGTTTTAAAAAAATTTGAAACTTTTTTCTCTACTCGACTTATGTACATACAGAAACACACGATTTTCGACACGAATTTGAGTTCGGCGGGGTCCGGAAATACTTGTATTCGATTTCCCAGTAAATTTCGGTCAACCTACTCTTCCTCTATGTGGGATCACGTATTTTCTTTAGCAAGTTGTACCCCCTCGTTACAAAAAATTTTAAAAACAGTTTAAAATTTTTTTAAGACATAGAATAACCCTCGTATTATGCCTATATATTTAATATTGTAATGTTAAAATTGAATTTTATATTTTTCTCTTTTTTCTAGTCAATTTATATTAGAAATGATGGGAAACTTGTACACGGTTCAAGAGATGCCAGAACAACCGAAGGAAAGCTTTTTTAAGGGTTTATTTGGTGGCGGTGCCAAAAATTTGGATAGAGAAGAATTATGTAAGTTTTTTTCCACGGTGCAAAATTAAAAGATTTGTTTGACAATTTCTATTCGGTTTCTACTCTCTAGTTGGAGAACAAAGCGGGAAAGCAAATCGTTCTATTGCAAGACACATTCCGGGCCCTACTCTAGATCAGCTAAATCAAAGAACTTCAACTGCTGCATCCGAAATTAGTCGGGCCCATCAATTGGCAATGGAACGTGGCGAAAAACTGAATTTGCTAGAGGAGCGTGCCGAACGCATGGCCAATCAAGCTCAAGATTTTAGCGGTACAGCGCATAATTTAATGCTTAAATACAAAGATAAAAAGTGGTATCAGTTGTAAAATATTTATTATCGGAGCCAATTCTACTACCACAGTTATTGTAATATTGCTTTTATAACAACAAAAACAACAACAAAACACTTTCTACTACATTAACAAAAATAAAAAAAAATAATAAAAGAAGAAGAGTACACTTATTTAATTTCTGTTTTCAAATCGTCATGTTATTTATATATTAAACAAAAACAACAAAAACCAAAAAACCAAACGTAAAGTATATTATGATTACAACAAAAAAGAAATGTTTTTAATAAAATATAGACCAATAAAAAACGTGTTACAGATTTACAATATTTGTGTTTTAATATTAATTGAAAAAAAAAAAATTGAATAAGAAATGTATTTAACTGACAACTATTTAAAATTCTATGAAATGAAATACTGTTATCACTCACACATTTCCGTGAAAACCGTCGTCACTGTCTGTTGGTTGGGCACTGTCGGCGAGCACTTTCGAATTGTCAAAGCACGTCTTAACTGGTACAGCCAGTGACGACGCACATTGGTTGAAAAACATTTTATTAGGAAAGCAGAGGAGTACCCCCCAAGGTGAAGAAATGTTTATATCTCTAAAGTTGGGTATCTCGGGCACACTATTTTTTGAAATGTCACCAAAAATTATAACTTTTCAAAAATTTTGTCTGACCTTGAGAGTATTTTTGAGGTGGTGCACTTATTTATGATCGGATTATTTTATTATATCGGCTACATATTTAATAGGGGTTCCTCGGTGGGCTAGTTGGTAGTGTGCTAGTCTATCAGTCCGGGGTTGTGGGTTCTATTCCCATCAAAGACTCACTATAACTGAAGCCCTTTAAAAGTAACAGTCTTAAAGTTTGCTGTAGATTATTTTTAAAGCAAAATCAAACGAAATATTGTCAGAACGCCTACGAAGTGAAAAAAATCGTTGAATTTTTCATTTGTACTTAATCGAATTCGACTGTATAAATCAGATTTAAAAAAAAAACCTAAAACCTACCAAATTTTCAAAGATTTTTAAAAACATATACATATTTATTATAAAATATGAATAAGAAAATCGGGGCCATACGATTGGAAAACTAGGGACAACAGTTAACATATATGCCTCTATTGTGGTTGACAACTTTTGAATCGGTTTGGTCATCGTTTATAAATTCGCATTGGCATTCTCAACTTAACTCAGGGTTGACTTTTTGGTTGAGTTCACTATATTTTGTGGTATTGTCGTTTTCAACTATGCACAAGTTTGGTTGACAAAAACGTTAAATATACACAACTGCTTATTAGTAGTTGGGTTACAGTTTACTTCGACATAAAGTCCAGAAAAATGGAGAGATCGTAAGTAGAAAAATTTATTGTGATTAATTGTAAGTTTCTCAGCATTTGCTCAGTCGGAAATAGCTAATAAATCTGCAAAAAAAATTACTTTCATTGTAAGTTATAGTTTGAATATTTTTACTTTGCAGTTAGTAGTTCAAGAGAGTTAGATCCAACACGAATTTTCCTCCTTGTACGTGGTACATCTATATTAGCATCTTCCTTTACTTATCCAGAAAATAAATCTACACATATATTCATTTTTAATTATTTTCTTAAATTTTTACATTAATTTGTCGGCTTTTCTGTAAAAGTGGATGTTGTTTTAACTTTACCTTATGTTCAATCTGGCATCGCCAAAATTAGCTGATTTGCTATTAAAAATATTTTTTTTGTAATATGTAAAAAAACTTAACGAAACACGTAATTTTTAAAGTTAGCACCAGAACATTCGCGCCTATGGCAGTCATTTTCTATTTCTGTATTACAAAGACAAATTGGCTCTATGCAGTGTTCAGGAACTAAATAAATTTTGTACTTTAAATACTGAAATTTAAAAAAAATATTCCCCGTTTTTCTACACCAAAAAGTATGTACCAATTCATTATTGATTAAAACATTATTTCCTAATTTCTGAATTTATTAAAGGAATTTTAATATAAATACACATTGTAAAATAAATTATTGTGTGTTTTATTCAAAATCCCCGTGGAAGACACTAGGACGTGCGGCTGGCGTGCCTTGGTTACAGTGGATATTTTAAGTTGGTAACGCCATAACAATTTCAACTAAAAACGGTTGTGTCTCACAATACCACAAAAAAAAAATTTGGTTGTGTGTAAGTTGGGTCGACTCGTAGGCAACCAAACTGAGTTGAGTTGAGAACGACAATAGGGGTAATAATTTGGAAGGAGTAATTATTTTACGCATAAAGTCGAACCTAGATTCTATTCTATTAAAAAAATTTTAGCTTTTGTCCACAAAAAAATAAAATAAAGTATTTATTCAAATTATGGGACTATGGGAAAAGACAACCATACAAAATTGAGTAATAATATATTTTAATATTGAATACTATTTGAAATTTTATTTAGTCGAACTATTTATTTTACATTTAGATGAAAATTTGAAGTCAAGCTTAAGTTCGTTTTAATCTGTCTAAGAAAGAATAAATTAAATTACAAATTAGGTGATATTATTAAGGAAAAATTGGACAATTTAATTTTCAGACACCAGCAGATCGAAATGTTCATTTTCTAGACAGCTATGTCCGTCATCAGCACTCTTCGTATCTATCTACTTTGGGTAGTGTTAAAGGCCATGATTCACTATCATACTCAATCGTACGATCTGTCAAAAAATGCATGTGTGCTCAAAATGTATGATGGTGTGGCTTAGAAATGTATGTGTGTGACACACTTTTTGACAAATCGTAACCATATACGGACACCACTACGTCATAAAAGACCAAAACAAAAAAGACCCCTGTCTCCCAGTTTTGCCCAAAGTCCTCCAGGTTTTTTTTATGGGCCCTCAAAGATGTGGGGCCTCGATGTCATTATTGCAAAAAAATTATCATTTACTCAAGCTCATATTTTGCAAACCGTTTGGAATTTTGATATACTCTCTGAGGCAAAGTTGTAGCTCTTGTCATAAAGAACAAAAATTGTTAACATATAAAAACAAAAAAACTTCATCTTCAAGGTCAAAATCGCAAAAAAAATTTTTTCAATTTTTTTTACCTTTTTCCCCCTGTTCAGATCCATAGGTAGCAAACCGTTCAAAATTCAAGGAAACAATCAACTACAAAAATGAACCTAAGATCTCAATAAACAACTTTCTAAAACATATGAACTACCTAGGAATGATTCTTAACACCGTTTAGGTAGCGCTTAGGTAGCCGCAAAAGTTTTTCACTGAAAAACTTTTGCAAAAGTTTTTCACTTTTGCGGCTACCTAAACGGTGTTAAGAATAATTCCTTATATGTCTTTCTACAATATTTTCATAGTTTAGATGTACATAGTATGTAGCTGTCATCTTCAATATAATTCATTAGCTGACTACACGGCGACGGTTGCAGCCAACGTCATTTGTAGTAGTGTAGCGGTGTAGCCACTGTCGCCTATGTGTTTAATGCTTTACTTTGGCACATTAAACACACTTACGTAAATATAATAGATACACGGACATTCGAGGAAACCTCGTAGCAAGAGGAATTCTCAAACATTTTTTAACTGATACTTGACACAGGGTAGTGTACAGTTTACTTATTTTACACTACTAAGAAGATTTGAATTTTGTAGCATATAAATAGTTAAAATTTTAAAAACAAACGTTAAGTACGAGTACGAGTAGATATTTTCATATTTTTTATTTTGATGTTCATAAACTAAATGAAAAAAGTTTGGAAAAAATGTCATATTCGATTCATGTTAAAAATTCATGGGTTATATGTATTATTCTTTCTCTGTATGTTTACTAAATACGCCTAGTTCGAAAGTATTCTTAGTGTAGGAACACAACAGACGACGGTAACGGAACGATTTGTCGTTACTGATAATTAGTACACAAAACAAGGACGGCTTGTTGACGCCATTTTCAATATTTATTTACATTTCCGTTATATTTTTTTTTCAAAAATATTTTGTTTAAAACTTTTATAGTTTAATAGAGATGACTTCAATTAAGAAAATTGAAGAATGGGAAACAATATTAAATACCGTTGTGTACCCTCAACATGTACGTGGCATTATAATCTATTTAAGGAACCTGAAAGTTATAAATTTTACCTCTTTAATTTTTTATTTTATTCATATCAATTTTGTTATTTTCATTATTTCAAAATTTTCTTCATTTTATTTTTTTTAAATAATGGGCACGTTCATAAGACGTAACTGTTGCGCAACGGTTGAGTATTTGTCTTAGAAACGGGTTGTTGACTAGTTGCGCTCAACTCAACAGTTGGGTATTTTTTGTATCATAAAATATTTTAGCCGTTGCTAAGACGTATGTAACTGTTGGCAACAGTTTCGTAGCAGTTGAGCTCAACAGTTACGTCTTATGAATGTGGTCATTGTGTCTTTGTAAATTAAAATGTTTTCAAAATACAATTGTTTTTGCAAATATATGGTAATAATGTAGGAGAGTAAAAGAAAAAATTTGAGAGAATAATACAAACCGACAAGAAAATTAATTTTTCGAACAATTATTCGACTTAAAATTCTACAATCGAGCGATGATTGATCGATTGGATACTCTTATAGTTACTACCACATTATAAATGTGTTTATTGCTCATTGCCAAGCCTTTTTTAGACACTTTTCGAAAACTGAAAACTTGTATTCCAATCATGATGTAAAGTTTATTCTTACCTTTTCCTTGAAGCTCTAACTTGAAATCATTAAGCAAAGAAGTTGTATCAGCTAGAAAAGCTAGGTATGGGGGGTTACTGCGTAATTCCATTCGAAAGCTAAAATTTTGTCAAAAGCAATTTCCGAATCGAAAGCTTAATCGTACTGAGTAACTCGTTCGAAACGATGACAGAGTTGTATTGTTAAACAAATGGGAAATTATGGTGAAAAGTTGGTAGCACTGCAACTTAATTGTCAAATTTGGTGAAAATGACCCAAAACAAAAAGCAGTTAAAAAAGAAAGTTTAAATATTATACTTTTCTAATTATTTTTTAATAATGGAAATAATAATGGATTGTGTTTCGTTGTGGATTAAAATTCATTAATTAATTAAATATAATTCCAAAAAGAGTTCAAAGCAAAATAGTAAGCAAAATAATAGTAATATGTAGATAAAAGGCAAGAGGAGACCATAAATATTTTCTAAATTATATTAACAAAATGTATGATTTAGTTTTGTAAAAACTTCTTTCAGTAAGGATTCAATTACATATACTTAATAGCATAGAACGTGAATTAAAATATCACAAAGATCCGCTGCTATTCACCTACGTTAAATGAGGCAGTCACTCTACAATTGCTGCTTCATATTAAGTGATCATATTTAGGATCTGGAACATTAGGATGACCTTTGCTAACTCTGAATGCTTAGACATGAATTGAACCATTTCTTCATAGTGTTTTTTATTTTTATAAGATTTTTTTTGAATATTGCTTTAAATAACAATTATTTAGGCTTAAGTTCTTTTTTAATAAATTAATTATTTAGCCTTAAGTTCTTAATTATAAAGAGATAAAGAATAATTAGATACCAGCAAAGCAGAATGCATTTTCTAGACAGCTACGTCCGTCATCAGTACTCTTTGTATCAATCTACCCGGTAGTTTCAATTGTTATTAATTTTCTATTTAAACAAACTTATCAAAGAAATAGAATCTGAGAAATTTTAATTTTTACATTATATTTCATAGAAGATAGAGCTTTTTGAAATTGTTTTACACTTGTAAACTCTATTTATTTTTCATATTATACTACCAAGCAAACATTTTTTCTTTATTTTAATTCTCTTTATATATTTTCTTTTATTTGAAAATGGTATATATCTGTCTTGCTATTAGCTATCCTTTGGTTAGCAATTAACAACAATTAGATATTTTTACTTTACAAATGTATATTTTGATTATTAACACAATAGTGTTGAAGTTAACAATGTCAAAGCCGTGCCCGCTCTGTGAAATTATATGAATTTTATTTGAACTATTTTTGAATTAATAAATTAATTATTTAGGCTTAAGTTCTTAATTATAAAGAGATAAAGAATAATTAGATACCAGCAAATAAATGTTTATTTACACACAGAAATTTGCTGTTTGCGCCAAAACCACGTAAGCGACAGATTTGGCTACAATTAATTGTAAGTCGCACAGCCATGATTTGCAAAAAAAAAAATATTTTGAAACCCATATCAAAGAAGTTTTTAAGTTTTTTTCGTTTTCTGAAAAACGACTTCTTGGCACTTACGTGGTTTAAGAATAAACGCGACGATATGTAGTTAAAGACATCAATCTTCTCAAACCTACCAAACTATAATCGTACCAAACGAAAAAAATCCTACCAAATTTGGTAGCAAAACCCCAAAAATGACAATGCTGATTATGATTAAATCAAATGTAATGTCGATATCTCGTACATATGTAGAGTTTTGCGGCTAAGTGTAACTAGAATTATACAAACATTACTATTCCCTGTTGATTGGCGGGGTAATTGGCTGAAAATCAAACACAAAATTTTTCTTCACAGTTATCTCAAATTTTTTCTTTTATTTTTTTCTTTCATGGCATTTCGCTTCAGTATAACGGAGATTTTTAATCATACACAATCAAACACACACATACAAATATACATAACATACATACATACATGTGTACGTAGGAACATAAAAATGCTTTTGCATCAGAGGTCCTTACGTGTACATGCCGTTTGACGTGTGACGTTAATCGTCCACAAGTAAGTGTAACGGATCTGAAGTGTGTTGAAAAATAACCGTCCATCTTGTTATATGAAATTTTTTTTTTTTATTATTTTTTAATTTTGTTTTTATAAATTTTGTTTCTTTTAAAATATCAATACACCACATCACATTAATTAGTAGTAAATATATAATATATTATTATTAATATTAATTAATTAATTAGTAAATTATAAATTATTTGATAATTGTGTGTGTTTTTGTTTTTTTTTTTATTTTATTTGTTTATGCAATAGACACAGACACATACATACATTTAATTTTTTTTTGTTTTTTTTACATACAAATTACACTAATTTATTTTTTAATACTTAATACAAATATTTGTTGTTTTTTTTTATTTGTTTATAACTATTTTGAATTTGTTATCTTAATCAAATTTATTTTTTAATCAGGAAGATTATGGTGCGTTTTAGACACATACATACATATAAAGATTTTTTGTTTTTATAAATTATATATTTCTATATGTATTTTTTTATGTATAATTGTTTAGTAATAATACATTAATTATGAGTTTGTCATTTTAATTAATTATTTGCAAAGAAATAACACCTATGAATATGTATTTTTCTTTTTTTAATTTAATTTTTCATTTTATTTAATGCACACTTAAAAATACGAGTATAGCATTTTATAAAATATTTTTTTTTAATTTATTATTTTTTTTTTAATTTATTTTTTTATTAATTTTTTTTTCAAAGTACATAAACATACAAAGAATGATTTTTTTATATTAATATAAGCCCCTTTTTTTTACTTTCTTATCAAGTAGTGATCTTCCTCTATTCCGTTATAATATCAAATATTTCATTAATTTTTATTTTCTTGAATCTCAAAATGTTTTAGTAAATAAAAAAAAATTAACAACTAATTTAATATTAATCCTACGGTTGGTCAATAACCAGAAAAGTATATATTAATCGTTTACCCAGGTATCGTTACGTTTTTTCAAAACTTTGGGATAGAAAAACTTATTTTTTTTTCTTAAATATTTTCCACGATCATTTGTATCAGTTTCATTAGGAAGCTTTGTTGTTGGTAGACTGTTGTTGATTTTTTTTGGTAGTTCCACTAAATCCAATATGTAGAATAGGGCATCAGTAACACTTATAGTCTGCTCAACAACGAACATATTTTTATTTAGTTTTTTAATTATAAAAGATCATAAAGATCTCAAAACGTGGACAATCGTAAAGGGTTTATATTTCCAGGCTAAACGAAATTAAAAATATATAAAATTTTGAGTTTTGTATGGTGCTCCACCATTATATAAAATATTATTTATTTAAAATTATTTCAAGTATTCGACTAATCCAGGGTCTGTAGCCATCCTATGCTTTAGTATAGGCAGTCAGGAGTCCCAATTTCATACGAAAATTTAAGATAAACGTTTTACGCCTTTTCCAGGGTCAGCAGCCTGACCTACACCTTCATACACATAGGCACGCAGAATTTTCAAATTCAGCTTCTATATAACAATTTGAGTTTTAAATGGTGCTCTACCAGTTAAGGGCTTCTAATTTAAGGCTCCTATACAACTCAACTATAGTTGAAATTTTGCAATTTGGTATTATCAATTACAGCTCAACTCAAATTTTTGAGTTAAATTTTCATTCTGTAACAACTGTGGTGGTATCACCGTTTACAACTCTGTGTTATAGCTAAATTTCACGATGACATTTTTCGTGAAATCAGTTGCATGAACCTGGTTTTATGATGGCAAGAGGTGTAGAGAGGCAAGGAAAAACAAGACAGTTCAACAGAGAATTGAAGAAATTTCATGGTGTAAGTTACGTATTAGTTTCAAGTAAATTAATTAAGCAAAATGGAAAGCGGGTAAGTAAAGTTTTTCATTTGCCTTCAAGTACTTTATTAATCACAGATTTAGAACAAATTATTGAAAAAATAAATTTACATTAAGACAAAAGTTCGAAAAACTTGTAAAACTAATAGAAAGGCATCCCGATATTGGACAAGGCCGACTTACCGTCGTCTTGCTTTTAAATTGTCATATGAACTTCTCGTTCTTCTGTCCAACTTAATACTTTAAGTTGGTAACGCCATAACAATTTCAACCCAATAGCAGTTGTATTTCATAATACCAAAAATGAGTTTGGTTGTTTGAAAGTTGAGTTATCTATCAGATGACCAAACGGAGTTATAAGGATATAAATTTTTTTCTTTTTAGGTTATAGACGAAAAAAAAAACAAATGCACATGGATGATTAATGATGCAACCACTTATAACTGTACCGCAGTACACAGCTATTCGAGGCAGAACAATGAACCAATGCTATAATAAGACATAAATCACCCTAAGGCCGAGAAACAAGGGCGGCCTGACAGCTCTTAAGCGATATTGACACCCTGAGAGACATTACGACTGATTAAAATCAAAATCTTATGTACTTAAGCGGCATCACTAATAAAATGACATTTATGTTGAAAAAAAATATGTAGACAAATATTTTTTTTAATAATTAGGGGTATGTCCAGTAACTAACACATATTTTAAATGTTCTTCCTCCAAAATGCTTTCTTTAACTTAAATACTCCACATTAGAGGTGAAAAAATATTGAATAGTAGGTACCGATAGTCGAATATTTCATATTTTTTTTTTTAGTATTTAATCGATACTTTGAGGATAATATTTTTAGAAATAAACTGAATAGAAAATTTGACAATAGCGACGATAATATACCGTTATTTTAATACTTTTGACAGTCGAATTGACGGTAGCTGTTGTAAATGTAAACCAATTCGTACTTCATATTTTCAACATCGCGGCTGTTTTGAGCTTTTGATAGTTTCAAGAAGTGGATCTGGCGATATAAAAAGTTCCTAATCTATTCAAATAAATTATAAACGATCAAGCACCTGGAAGCGAATATTCGATGAGTTATTGCCGCAATACAGGCAGTCAGACTAAATCTGCAAAAATTGGTGTTTTGTATTCCATATCGATTACTATCTGCACCAGCAACAAAATTTTCCAAACAAATATTTCATGTACAGATATACAGTGTCCTGTTAGCGGCTAGCTTTGTACTGGCTCCTAATAAAAGATTTTACAGTTTGGAAAATAATCAAACATAGTATTAATCTTGATATGCTTTATCTTCCATACAAATCACGAGTATTTTAATTACAGTCTACTACTACTTTTATAACAAAAAAGCCTCGTATTAAGTAACTTGATGTCAGTCTGTGTTCCGCCACCTACACATCGTACATGTTATGTACGAACAGTGGACTCTGGACTGTTTATTAGATGAAATTATTAGACGAGTTCTAAGCTCTAATTCTTCTTCTAAGGTCTCTGAATATACATATCTAGATACTCAGATGAGCTTGTGGTCTGTCGCAATACCTTCTTTTATCTAAACTTAAAAAAATCACGCAGCAAAAATAAACTTTAAAAAAAATTTTAGCAGCTTTTGTTTTCATTTGACGCGTTTTAACTTTGAAACATGGGCATCACTGAGAAAAAATGCATCTCTGATTTAATGAAATTTTTAAAAATAAATTTTAAATTTTTAAAAATTTTTAGAAAATTTTTAAACTTGCTCTAGGTGGATAAACAAGGCGCGGGTGTAATTGTCATTAACGCTTAAGGGCAGTCAGGCCATTCTGCGAGAGATTTACTTCTCACTTTAGTATAAGATGATTGGTATATCTCGAATAGCTGTATTGCCCTACAGTTATTAGTAGTTGCATAAATCAGCCATGTGTGTGTTTTATAAATCGTTTATAACCTAAAAATGTGTTAAATCAAAACACGTACATTGGTGGAGTAACATAGAACACTCAATTTAAGTTAATTAATAAAGGCTGAATTTGATAATTCTGACTTCCTATCCCAGGGGCTACAGATCCTGGTAGAGCTAAGAAGCATCAATTTAAAAGTGGAATAACCTGGCAATATGTTTGCTTGGAAGCAACGCCATACAAATTTTCTCAAAGGTAAAAAAAAAAAATCATACGATTATCATCCGCCTTTGTTTTGTAAACTTGTTATTGCATTACATTACACTATTAGATGATATCACCCGTAGGACAACGTAAAGCGTTGTGGGGCCACGTAAAACGATGTGGGACAACGTAAAGTGTTGTATTACAATGGAAAGTGTTGTAGGACAACGTAACGCGTTGCAGGGCAACGTAAAGCATTGTAGGACAACTTAAATCGTTGTAGAACTACGTAAAACAACTTAAAAGCGTTGCGTGACAACGTAAAACGGATTTTACTGGTTGGCTTGACATGGAATTTTAATAGCTAGCATTTAAAAAGTTTCAAAAGGTAATCGGGTACATAGTTATCGACCATGGGATTATGTATGTCTTCTATTTCTTCTGTATAAAAAAATTTATCATAAATGGCACGTTATTATCAAGGTTTTCCCTTAAATAATTTAAGTTCTTAACAGGACACTGCACTTGATATTTCTATCATAATAAACGTCAAACTCTTTATAAAAATAGTATTTTTTTAATATGGAGTTTGGGGTTTATCACGATATACATTTATCAGGTGTAGTCATCAGGTTACAAACAAAAAGCAAAAAAAGTAACAAAAGGGACAATTTTAAGAATCTTGCGCTACACAATAGAGATAGTGAGAGAGGGAGAGTGAGAAGAAATAAGAGAGAGAGAGAGACAGAAAGAGAGGAGAGAGATAGAGAGTTCATAATTGCAATAGTTGTATACAAAGAGGAGCATACATATAAAAATAACACAGTTATAAATACAACATAAACCTATGAAACATTAAATAGTTTAGAGTTTCAAATAATTTATTTTTTTTTTTTCAACAAAATTCAATTACTGCCTTCTATCAACAATTAAATTAGTTAAAATGAGTTTATTATTTTCTTTTTCATATTTTTTTGTTTTCGTGATATGAATTTTTTTTTTAATCGATAAACATTAGATATACATACATAGCTGATGTCTATCGATAAAATCATCTGAAGGAGTTTTAATTACTATTAAGCGTATTAATTAATTCATTTTTAATTTTCACTTTTTTTTATATTTTTAATATCGAAAACAAAGTGCGTTTGTTTATAGCGATTGGCAATTTGTTAAAAAAGTTTTAATATCCAAATATAAAAAACAAATCCCGAAAAAATTGCATAAAAACATAATATTTAAATATATATTTCTACCAATCGTCAAGTTAATTTTTAAAATTGCATATATTCAACAAGGTGGGAGAACAGAAAACTTAAGAGACTTTTGATTACTTATACATATTTTTAAAAGGAAAGGGAAAAGTACCATAGTCCTCTAAACCCGTACTCCATTTTTGTGTAACCAATCGTTTAATTTTAACAGAAAAAATCTTTTTCTAACTGTTGTAAGGGCGTCGTACCCAAAGGTTAAACAAATTATCCGATTACGAACGATCGGTCTTATCGACAGGCCCCCGTTTCTTTAATTGCAAGAGGTAGACACTTAAAATTTTCACAGAATGTGCATGTATCTATGAGCACTATAACATCTATACATATAATAAAATAGTAACTCTTTTTCCATCAGGCTGGGGGTTGAAAAAAACTTTTTTGTACAGAGTGACAGTTAAAAATTGTTTTCGTGACTTTGTGGTTCTTACATCTTTCATGCGAAAACCACGATAGCACGTTTAGTGCCGTTTTTTTAAGTTAAAATAAGATATAAGTGCTAAAAAACTAGCACTGTATTAAAATTTTATTCACAATCACCCTTATCGTGAATCTCAAGGGAATAAATTTTAGGGAATAAAATAAACATCTGTGCAATTCGGACATTCTATTGTGAATTAATCCAATTTTGGTTAGTACGCGTATTATTGTAAATTTTTAATAAATTCAGATAAATTTTTTAGAAATTCAGAAAAATGCATAATATTTCTCTCCGTCTTAAATTTTTAGAAGAAGCAAAAAGCAATTTTGAAAAAATAAAAAAAAAAAGTTTGAGGTATGCGTCAAATCCACTGTGTTTACCGGAAGTAATGTAAGTGAAACCATGAAAAATTGTTGGCGGTATGTATTTGTTTATAATTTCTTAAAGATTTCAACAACACTTCCGAGTTAAGAAAGCAGAACAGAACAACTTGCCAAATAGAAAGTCGTTAGTGATTCCGTCGGTTGTAAAGCTTGCAGCATGTCTACGCTTTTTTGCTATCAAAAAGGTGTTTCCTTTTTCTCGGTATTTTCACATATTAATTCCATCAACGTAGCCAGCTGTTACTTGTTTGCGTTTCCACTCCTTTTAAAAATCAAATTAAAAATGAAAATAAACTATTTTATAAACTACTTGCATTGTGATTCGTATTCCCAATCAAAATTTTTGTGAAAAAATTCACAAAATTTTTGGGAAAAAACTCACGGGAATAAAGATCGGCGATGCCATATTTTTTTCGAACATGCGAGTTTTTTCACATTGATATAAGTAATTCACGATTGCAACTTTTTGGGAAAAGGGAAAAATTTACAGGGAAAAAAGATTCACGATAGGGGTGAATAAATCGACTGTGACTATGTGGTAAGTGACATGGTGTCTTTAAAAAACATTTACAAATTGTATCGAATATCGTAAGTAACAGCATAAAAATAATCTTATTTTTTCAAAAATATATGGGACGAATTACTCCACCAGGATGAGATGTAAACAAAACAACAACTTTATCTGGATGTGCTTCGTAGGCAAGTAAGTGTTCTTATCTTTTAGTTTGCGTAATACAACTCGTGTAAAATTAAGTTACACTTTTGAATTTAATTGCAACTGTATTGTAACAAAAAAGCATGAGGGCAATAGGTTCTTAAAAACTTTGTGAGAATTTTCGACATTCCAAGTTCTGTTTGCTTACGTAACCATTTATAATGGGCTTTATTAATAAACGTTGAAAATAGAACTGTATTTAAAATAATATTTAAAAATTTTACAAGTTGTAGTTTGAGAAAGGTTTAATTGTCAGAAACGAATAAATCGTTTCTATATCTGATAAAAATTAAAAAGTTTGCCTAGAATGCAACAAACTGTCGATTAGCTGAATAATTTTCTTTAATTTTTATGAAATTTCCCTTAGTCATTATACAATCAATTAATATCCATAATGAAATGGCACAACCCACTGAACAGAAATCGCTTTAAAATTTAAATATACTGGAATTTAAATGTAATTTTTATATATTTTTAGCTATTTTATCACTTCAATTACCGCTTAACAAAAACTTTAGCGGTTTCTAGCGTTTTTCAACACAAATTTGGTGGGAAATCGTAAATAAAAAAAGTTGGCAACAGTGATTGGGACAATGAATCCCATGTAAAACGTATTGGGACTATATATCCCAATTTGATCAAATCTGCTATAACTTACATTCTTTTTTTAATGATGAAACACCACCAACTAACTTATTTTAATAAATCGCACACTTCTTTTTACCAAATCAACACAACCTCACTATATTATGCAGGGGTCTCGCCGGAATCGCCGCATTCGATATCGTGTAAAATCTCTCA
Organism: Phasia obesa; assembly: GCA_949628195.1. Classification (NCBI taxonomy): domain Eukaryota; kingdom Metazoa; phylum Arthropoda; class Insecta; order Diptera; family Tachinidae; genus Phasia; species Phasia obesa. The sequence continues at coordinate 23,022,046 of OX451218.1, read as the reverse complement.
TAATTTTTCATTTTGGTATCATGGCCCTCGCTATCGAATAAAATGTATCGTAATTTCATTCGAAAGGAAATGTTTCTAAACCGTGTTTTCTTGCTCACTTGTTGACTTATTATTAATCTATTACAATTTGATATAAATAACGATTCGATACATGTCGAATGGTATAAATAGCTTATTCGACTCGACTCGTAAAGCCCCTGCTTTTACAACAGTTTTCTGCACATGATCTGTGCAAACTGTTTAAATTTTAACGATGTTGTGATATTTATTGTCAAGTAGAATGAATTAGCTGACATGTACCGTTACTTTTTTGTTTACATTTTATAATTGTTTTTGGGACTATTTTTAATAAGAAATTTCATTGAAAATAAGGAAAATACTGAAGTTTGAAAATTGTTGGGACGTATTATCCCAGTAGTCCCGAAAGTGTTAAATTACCAGTTTTAGGGTAGCTCTATATAGAGAACTCTATATAAAGAAATCAAAACTCTTTCAAGTTCCCTACTCTTCCCTAAACGCTTTTACCTTGCTGAATATGCTTTCTTATGTTTTGTTGTTTGCCAAGTTTAATTTTATGTTTTTTTTTTTGTTTCTAAGATCTTTAGATGTTAAAAGTAATGAGATTCAGTGTGAGCTAAATAAAAACAGCATTTGATAGATTAAATTAAATTTGTTAAAACGAGTACATACAAGTACATAGATACATGCATACTTATGGGGTTGGTTTTCTTTGCACTTTAAAAAGGAGTATTATAATTATTGACATTGCAATAGGTGTTTTAAATTCTATCTAAGATTGACTTGATGATTGATGTTTGTTTGTTTGTTTGTTTATTTGATGGGGGAATGTTTTTTTTTTATTTTTTTATTTGTTTCAATTTCACTTTTGATTTCGATTTAACTAAAACTTAAAGTAATTTGCTTTCGTTATTCAATATCGCTTTTAAATCTGCTTATTCACAAACACACACACACAAACATTTACATACATTTATCTAAACAAATATTTATAATTTAATAAAAATCAACTAGTAACTAAAATTTAATGATTTACACAATACACAAACAGTCGCAGACACAGACACAGACACCGGCACAGGCACCAACTCACACTCCCACTCAGACTTACATGTACACAATATTTCGTATTGAAATTTATATTTAAATATTATTTTCATCTTACTAGCTGAGCATTAATTGTTTTTTTTTTTTTTTTTGTTTGTTTTTGTATCAAATTATTAGTTACACAATCGAATATGAATGAACAAATTTGACAAATTTTCATACATACGAGAGTACTATTGCAAGTATTTTGTTGCTTGTATTGTTTGTTATATGTTGCATTGGCTGCATTTGTTGCTACACAACCTCATGGAGAGACACCGACACACATACACACCTGACCACACACATGCACTCACACGCTTATACACGTAATAGAAAATTTATAAAAAATACTGCATGGGTTGTCATCATTATTTATACCATTACAAAGGCATCTTCGCCACAGAATAGATATGGATACTGATCGATCATGGTTTGCACAATATCCTCTAAGTAGGGACGTAATTGCTCAAAATGTCCCATATCCGTAAAATCTATAGGAATTAATGTGGGCCACCAGCAAATGGCTAAATTTTTACTATCCATGCTATTCAGTTTGGAATTATCGGAAACACTAAGAAGGAGAGAAAAATGCAATATTAGTCAGACATTGCATAGATAGATTTAAGAGATGCTTTCTTTTTTTTTTTTAATAACTTACTGTACAAAATGTTGGAATATATATTTAAGTATTGCAAAGTTAGCCGGTGGCAATTTTTCCAATAGAGTCTTCAATGCCATTAAGCGGCAACTTCGATCCGTTTTCACTTCCACATTCATTTTAGAGCCACCTATACCACGTGAGCCTGAAATAATACAAATTAAATATTTATTTTAATTTTCTATATAAAAATTAAGTTATTATTTTTTTTTTGCGTTCTATTTTAAAACACTTTTTCGATTTACTTCTTCTAAGATTTTCTCTTGAAAATTAGTAAAAATATTTTTTTCGTTCTTCTTGGCATTTTTCGATTTTCGGTGAAATTTTTTTTTACTTTTTGATTTTATTGTTTGTAAAATTTAGTGTTTTGGAAATTCTTCGAAAAATTTCGATTCTTTTTTATGAAATTTTTATTTTTAAGGTTTTGCTACTGTAGGGCCCACATTACGGCATTAGATATTGATAGCAGTTAAAAAAGAAATTTGATCGATATCGAAAAGTTTAAATAGAAATTTCGAAAACCCTAGTAAATATAAAATTTTTAGTAAAATTTATATTATTTGGTATCTTTGGTGAATTTTTATGTTTTTTTTTTTTTTTTTTTTTTGTAAAAATTGTTTTTTGTTTTTGCTGAATTTAATTTTTTTTTTTATTTTTGAATTATCGACGAATTTTCGAAATCATGATAATTGGATTTTTTTAAATCCAGTCCATATAATGACAGTCCATTCAATAACTTCAAAATGGAATAGTAGCATTCATTATAGAGTTATATTGAAAGAAATGAACGTGGTCGCCTTGTTTCGGGGCCATATTGTACATGCCCACTAAAAAAAATCTTTACGTGATAGATGAAAACTTAAAACGGATTTCAATTTAGGGAATTGAGGTCACAAATTTGTATTTAAGGAGCATTTTTTCGCAACCCAGTGTTATTTGTTTTTTTTTTTTTTTTTTTTATTAAAATTAATTGTATTAAATTAAAGTAAAGTAAGTAAGTTACTTTTCCAGTTCAAAGTTTACATTTTGAAAATGAAAAATATATAGATATTTTTTGTTTCTTTTCAGTTTTAACCCATTAGATCCCAACCATTTTTAATTAAAAAAAATTGTATTTCTTGTTACAATATTATCTAAGAAGAGCGTTGTTAATAACAAAAACATAAAAAAACAAGTAAAAGTACTATATTCGGCTGTGCGAATCTTCTATACCCTTCACCACGGTGATTTTATTTATACAGACATGTACAGCATTATCCATATTCTTGACTCTTTACTTAAATAAAGTCGTATGAGAAAAAATCATTATTCATGTGTTAAAGAAATAGAAGACAAATGAAAACAAATTCCGTTTGCTACAATTGGCGCCGTGTTGTCAGCTACTTAATGATATTGAAGCCGACAGCTACATCGTAAACTCTGACATTGTTGTAGAAATACTTATTTTGCTTTTATAAAATTAAATAACTTTTTCAAAAACTTATAAATATTTCCTCCAAAACTTTTTGTTTGTATATGAATTTGTAATTTACAATACTGTGACATTTTCTTTTGTTGAATAAAATATAAATTAGCCTATGTTGACGACAGCCACAACGGTGGTCGTGTAGCCATGTAGCTTTGCTGGCTTCAAAAGAATCGTTTACCTATAAACGTGTGTATTTTATTTTTGACAGTTTGTAGTCGGTATCCTGATGATGTCTATGTGTTTAATGCACCTAGGTTTTAAAACAGAGATATCATCTATTTAAAAATCAAACGCATTTAAAATAAAAATCAAACGCATTTAAAAAAAATATGTTACTCTATATACACACATATGTACATACATATGTATAATCTTAATATTAATTATATGTTATGTTACAGTCATGATTTTCATTTTCAAAGAAATATTGAAATTTTTGTTTTAATTTCTCGAAAATTGTGTGTAAAAATTTTTTGTAAAAATAATTTTTTAAAAGTTTTTTGTAAAATTTTATTCGAAAATTTTTTGAAAAATTTTGAAAAATTTTTTTTTTATATTTTTCTGTAAAATATCTTTTTGAAAATGTTTTGTAAATTTTTTTTTTGTTAATCTTTTTTAAAAAAAATTTTTTTTCAATTTTATTGAATTTTTTTTGTTAAATTTAGGACCTTTCTGCGTCTATATTGAGTTAGAATGGTCAGACTAAAGCAAAAAGAAATCCTTACAAAAAAAATTTCCTCATTATGACACATGGGGGGTCCTTTTAACTGCTCCTATTTATCAGCGGGTACCCTGTGGGTCCATTGGCTACCTCTATGTGTATTGCTTTCTATTAAAGTCTCTATTACAAATCCAAGCAGAAAAACCCTACCAATCTAAAAACAAACAAAAAATCGCCCCTCGCAGGGGGTTATTGATCCCCCGAGATCTGTATGCACTCCTTGCGATCTACCTGTCGCAGTCTAATATTTATTTGACAAAAAAGGCAAAACGGAATCATTAAAGCCGAAAAAAATTTAAAAAAAAACGTAAAAAAATATAGGTGGGCGTGGTTTTGGCCCGTAGCCTCCAAAGGAATGATCCGATGTTGCTGAATTGCAATACAGAAATTTTCGAAACTATGCCTGACAGATTGGTGTGCTTAAATTTTTTGTATCTCTTCTGGTGCCTTGGCAAATGACATTACCACACTAACACGGACAGACGGACGGACAGACGGACATCGCTTAATCAACTTCTCTATGTATAAGGATCCAGAATATATACTTTATGGGGTCGGAAATGAATATTGTAGAAATTACACACGGAATGACAAACTTATATATACCCTTTCCACCTGTGGTGAAGGGTATAAAAATATGTTATGTTACACTCATAATTTTAATTTTCAGAGAAATATTGAAATTTTTGTTTTAATTTTTCGAAAATTGAGTCTGAAAATTTTTTAAAAAAATTTTTTTTCGAATATTTTTCTGTAAAATATCTTTTTGAAAATGCTTTGTAAATTTTTTTGTAAATATTTTAAAAAAAAATTTAAATTTTTTTTTTAAAAAATTTTTTTAAATATTTTTTGTTTGTTTATTATCTCAGCTATTTAACCAACCAAATTTTCTTGATTTTGATTGAAAAAATTATCTTTCAAGCGGAGTAGGTAGAGAGAATAAACGAACGTAAGCCGGACTTAAAAATTAATTTGTAAGTTTTTACATACAGATGAAAGAAATAATAACTAAAATTACAAATTAGGCGATTAATATTAAAGAAAAATTGGAAAAATGTAATTTTAGACACCAGCAGAAAGTAATTAAGTTTTTAATTTAGAAATTGGTTGAAGGAGTTTCAGCAATCGATTTTTTTTTATCCTTTCCTTTAGCTACCAAAGAACCATTTACAATCTAATGTTACAGTTAATATATGTAAGTCTATCAAGATTATAAGCAAACTTACCGGCAACCTCTTCAAGTTCTTTTATAATATCCTTGCTAAATAAAGCTGGCAAACGCTTAGAGAAAAAATCTTTTAATGCTGTAGCTACCGCATTAACTGGAATGTCTAATAACTCAATCACGGTATTTGAATCTAGAAAAGAAAGCGATTGTGTTGTAGCAAAATAATTAAAAAAAAACATGAAAGACCTTAATTTACCTTCTTCAAATTTTTGAAACAATAAATCAACGTGAGCCCGACTGCCTGGTACCCTATAAATACCCTCAGAATCAAGACCTTCCTTTTCGATATATTCTATACACTTTATTAAAAATACTGGAATTTCCACCTTGTCTGAGATCATTAGCTTATCAAATTGAGATTCGGTTTCGGTAAAACCTTTGGAATTTTGTTTAAGTTTTCGTTTTAGTTTCTTTTCCTGTTCCTTTTCTTTCTCTTGCAGTTTACGCAATCTTGCGTTTTCTTCTTTGAGACGACGTTTTTCGGTCTTCTCGAATTCTTTTAAACATTTTGCATTCACGCTAAACTCACTGAGTGTATCGGAGGCAAAAAGTGCTGGTGCTTCTGGGACCATAGTGTACTTGATGAAAAAAAATTGAAAATTAAAAATTTAATATAAAATTCTCGTATATTTAATTTGTTTTTATTTATATTTACCTCTGGCGATTTATCAGTTTTAATGATGTCATTGATGCTTTGGGGTTCACCTATTTTTTCTAAAATAATAAATATATATTTTTAACAAATGTAAGGTTTTCTGAAATAACAAGAATAATTTTTTTGCTTACTTTTTTCTGTGGCAACCATTCTCTGGTAATGCAGTGGTATTTCCGGTGGGCTGACGTAGGAGCCAAACATTGGTACACGGGGCGTTTGTACAGGTATAGCAACTTTCTTCTTCTTTGTTTTCTTATTGGCTGGTGGTTTTTTATTTATTTGCTTGAAATAAGCATTCTGTTGTCGTGCCTTTCGCTCAGTAGAACTGGCACAGCTATCCGATTCGGTACAGTCTGAACAAAAAACAAAAAAATTAAAAATTCAAGAAATTTATAAATTCAGTTAAACTTTTGGACTGAATCAAATGAAAGTTGTTTCTTAGGTTATTTGAGCCACTGAATTTAAGTCAGAGATTTTAGTTTTCGAGATATAAAACTATAACTAAAATAAAGGAAGGACAGTCTGATAACTTTTCATATCTCCAGCGCAATAACTCTCAATACGACACAACTCTCGTTAACTGTTATCTATAACTGGATTACTGAAAAATTTTGAGCACGCTGTGTCTATAAGTATCTTTTTGACAGTCAGATTTCAATCCGAAAAAAAAATTGAAAAAAGTGGATTTCGTATGCTGCTTAAACATTACTTTTAAGTAAAAAAATCATCACCAAAAAAGGCCTAATTACTACTAAGAGGACTCACCAGGACCACATTAACCACAATAAAATTGAACTATGTTCACTTGTGGTTTTACCAGCACCCATGACGTTTAGGACACCCAAAAGAGTTCATCATGCCAGAAATAGGCGATAAAATGCATGGAGTGATATTAGACAAGAAGAGAAATAAAATGTGGAAAGTGGCTGAGGCTATATGTAATTCAATATCAAACTTTGCATGAATATTTGGATATGAAAAGCTAGCCTAGCTAGCTAGGATCCATCACAAAGAGACCAAATAACAGTCGGTTGACCGTGCAACAAAGAAGGCTACGATGGGTGTGCTGGACAACAAGTTTGTGGCCACAGTTTTCTGGTATGAAGGATGTGTCATTCTCATGGGGTAAAACAATTTCCAGTAAACTTTTGGTCAGAATCAACATTGATTTGAAGATAAATCAATCTAATCTAGCGAAGAAAATTGCTGTTCCATTAACCCTTTCATCACTATTGGGGCAATGTACGTCCTACCAATCTTAAAACTTTTTTATTTTCTTTATTTTCATTTTTTTATCTAAATAGCCCCTAAAGGAGATATAAGTGTAATAAGTTTACTCGTGAGAGCCAGACTCTTAATGACAGTTTTGAGGATTCTGGAAGTAATGTCTCATTGTTCGCTGTACTTCACTTGATATCGACTAGATGATATGCTCAGGCTACCATAATGGTATACATTATCATAATGTTATCATGTAACACAAATAAATGTGAACCAAATGTAGGTGGACCAAAAGGAGAGAAAAGAAATTACTAGCAACAGTCACCAACTCATCTTTGTTATATGCAGCCCCTATATGAGCACAGACATCAATGGTCGAGGCATACAGGAAGAAAGTAGCATCAGTACACAGGATCTGTGCATTTAGAGCCATAAGTACTTTCAGGTCAGTATCGGATGAAGCAGCTTGCGTTTTAGCCGGAATGATTCCGAAAGATTGCGAAAGAAATAAAACGAGTAACGAGGAGAATAGACCTACAAACAACAAATATAACCTCCATAAATAAAGAAGAAAGACAAAAAACAATAGTGGAATGGCAAAGAAAGTGGGACTTATCCTCAAAGGGGAGGTAGACACACTTAATGATATCCAATATTGTTGCATGGCTCAGTAGAAGGACTGTAACCCTTAACTATTACCTAACCCAGTTTTTAACAGGACATGGAGTGTTTAAGAAATGCCTACATACATAGGTTCGGACACGAAATTTCGTCGCACTGTCCAAACTGTCCGAACTCGGTGGAAGATGCAGCTCACATAATGTTTGAATGCCAAAGATACGCTGGGTGGTGTGAACATGCAAACATCCCTGAAGACTTTATCGGGAATGTTACTAAGGATCCCCAAATAAAAGACACCATCAGCAATGAATGTTGTTATATAATCAAAGACCTCATACGATTGCAGCGAACCAGGTGAAACTAGGAAGAAAATAATAAAAGATAAGGTAAAATACCAACAGTCACCTAGCGGCAGTCCCGCGGAAATGACATTTGATGACACAAGGGGGTGTGGTTTAGTACGTAGGAGCCATTTGGTGAATCGTGCATACCAGTGGTACACACCTCTGGTATCTATGATATATTCCACAACTCCGGTTCGTTACGAAAAAAATACATGTGATTTTTCCAATATTTTAATTAATCTCAGTTTTCAAAATAAAACTTCGTCCCGAAAGGGTTAAAATAATGCCCTAATGGGCACCTATGTGGTCACTAAGGCATCCAGCTTACTCAACAGGTTTAGCCCCTTGTTTTCAAGTTCCCGTTTCCAGGTTTGAAAAAAGGACTGAATGGTAAGAGCTTTTTTGTGGCCTTGAGAAATCTTATTATTGTGAGGGAATATAAAAACTAGAAAACGCTGGAATTAATGTATCGGATAGAAAGTTAAGATATAAAACGCTTTTATTCAAAAAGTTACAAAATTATCAAATTGTCCTTGTATATTAGCATAACTCCACAACCGATTACTGCTTGGTAACGTAAAAAATCCAAAAATCCGCACTAAAATTACTTTAAATTTTTGAATCTGCTTAGTAGTTATCAAGATAGCGAGACGGTTTTAAAGATATCAACACAAAAAATAATTATTTGGTATAATTAAATGATTATATGGTCTACCTATAAGTTTTTAATATTTTTCTGTTTTTTAAAATTTTATAAATAATAGAAACTAATCTTCTAGGTGCTTTCAGAGATATTGAAAATGTTTTAAAGATATCGCCACGAAAAAAATTATTTTTATATAAAAATTTTTTTTTTTTTTTTGAAAAGTTCATAAATAATAGGAAGCGATTCCCTTTGAGCTCGCATTTAGGTAATGGATATGTTCCAAACAAAACAAGTCACTTTTCATTAAAAACAATGCACAACAATTGTTTTATACAACAGAACACAGTGAATGCTACAAATTTTGCTACAACAACCATAATTATGTTATTTTACTAAAATCCGTGACATAAAATGCGTGTGTGTTTCCTAACCATGTATAACTTTCAGTTGATCCAGTACAAAACAGTACGTACTTGTATTACCTTCATTTTCATAGATTTGCTCATATTCAGCCAACTCTTCGGAATCATCCTCTTCGCCACCCTCCAACTGAGAATGATCGAATTGACTATAACGTTTAGGATCCTTATCATCGCAACCAGGTAAATAAGAATCCCCTCCAAAGTTCATTTTTGCTACTGCATCACTAACCAGCTGAAAATTTTTCAAATTTAATTTTCCGGGTTGCTAAAATAATACAACAACAAAACAACACAAAACGAATATAAAACAAAATCTTCTCTAATACAAACAACTTCATTATATAAAGCAAATACCTTTAGGGTCTGACTGGGACCTTTTGGACGAATTTTATTCAAATTAGAGTCTATGTGCCTGCGTCCAGTAGTGTAGGCATGTGTTGAACCACCAAAATTATTCCAAATAGAATTTTTATTTGCATTACGGCGTCCGTCTGATTTGTCATCTAACCATTCTACAAAAAAAAAAGAAAGAAAATGGAAAATTATAATAATAAAAATAATTGGGGGGGAGGAGAGTAAATGTTTGGGGGCAAATAATATCTACTGCATTCATGCTAAAACACAAATAAAAATCTCCCCTGCATCCAGAACGGAAAAGGATAGCTATAATTAAAATAAGATTTAATTAAACAAATAAATTAGCCAACTTTAAAAATATAAAGTTACTTAAAAAAAGAGACCGTTCTTTTTATATCCTTCCTACGAAAATCATTGTTAACAAAAAAAAAAATGGTTATCAATTCGTGTGTATTTTTTATGTTGATTAATTTAGAACCCCATCATTTCTGAACTGATTTTAATATTTTGTTCAGGTGGAAAGCTTATGCCAGCTCGATTATTCTGCATCGAACGAAACAATTAGTAGCCAGAAGTGGAAATATCTATGCTAATCGACGGGTGAGGCAAGCTTCCCATCTGCTATTTTCTTAAGGGACCGAGCAGTGTTATGAAGGAAAATTATGGACTCCTGTTTGGTAGCATATTCTGGTCGATTTTCGTTTAATTCTCTCCTTAAACGGATCAATTTTTTTTTTGTTTTTTGGTATAGGTCTGCAGTTTCTGTTTCATCCGATTTTAACAAACGACACCCTCCCGATCCCACCAAATACAGAGCCATGCCTTAGCCCAATGGATATTTCGCTTTGGTTCGATGTTTCTGGTTGGATAGGCTTCACATACGATATATATATTTTTTGTTGCTTCGGATTATTAGATAGGACGGACGATTCAGCCAGTTATGAAGGAAAATCATAGACTCCTGTTTGGTCGCATATTCTGGTCGATTTTCATTTAATTTCTTCTCAAATGAAACAACTTTGTTTGGTACAGGTCTGCAGTTATTTTTTCACCCGATATTAACAGCTCATAATAGATGTCACCCTCCCGATCCAACCAAATATTTCTGGTTGGATAGGCTTTACATACAATATTTTTATTGTTGCTTTGGATTATTAGATTAGATGATTAAGCCAGACGGGATAATGTCTACGCTATGTGGCGGGTGGCGTAAAACTTTCCATATATTATTTCCGAATTGGTTGAAACTGGTCACGAGACCAAGCATTGTCATCAAGGAAAAGTATGGACTCGTTTCTGATCGATTTTCGTTTAATTCTCTACTCAAACGGAACAATTTTGTTTGGTACAGGTCTGTAAAATCGTGCGATTTAAACAGGTCATAATATATGTCACCCTTCTGATCCCACCAAATACAGAGCAATACCTTAGCCTCATGGATATTTCGCTTTGGTTTCAATGTTTCTGGTTGGATAAGCTAAACATCCATGTCCTATCGTCCGTTACAATTCGATAGAGAAACAAATTACTTTTGTGATGTTGAAGCAACATTTCAGGCATGCAAAATCGCCGTTCTTTTGGCTTCAGTTCGTGTGGTGCCAATCCAATTTCCTTGCTGTTAGATGAATTCAAGAGCTTTGAAACTTTTAAAAAAGGTTTTTGCGTGATCTACTGCCAATAACTCTAGAAGAACTTCTTTCGTTTGATACACGAGTCTTGAACGAACAAAGCCTTCTAAAGAAGCTTTGTCGGTTGACCGGGAAGCTCCTTACCATATACATGGTGATCGCTACTTTAAAGTCATCTAAAACAATCACGATAAATTGGCTCAGCTAGTGCGTTGAAAAATGGATCTATTATGATAATTCAAAGCGCAAAAAATGAGAAGCCCTGCTAACGACACCAAAGCCGAATATCAATGGCGCTAAGGCAATTAACGCACATTATTTAGTGGAACCTAAGTCATCTATTATGAGCTCCTAAAACCATTTTATATGATAACGGGTTCTAAAAGAATTAAAAGAGTGCAAAAGTGAATGCTGAGCTATTAATAATCTGTCTAGAAATTTGATGAGATTTGAGTATAAATTGTTAAATTCGCTGTACTGTATCCTTGCTCTATTTATAGGATGAACACCCAATCTTCTTTTTCGCAATCGCATTAAATATATATACGATTTTCTCTTAAGATTTTTAAACAAATCTCTCTTTACAAAGGCGTTTTACCAACTAACCGTTCAGAAATGCTGTTCAGTAATAAGCCATTTGCGCGCTCAAACTCTTTGCTCTGCCGCTTAGAAATAACAAATATTCCCATTAATTATGGAACACGATTTTATTTATGTGTCTGTCGCAGTTGCTTATCCTTTTCAGTTAAATTTTCCAAGATCTAATAGCTCGGACAATATTAGCCTTACGGGTATGGGTCATTTCTGCATTATTCGCAGAGTATGGGCCTGTCCGTAACAACACTTTACAAGAAAAAGTCTAAAGGGGTCAAATCGCAGCTTTGAGGCGGCCAATTGCAACTGATAAAACAAATACCAAACATAGTTTGTAAAATATCGCTGTTGACTGAAATTTTTCCAGCAGCCTTAAATAAATGGACTAGTTATGCCACCACTGCAAAATCTCTACCAAACTCTTACTCTCTGTGGATGCATTGGCTTTTCGATAATGACGAGCGGGATTTACGATCCCGAATGCCGCAATTTTTTTTTTTTTTTTTGTTGACCTAGCCGCCGAGATGAAAATCAGCCTTTTTGGAAAAGATGATCTTCGACCTAAAGCGATGTCCGTTAATTTCGCTGTATGGCCTAACTTTGTTCAAGCATAAAGCGATTTATTTAATTCCGCAGAGATATAATACTGACTGATATTCCCCCTGGGACATTTTATTATGCTGTTGACTTCTAACACATTGACGCCAATTTTCTCGGGGTATATGGGGACACTAGTCCCCGAGGCTAGCAGGGGCCTGAAACTGGAATATAAGACATTTAAAGGTCTGACCAGGGTGCATACGACTGGTAAGATGGAAATCGGTAGCCCCACAAGGATTCTACCGAATACGTGTGACCGATTAATGGTAAGGTGTGCTGCTGCACTACTCAGCAGAGGCACCAGAAAGAGAGAGAGAGAGAGACGAAATATCATACGTTTTAAAAAGATTGCTGTGTTTGAACCACCACCCTGTATAAATTTTTTCAGAGGCGATACACATTTTCCTAAACATTGATATACATATGTACATACACTCCCTGCCACATGAATAGGACCCCGTAACACAATTTTTTCAAAAGGCTATAGGTTCTACAAAAAAATGTAAAGAGCATAATTTTTATTAACATATCGTAACATTTTTTTTGTAGAACCTACAACCTTTGGAAAAAATTATGTTAGGGGGTCCTATTCATGTGGCAGAGAGTGTATGTATAAACTTTGCCATTACCATGTAAAAATTAAATGTATAAAATTTTAGAGTATTGCACAGTAATGCAGTTTTTACGCTTTATCTACTTGCTGTATTTTAATCCAAACCTGAACAGTTAAAATTTTATATACGCGAGGTGCCTTATTTCGAGGCAATGTATCGCCATCTCCTTTAGGATTATAAAATTAAAATTTTGAACTCATAATAGTGTTTTATAATCATTTGAAGCTTCAATGAAATTAGACGACCCGAAAAAGAATCTGTTTCTTTTTAAAATTTTTATTTCAAATCCCCCACTGTGCGGCCTCATTTAAATTCATATTCAAATCATTCCTATCTCTCACAATCGGATTGAATAAAATTTCATGAAATAGTGTTTATGTTTCTTGCTGCATTGTTTTCCTCCACAAACAAACCTGATAAATTAAGACCAGTACAGAGGGACCAAATGGTACTTTTTATTTTAGAAAAAATATTTTTCATCATAAAGATATTTTATTCATTAAAGAGGAAAGAACTGAATAGAGTTTGCACCATAAGTAGATAGAAAGAATAACATCTAACGATACTGGTGCTGATCTAAGGTTGAAGACGAATTTAGACAAAATAGAAATGTGCAATAACTGAAAAATAATTAAGTAAAAAATGAAAATAAATTGAAACGCTTTGAAACAAAAACGTTTGAATAAAAAAAGAAAAAAAAAACAATCTCAATGACAACGTGCATTAAAAAGAAAAAAAAAATTCAAAACAAGAAATATTACTAAAAGAACCAAAAAAAAAACTTTATAATTGACAAGAATTTTTTAACCTGCATCATGTGTAGCCAATGAATCCTTTGACCCGCTGACATCCGCTGCTTATAAAAATCATTCATTGAAAAAAGAAATAAATAGAATACAAATAATCAAATTAAATTAATGACGAATTTTGGCATAAATTATAGTTTAATGAAAACGATCAATTACATGTTATTTCTTCCAAACTAGACTCGGAAGCTGATACAAATTGGCTCTTATATGAGCATGTAATGAGCTGATGATCTGGAGGAGCTGGCTCTGGAGGAGTTGTTGGAGGAGGAAATATCTGGAATCCTTTATGACAATAACATACATTAACATTATTATTAATATTTTATCAATTAAAAAAAAAAATAATAAATTAATAAAGTTTTCTAAAAGCTAGTTTTACTGGGGGGATATTCGAAATAAAAGAAGAAATTTTCACGGTTGGTATGGTAAATTGGCTAAAATAATTAAAATTAAATATAAACAAAAATGTAAAATCATAAGCAAAATTATTTAATACCCAACATTCTGGATGAAGGGTGCTCTAGATACATACATAAATCTGAAATTTGTTTTAAATTATAAATATATAAAGTTTTGTGGAAAATCATATTTGTGATACACCTCTACACGTCTGCAAATGCCATTGGCTACAATTGTCGCCGTGTAGTCAGCTAATCAATTATTTTGAAGACGACATCTACATCTTAATCTCTGATATTCAGGCCTGGGGTCTAATCACCCCATTTGATATCGAGAAAATCTCTCGTAATTTTTCATGTTGGTATCATGGCACTTAATATCGAATAAAAAGTATCGTAAATTTATTCGAAAGGAAATGTTTTTAAACCGTGCTTTCTTGTTCACTTGTTAACTTATTATTAATCTATTACAATTTGATAAAAATAACGATTCGAAACATGTCGAATGGTATAATTAGCTTACTCGACTCGTATCGAATTTTTTATTTGTATATCGAATTCATTTGTATATCGAATATGATGATTAGGCCCCTATTCTGAAAATCTCTTTTTATCAAAGTGATTTAAAATCACTTAAAACGTGTTCCACATACAAAAATTTTTTAAATCACGTTATTTTATATTAAAGAAATTTTTTTTTGTGTTTTTCCGCGTTTTTTTTAACTGTCAGGAGATAGTGTTTAGAAAGTACATCTACCCTTGCCAAATATAAAAATTGCAAGGTTCCATAATTAATGCCTTAAAACGCCCAATTCTTATGCTGCTTTCATTTTAAACCTTTTGAATCCACAATGTTACCCTAGACCCTTCAGATTGCTTTTATTTTACGTATAATGTAAAATGTAATAAAATAAAAAAAAAATTTCAGCAATTTTCTTGTGGTTTTACAATTTTAAAATTGTAGGTTCATATGATAGGAATGCTATAGAACGCATTTTTTGTATTCAGTGGACTCTTTTGTCACTTAAATAACACCCTTTTAGGGCAATGCTAATATGGGTTATACTGGCTGGGTCGTCAGATTCGGTACCTACACGTAGAGACTGGTTAAAGCTTGCTCCATAGTTATGCCGCTTGGTACGATTAGGAACAGTATTTTCGGTTATTATTCGGCCATAATTAAGGTCGCTAGAATAATGTGACCGACTTGACTTGTATTGGCAAACTTTCGGTTTAAACAGGAAAAACATATCTAGCCTGTTAGCAGTGTTAAAGGGTCATTGCCAGTAGGAAAAGACTTTCCTGCGACACTCATTGTTGTTGTTGTTGCAACAGCTCTGCTGTTGTCGGTAGTTCTTTTCTGAGGAAAAAACTTTCGGTTGATACAGCTGTTGCTGTGTTGACAATCTTTGGCCGAGTGATACTCTGGTCGATCCGGAGCGAAGATCCAATTGTCGTGGGAACGACACTCATTGTAGTAGCTGCCGGGTACACGATAAGACGGTCTTTCACCTTCTTGTCGAATATCCTTGTCTTGACTTCTCCAGACACAAATTTATTTTAGAAAACCTATCTGAGTTATCAAGGACCAGTCTGGGCGAGCTTATAACAGATCTTAATACGACTGGATTCACATTTTTTCTCAAAATAGAACCGCTTGATAACTTGACATAGCAATCTGCCACATAAACCAACCATACTCTATTGTTTATTGAAATACATCTTGTGAACATTCAGGTCTAGTCAAAATTTTGTCGTCTCTTGAATTAATAAACGTCAAGGCAGTCAATACGGATTTCCGTGTTTTGTGATATTTGTGAGGCACGCCATGTTTTAGTTAGGCGACCAAATGCTGATGTTGCTTTTTTTTAGTCTACTAGACACATCTTCCTCCACACCAACTTCAATTGAGATCATGAGACGTTAGTAAATTTTTTTTTTTTTTTAAGACAACACTACCTCTGCGAAAATTTTTGCTTGTCTGCAGAAAACACCCAGAGTCTTTGGCGGGAATCGAACCCGCAACCATCAGACCGATAGACTAGCGCGCTACCAATCGGTCTATCGAGGCACTCGCATTGCATGTGTCTTTTCAATGTTTATTTCGAAATCAACTACCTTGCTAACTTCACTAAATCGTCCACTTTGCTTTGCATGTCGTTAAATTTGTGCGAAATGAAATCCAAGTCTTCCAGATGTTTGCAAAATAATAAAAAATACCCCTTTTCTTGGCGCATAGTTTTAACATTATCTCATCAAGTACCATGGCAAAAAACAATAGAGAAAAACCCTGTTTTACCTCTGCGTTTGTACACTTATCATTCCATTGTGATGAACGTGTACAGTACGGAACCCTTTTTTAGGGTTCCATACTGACCAAATATGATGAAATTTTAGCAAAATAATTAAAGCGGACAGATCTGTCTAAATTATGAGGAACCTTGGACGACCTACAATAAATATGTATAGACGGACTTAGACTTGTCAGCTGTCATAGAGGCATAGGCAAGAAAACTACATATTTAATCAGGCTTTCAGTCTGTGACTTTAAAATTATGAATTAAATTAATCGATACTCGGCATAGTTTAGCATTATACAGAACAGGAAACTCAGGGTCTATATTACCTTCAGCCAAAAGGACCTTAAACGGCTCAATAGATGTAATTACTGTGAAAGCAACTTTACCTAAATCTAAACCAAACTTAAAGGGTGTTCCAGTTAACGAGTTAGAATTATTCTCATTTATTAATCATGAGAATGCATTATTATGGTGTTTGAAAAATATCCCCTACACTATTATATTTTACTATATATTTTTTGTTGTTTAAATGACATTTTTATTGCAATTTCCAAAAATTCTGCCTTCCGAGAAAATTTTTCGCTTTTAAAAGAATATTTTTGGTGTTCGCTAAATCGCATTTAACTCGGTTTAAGAATCGTGCTGAGGCAACTTCTTTTGGCTACTGCAGTACATACCTGTACTGTGTAGCTGTTGCTTTAACCTCAATACCATTAAATTTTTCTATATTTCAGAACGCGGTTGCGGTAACAAGAAAGTAAGCTAAACAAAAGCCAACAGTCAAAGCAATAAGCCTTATTTCCTTTTAATCTTGCCACATGTGTAATTAGCGTAAAATTAAGAAATTCCCAAAGTTGCTTCTGAGAGTGTTGTGATTTAAATTTAAAAGAAAAATTACAATAATTAATTGCACATTTCTTTTTTGAATTAACGCACAAATGAGAAATCTTACAAAAAAGACTCTTGAGAAATATTACTTACTTTGATGAAGCATTTTTGGCTTTTCGTTGCTTTCTTCATAGATTTCGTCTAACGATATGTCTCTTTCTTCTAAAAACGATAGTGTGAACAAAATTCCCCACCTCTTAAGAAGACTTTCAAAAGTTGAAACTTACCATTTAATGAATTGAGAGAGCGAGTAGGAAGCATTTCATAATTTTCGCTACCGGACCCATCAGTACCTAGGGTATTTGAAAGCAGATAACTTTCGTGACGTGGCGGTGGTCTTGGCAGTTGATTAACTGAATTCTCCAGTGTACCTTCTCCAGAATCTAAAGTAATTGACTCTTCAACATGTAAATTTTCAACTTCATACTTGTTGTCCCAAGCATTCTTTAAGAATGGACTGTAGAAAGCAACTGAAACAAAAAACAGTCATTATGATAGTGAAAAAAGATGAAGTTTAAGGGAAGCAAGTATCCTTACGGATTTATTTTTTAAATGCAAATGAGCCAGTTTGTTTTTACTTACATTTAACATATTGATCGGCCGAAAATGTCATAAAACTAGCCTTGTAACGATCAGCTAATAAGTTACCTTCCGTTATTAAAAATTGACAAATTTCGCTACTGAAAAATGCATTGGCACCACCACTTTCCGTAATAGCAACTATCTGCAGTGGTATATTGGAGTTCTGTGAAACTAAAACACTTTAAAAAGAAAAACAGAAAATACAATTATTTATTTTCTTGTTTTTTTTTTTTTTTTCATTCAGTCTTATTACGGTTCTCGAAGTCGTACTCGAATTCCACAATTTTGTAATAGATGAAAGAAAAAGTTCGTGTGTTATCTTTAATCTATTGCGTAATAAGGCTGATTATTTCTCTTATTTGTACTCACTTTAAATTGGCCAATGAAGAGCGTCTTTTGGCTGAGTATACAAAAATAAAACCGTGAATTAATTCATCACGATATTGATTGATGCCGTGATAAGATGAAATAATAAATTCGACACGTTTTTTAGAATCGCCTATAAAAACATCAACTACCACCGAATGTTCGGCTGCTTTGCAAAATGTTGACTCTGTTGTTAGGGGACCAACAACATTTTCTATATCATATTGATCGCCACAAAACATACAAACCAAAATGCGCAGGTCTGTTTGATTCGGTGGAAACGTTTCGAGTGATTTCATTTCTGCTACCCTTAATGAATCTATTACAATATTTAAAATGTCATACACATATTTCTGGTGATTTTGCTGGTGATCAATAAAATCACAGTGTAACATTTCGGCCAATCTTAAGCCTTCGTTTCGCAAATAGTCCACCTCGTTCTCTTTTAAATCTTGAGGTTGATATACTAAAACTATTGGTAGATTTTCAAATTTATCTTCCAATTCTAAGTTACAAAGTAATGTGCGTTCTAGATTATCCTTAAGAGTTTCAAATGACTGTTGGTTCGAGTAAACACATATTAAGCCTGCAAAAAAAATTTTATAAAATAAATTAAAGTTTATTGAATTCAATTGAAAATAAATTCTTTTGAATTGTTAATTTGAATTCATTGAATTGAAATTTATCTAAATTGACTTAAATTAATTTGAATTAGTTTAAATTAATTTGACTTGATTTCAATAGATTTGAGCTGACTTATGTTGATTTTAATTAATTTTAGTTAATATGAATTGATTTGAAGTTATTGGAATTCATTGGAATTGATTTAAGTTGATTGGAATTTGTTTTGAATTCTTTTTGAATTGACTTGAATTGATTTGAATAGATTTAAATTGCTTTAAGTTGATTTGATTTAATTAAGTTGATTGAAATTAAACTGATTTGAACTGAATTGATTTAGTTTGCTTTGAATTGACTTGATTTAAATTTATTTGATTAGCATTGACTTAATTTGATTAAATTTAAGTTGAATTGTTTTAAATTGCTTTGAATTAAATCGAATTGATTTATATTGTTGTCAACTGATTTAAATTGATTTTAACTGATTTATGTTTATTTGAGTTGATTTTATTTAATTTTAAGTTAATTTAAATTGCTTTGAATTAATTAGAATTAATTTTAATTTATTTATTTTAATCTGCATGAACTTGAATTGATTTGAATTTATTTTCACTGATTTGCATTGAATTTTTGCATTTATTTAATTTAATTTGATTTGAATTTTATTTAAAATTAAATTGCTTTGAGTTAATTAGTATTGATTCTAATTGATTTATTTTGATATAAGCTGATTTGAATTATTATTTATTGATTTTAATTAATTAGAATTGATTTGAATTTATCTGAATTGATTTTAGATTAATTCATTTAAATTAATTTTATTTAAATTAATTTAAATTAATTTTATTTAAATTTATTTAAATTGATGTCAACTGATTTGAATTCATTTCAATTAATTTGAATTCATTTCAATTGATTTCAGTTGATTTAAATTGATTTAAATTAATTTTAATTGATTTGATTAAATTGAATTAAATTCAATTACACTTTTAATTTAAACTCACCACTTGAATAGACATCGATTGCCTTAAAGGCTTCCATATCACCATTAGCAATGCGATAGTTAAGATAAAACGTTTGATTTTCGTAGATATATTCACCTTTGGAACCCGTACACATGCGTATGTCATTGAGCAAATCACTGGCTAAATGTTCGGAGCCAACAATGAGCAAATTCAGTGTTTTATCACTACTTTGATTTTTCCAATTGTTACCAACGCCCACATTTACCCCTCCTACAACACCACCACCACCACCTAGCGTTTTCAGATTAACACCGGACTTTTCAGCTAAAATTTCTTCAACCAAATTGTCAACGCAACTATGATAAAACGGACAATGGTCACGTATGGGACAATGCATAAAGCCTAGATGTTGAAACAATATAACTCGTCTTTCCTGATCCAAGCGATCCAGTATTTTATATCTTAAAACAAAAAATAAAATAAAAATACCATAATCAATTTTTATTCATCATTAATTACCTGGAGTCATCTTGTAAAACATCAGTTATTTGTCTAACATCTTCTTGGGTTATGATATCGACATTTTTAAATTGCTGAAAAAACTGAGCATGTTCCAAAAGGAGTTCGACAAAGTTCTGCTTGCTTTTCTCGATAATCTCATCTTGATGAATGTCATAAATTTGCTGACAGTCATGCTCGGATAAAGCCTCAAAGCATTCGCGTCCCATAAATAGAACACGAACTTCTGACAATTGTTTGCCAGGCGTAACAAATCCAGATTCTTCCAATAACATTTTGAATTGTTGTTTCCAGCTAAGAAGTAAATATAGAGTGAAAATACTTATATAAAATACAAAAGCTTTTTTAAGTAGAGGCATGAATGACTACGTTTAAACATGTTACGTTAGGTTTAACAAGCAGCTCACTTGAATCTTAATCAGAAACCCAAAAAAAGGAGCTAAATAAAAAGCATATGATTTCTAAAGCAAAATCAAGTCATTATTTTCCAAAAGGCGCAGGTTCTTTAATATTAGTATGACAGATGTAATCAAGTGTAACGTCGGCACCTAGCCGCGTTGGCTCTTATCCGAAATAAAAGCGTAGACTAGCGCCGCCATTGTGTAGTAACAGTGTACACTTTACGAGAACGTACCGTGTGTAATGTCAAATTATATTTAAAACATGGCAACCCTGGACCCATGTTCTAACCTCTTATTTAGGGGTTTGGAGACTATACAAACTCCTTTCTGTTGAGAGTGCAACAGCACACTTGCATACATCGATCTTAACCGCAACCACCACGTGAACCCCTGAAAGGGACCTCACCAACAACAGACCACAGAGATGAAAGGGTCTTTGTGGGGCCACCAGTTCCCGTGGTATCAGTTCTTTGGTCACTGGTCGGGCCTCGAAGAAGACTCATAATAAAACAGACCTGTTTTTCCAGTTTCAGGCTCTAGAAACCCTGGCGTCTGGTGCCCTTATTTTCCCCGAGAGCACATTGTCAAAAGCTTTTGGAAATGCTGCAGACAGTTTATATCCCCGGGGGGATTAGTTGGACAATGCGTTATTCAGCCTGAGTCGTCAAACTAATGTCACTCTAGTTTGGCACATAGCTACTTGGTAATGAACAGGTGGATGGACTAGCCAAGGCTGGCTTCGCCCTGGATGTATCCAATGCGGTATCGGTCGCTATGCCGCTTGGCCCTATTAGAAAGAATATGTTCGGGTATTACCTTCAGAGCGCTGAGGTAAGATGGCTCAATTGGTAAATAAAAACAGGATGGACATCTCAAGGTTGCTGTCTGCGGTAATGTTCATTTGGTAATCGGAGTACATACAAGTATATTGAGAGTTCTCTGTAATAGGCACTGTCGCAGCTGTCATCTGCCAGGCAAAAAAAAAACGGTGCACCACCTTCTGTGCGAACCTCGGTAAATGTCTTGGAGCTAACATCATAGATGATCTGTCTTAGTTATCAAAAGCCAGTCTAGGCGACCTTAATAGATATCTCAACGCAACAGGATGGGTCTAACTATCCACTAGAATGATCCGTATGCGGATTGGTTTTATTGTGTAGGCGAAACGTAATCACTCGATTCTATTCAAAAGCTTGCGCTTAGCAAGCTGCCACGCAAAGCAACTAACCACCTAACCATAAGGCTCAATGACTTAGGACGTTCATCTAGTTTAGAATCTAGGTCTCGCCAACGAGGAGTGGGTAATAAGACACTGACCAACTCTCCTTAAAAAGAACTGATCCTTCTTGATTCCAATGATGAGACATCCCAAAATACCGATAACCTAGGAATTGAAGACGATAGTATTTCGTGCTAGCCTTCGATAGCCTTCGTGCTAGAGCCAGCCAACGCTAGATTATCCTAGCAGTCAAAGCCTACTCTCTATCTGCCCTGTTTTAGATTATAAGGAGCATTGTTGATGCGCTGTCCGCAGGCAAATGTCAATTGTTTCATCACGAAGCATTAAGGGGTTATGCCAGATGATTCGCAACAGAATTGCCAAGGATAATCTGTATTCCCCGCAACCCACTTAAGGGTATATGTCGAAATTTCCGCAACCGCATTTAAGGATACCCAAAATTGCAGAACTAAATTCGATGTGATAGATGGCAAGAAATGCCTCTATTCGATATTCTGTCGGAACTTAACTAACTTCCAGATTTTCTATTGGCAGATATACCTGACTGCAGGACGTTGCAGTCATTTGGGAGGCTGAAAACTATTTTCATTTCAAATTTCCCTTTTGGAGCAAAGTGACCCTTGTTAAATAGAAATAGAAACGACGTGGTCATTAAAACGCTAGCATGATTTCACAATTGTGATACCATACGCTTATGACACTCCTAGTGTCATAAATCATCTGGTAGCAAATTTGGTGTTAAATGCCTTCCTGTTGGCTCCTCTTAATAAGATTGCCACATTGCGTGATACCGGCTGTATAATGGAGCTGTTTGCTAGAGCAACCAGTACTTTCCACCAGACAGAAATGCAATAGATTATTATTGGTTTGGTAACATGTTGAAATGTAATGTTGGAAAAATGCCTCAATTTAATTTATTTTCTATAAATACAAAGTTTTTTTACCCGATTTTCTTTTTATCCTGTTGCACTGAATTCAAAAAATTCCTAAATACTGTTTCCGCTTCGGAGGTTTCCAATACATCAAACGGTATACGTAGTTCATCTTCTGTTTCGTCCATATCGACCAATTCCTGCCAAGATGCTTGGGGACACTCAAAAAAGTATTGGTCAAATTCTAAATGATTTCGAATATAACCTTTGGCACAATCCCAAACATCATCATCACTAGCTGATATGGCATTTATGTCCGGCAACATGTATTCGAGAGTTCGAGCAAACTTATCCAAATACTGATGAAGCTTTTTATTCAAATGGTCGTCTCTTAGCTTTTTCATGTGACGTCGAAAAAGTTTCTGTCCGGCATCATGACCAAAAATATTAAGAAACTCTGTCCATTCTTTAAATTGAGCAAGCATTTTTGAGCCTTGCGACCAAAGTATATGATAGTCGGTAATTTGATTACGTATAAGTCTTGTCACGGCCTCAGAGCGGCTTTCCAGCAATTCCTTACGTGAGCGAGCAGCCTCGTGATATGGTATTATTTTAATGCGATTCTTAACTTTATCAATCATTTGCGCCAACACCAGAAACGCCAAATCTGTATTTATAGACTCGTGAGCTGATGTTTCAATCAGTTGTACCATGCCTTTGTATTCTTTGCGTTGGCTAATTTTTTCAGC
Organism: Phasia obesa; assembly: GCA_949628195.1. Lineage (NCBI taxonomy): Eukaryota > Metazoa > Arthropoda > Insecta > Diptera > Tachinidae > Phasia > Phasia obesa. The sequence continues at coordinate 22,998,452 of OX451218.1, read as the reverse complement.
TTCTCGTATGTACAGTTCATTTGAATCGTCATTTTTTGTCGTCACCAGCACCAAGGGCTTCTTATTCTTCAGTATTATACTAATGGCATTTTGAACAAATTCTACTTGTTTTTCTATATTTCGGTTTGGCACAGGACTCACATCGAATGCAATAACATAACCATCAATAGTCAAACGACTATCAGGCATTATTTTTTGTTCATACTCTTTTTCGATGCCCAATTGATTCTTACAAATGTACATGAGCTTTTCCGCTGAAAACACTTTTGTCGCTGTACATCTCTTTATGTAGGGTTCCATTTTACCAACCTTGAACGGTTGGAATGTGGAATCGTCCATGAATTCGGTTTGTTCAATTACTTGAAATGTATATTCTGTTCCTTCATCTGTTGTTTTGTGTACATCTCCCCAATAAAGATAATGATCATTGTTAACAATTCTACCACTAAAATCACTCTGAAAGGCAAACAGATGAGAAAAGGTTAAGACATTGGAATTCATGTCGCATCAACCATTATTTATTATTACATCTTACCTGACTTAACACTGATATGTGATCTATAAAATAATCATCAGCCATGGGCCTTATGAATCTATTGCACAGGCATGATTTCCCGACACCCACTTGGCCTCTATCCTTTTCAGTCCCGGACAAGCCGATGACCGATATATTAAACTGTTTCATTTTTATCTGTAAATAGTTTAAAATAAATTGTATTAATGTCGTTATTCAAAACAGAAGCAAGTTAACATTAAGGGATAAAAGAGTTTTCCAAACGGTAAAATTTCTTTAATGTTAATAATGTATTGGAAGGAAGTTTTATCAATTGGCCCCACTATGGAGGGGAATATTTAGGCGAAAAAATTTAATTCTTTTATATGGATTTTGACAGTCAAACACCATATAAAAAATTAAAAATTCGCAATAATATTTCCCCTCCGTTGTGAGGCTATCTGATAAATGTGCCTTGGTTGTATTGGGTATATGCCTTAATTCCCATCTTTTAACAGTAGATTGATAGTATCGGTTCATTGTTACTACTATATCAAGTGAAATAACTGTCACTATGAACTGGCTTTTATTGTTAAACAAAGCAACGAGAAGCTCAATGCTCACAATAACCATTTTCATGTGTTAAGTTTTTTTACACAAGGCACCGGTTCTGTAGTTCTAAACCTTATTCACTTGGTTCGCTTTGTAACGCCTGAAAGAGGGATGAGCTGAAATAAAATGGAGGATCCTTAGGCAAAACCATCGCGAAGCCCAGATAAATGAATTTATCCTAGTTATATCGCAGCCCGATAGATATGCCAGGTCTTGCAGCTTCAGACTGCCAACAAACGCCGTCCTGTCATTAAAGAGGGCTGGATGGTGAGAAAGGAGGTGTTCCACCTTCTCTTCCTCCTCCTCGTCCTGACAACTTCTGCAGAAGTCATTACATGGAACACTTAATTAATCTCCAAGCGCGGACACAAATGACGCAGTGGCACAGCCACTAGTGTGACCTCAAGAGGTTCATAGCAGGCTTGCAGTCTTCTTGCAATAAAAATCTTGAAATAGTGCAGTTGAACTCGTTAGACCATCGCGGCCCCAATAGCTCCTGCTGAGAATTTTCTTTACAGCTGTTTAGCGGTACGCCGACTAGAGTACCAACTGGGAATGTCTCGCCATGTCACGAACCTATTTGGATGTCGAAAAGACGCTCGATATGCAGACGGCATAAATCCGGATATCTTTGTCGTATATCCTCTGGTACCTTAACCAGCTTACTACTCTTTTTATGCCTGAAATTGCAGCCTATTTAGTGCTACATTGGTTTTGCAGCGAGGGATGAAGACGACTCCAGTGTCCGTTTTTGACCCGTCTGTATAAATTTCAAGCTCGTCTTTTTGATGGCGTTCATGTGCCGACATTAATGACGTGAAAGACATTGATTATCCGAATCTTCTAACTGGCACGGGTGATGGTGCACAGTAATCGATATTACCAGGGATAATTGCAGCACATCCCAAGATTGTCATATGGCCGAAACTCGTCGGTCTCCATGCCCAGGTTGCACTGAGCCTTATAGCCGAGTTAATGGTCATTAGGTCTAATCCCCGTGATTAAGGCAACGTTTACTTCAAGAAGTTTTGGTGATGATAAGGCCCAAACCAAACGAGTTTTTGTGCCATACTATAAACGAAACATGGATGGATCACAAGAAACCCAAGAACAATTAAAACAGTTTGTTCGGGCTCACATGAAGTTAGCTAAAGTGGATCTATCGATTATGGCCACAGTTTATTGGGTTCAACGAGGTGTCATATGCATCGATTACTTTAAAAATGTTTAAAAAAATAATCTGAAAAATATTTGACGTTAATTAACGTCAAATCGGAACGACAAATTTGCGGGTCGTGAGACCCTCGGGAGGAAATTAAACAACTAAATAAACCGTAGACTAAATGCATCCAGAGAAAGGAACCTCTTTTTTACTTAAAACATATCTTTTACCCCCACGCAAACCCCTAAGGGTCTGTGAGCACATACACAATATCAACCAGAATCTCACAAAGAGAACAAAACATGTAAAAATTTTAAATCAGCAGCATACCAGTTTTCAACAAGGTAGGTTTGTGTGACTTTGCTGAATATTTAGCAAACCAATGCATTTTCATTTTAATCACTTTTTTGGTTGGGGGACTTTGCTTTTACCCATAAAGTCACCAAATCTTCAAATTGTAGTATATTGGGACCTATCTTATACTTGTTGTATGAAGCCATCCAACAAAAAGGCAATTTTTCGTATTGGAAATGCTCCTTCAGCGCCACAAAACACAGTCGTTGCTGCATCGAATTTTTAAAGGCAATACAGAGTGGATTTGTTATGAAAATCAAAAGGGCAAGAAATCTCATGTAAAGCCCGACCAACCTACAATGTCTTTACCAAAGCCGAATACCCGTAGCGCCAGAGTGTGTTTGGCGGTGCCAGAAGAGTGCCATCGATAACGATCTGGTTAATTCGGAAACGAAGCCGTTTGAAGACAACATTGATCAAAAATAGTCAGAATATAATTTTAAGCAAAAAATGTAGTAAAAAAATGGCGGTAACCGTAAATTTCAGAGTTACGAACCTCCAAAGTTTTCACATGAAATATGGCTTATATCAAGAATTTTATGACGGAATGAGGTAATATGGGTAACGTTGGAAATGTTAATGAAATTCCCTTTAGATGCTACAGTTGTATCGAGGAAATTTTACCCCATTGGATGCCAGTGAGTCCATTTGTTGGTCATTCTTCATTAGAGGATAAAATTATTGCCAAAGTAAGGCTATGCAGGAAATCTTTAGTAAACGAAACCGATGTTGGTCGTATCATAAAGGAGAAAATACTTTGCGCAAGGCCGAAGCTAGTCTTAATCATACAGGAGGAAAAAATCCTTACATATAACTGACATATAATGTTTTAATATAACAACATTATTTGATTACTAGCAGAGTCCGCCACTTCGTCAGTATTCTGACAATATTTTATTCGATTAAGCTTTAAAAATAATCCACGCCATGTTTTAAAACTCTTTTAGTGCTGCAGATATGGTTTATGTATTAACTTTAAATACAGGTGTCCATCCCTGGGTAATTACTATGGATATTGCAACATAGGCTTCATATAAAACTCTAAAATTTTTGAAGAGTTCTGTGAATATTGTCTAAAAATGTTCGCTAACAATAAAAGGTGTTGCCAAGTTTTCAGTACCATTAAATGGGTAAAACTGCGTACTTTCTAATTTCTCTTGAATATAAAATATTTTTAGAGGAAAAAAGTAGCCTATATTTGTTTGGATTCATAATTCTATTACTAAAAATCTATACAAATTCTGAATATAACCCTGAAGTCCGCTAAGCCGCACCTTTCCGATTTTAGCAATTTTTTGTTCTTAAAAAAAATTTCCATATGGGAAAAGCATTTTAAATTCTATTACTAAAAACCTTTAATACAGTTCTGAACTCGTAGCTTTCAAACTCCATATTCCGCTAAGCCGCACCTTCCCGATTTTGGCCATTTTGCCACTATTTTTGTGGAGTTTGTACAGGTCATACCGTTTGACATATCAAAATGAAATTTAGTATATGCCTTTGGAATACGGAGATGAAGAGTTGTGTAAATTTTGGGCATAATCGGGAAGAGGCAAGGGGTAGCTTACTTACTCCTAAATTTTGTAAACGCTCTACAGATCATACCGTATGGCATATCAAAATGAAATTCAGTATGTGCCTTTCGTTTATGGAGATGAAGAGCTGTATAAATTTTGGGCATATTCAGGAAGGGGCAAGGGATAGTTTACTTAATAACCAAAACCGAAAATAATTAGTTTTTCGATTCGAATATACTTTGAACTTTTATTCTTTGTATAATATATCCATAAAAATATCTGTTTCCATTGGGTATGGTAAAGTTGAGTGTAGGCCACTCCAGTTTTATTATTTTTACATTTGCAAAAAAATTATTAAAATAATTAATTTTTGTGTATTTTAGCATCTTTTTACAAATGGGTTAACTAACACAGGGTTGTTAAAAACGAAGCTAACTACACACACATATTTATTATTGTGCTCAATTTTGAATTGCAGTGGGCAATTAACTACCATTCCTACGAAGTCGACGGTTTACACTGATTTTTTACTTTACATTTTTCGCTTAATATTACATTTTTTTATATTTAGCATTGCTTCTAAACTAGATTCATTCCAGGTTACAGTGGACAAGTATATACATATGTGAATATTAAAACTGGAGATCGACAGGTATTTAGAGCTTGCTCGAGTTAATTTAGCCAGCCACCTAGCAGTTACAAATTCTAGCTAGAAGAGCCTGCGCGAGAAATTATGCATCGAATTTCTAACAGTAAGCTCAGTTACGACAAGCCATACCCTTTTGCCTGCTTCAATAGACCGATTGGTAGCGCGCTAGTCTATCAGTCTGGAGGTTGCGGGTTCGATTCCCCACAAAGACCCTGGGTGATTTCTGCAGACAAGCAAAAAAAACTTCGCGGAGATGGTTGTCTTTAAAAAAAAAGTTTAGTTACATTTATCCTAGTGCTGGCAATTTCTTCTACATTTCATTACTCGATACTACTCAATACTTTTCAATAGGTTACTCAATAGCACTCAATATGTTTGTTTACACATTAGCAACGGTAAATTATCACCGTAGTCGTCAAATACCCGGTTCAAATTATATCGAAAAATTCTACCCAAAAAGTATAAATACTTTTGTAAATTGAGTACTCAAAAAAAGGATGAAATACTCGATACTCGGTACCCACTACTCAATACATTGCCAGCCCTATTTTGTGCGCTTTGGGTACGGAACCCTAACAAGGAAATGACGGATATTTCTAAAAATTTAACAGTAGTATTTTTTTTTTTCACAGAAACCAATATTGTTTTAAATTCTTAGTGCTCTCCTTATGAGTTTTCAAAAAAAATATTTACCTAACCTCTTTTAAAGAAGGCAATTAATATTTACATTTATTTTTATAAGAAATAAAAGCCATAACCATTTTTATAGGTACATACAATCTTTGTACACCTACATATAAGTACGTACGTATGTACAAGGGTACATCCAGGATACGATTGATTTCTTGTCTGTCAAATTTGATCACACAAAAAAAAACAAATATTTCATTGTATTTTATTCTAATGACAAATAGAAAAATGTTTGACTTTTACCGGTTTTCACGATATTGTATACAAATACATACATACATACTTATGTACATATGTTAAAATGACAAATTGTAGAATGGATACTTTGCATCGTAAAATATACGGGTGTGTTTTTTTTTTCTCTAAATATGTCCACACAAGTACTCACAAGATATGCAACACAAAAGGACAACAAAGGCTGCAAATTACAATTTTTTTTTTTATAGAGACAGAATTCCGCAAATAAAATATTTATGTATGTATTTTATTTAAAAATGTTACATAAAATAAAGAGAGATTATTATTATTATTTAAAATAATATTTGTTTCCTTCCTGTTGTTCACTTTCACAAGAAAAAAATAATTAAGTGACAATTTGTAGAAATCCAGACAAATTTTCACCCTCAAATGAAATGAAAAAAACACACACTCGCACACACATCTACACCACCGTGTGACAAAAATGTATGGAGAACAACCACAACAAATTGAAAGTCTATTACAACAAGTTTTATAAAAACTTTAAACTTACAATTTATTTAAAAATCACTTAATATTATCATTTTAAAAAATATTTATTTAATCGCTTTTCTTTATTATACAATTTTAGTATTTTCGTGCTCAAGATTGTCAGCTATTTTGAACAACTTTATTAATAGACTTTATCGGAGACACATACACAAAAAGATGTCCTTAAAACTACACCAGTGTTACCAACCCTAGCTTATTATAGGTAGATTTACCTATTATGGGCATCTTGCTTAATTTTACTAACTTGTCAGTTATTTCTCGAAAATATAAATATTATTATTTAATTTTACACTTAGTCGCAAAAGTATACATACGATTTAATTTTTTCAAAAAAATTTAGATTTTTTTAGTCGTTTATTCGAACGACTTAAATATTCTTAAACTTATTTATGGATCCAATGGGTATTTAAAGAAGACATGAATCGGGTCACCGGAATATTGGAATTAGCCTAAGACTAGTAGATTCCAGCAATATAATTTCTACGTCCAGATTCTGCCCAGTATCGGAGATATATGTATATATTTTAAAATTTAAATTTTTCGAGAAAAAAAAATATGAAAAAATATGAAACTTTAAAGTGTATCCAATGGGTAGTTAATGAAGACATGATGCGGGTCACCGGAATATTTAAATTAGCAAAAGACTAGTAGATTCCAGCAATATAATTTCTACGTCCAGATTCTGCCCAGTATCGGAGATATATACTATATTTTAAAATTTTGATTTTTGATTTCTGAAAAATAAAAAAATATGAAAAAATGTGAAATTTTATAGTGTCTCCAGTGGGTATTTAAAGGAGACATGAATCGGGTCACCGGAATATTAAAATTAGCCTAAGACTAGTAGATTCCAGCAATATAATTTCTAAGTCCAGATTCTGCCCAGTATCGGAGATATACATATTTTAAAATTTTGATTTTTCGAAAAAAATATGAAATTTTAAAGTAACGAGTGATTTTTTAAGAGCTTGAGAACTTTTTTTTTAAAAAAAACGCATAAAATTTGCAAAATCTCATCGGTTCTTTATTTGAAACGTTAGATTGGTCCATGACATTTACTTTTTGAAGATAATTTCATTTAAATGTTGACCGCGGCTGCGTCTTAGGTGGTCCATTCGGAAAGTCCAATTTTGGGCAACTTTTTCGAGCATTTCGGCCGGAATAGCCCGAATTTCTTCGGAAATGTTGTCTTCCAAAGCTGGAATAGTTGCTGGCTTATTTCTGTAGACTTTAGACTTGACGTAGCCCCACAAAAAATAGTCTAAAGGCGTCAAATCGCATGATCTTGGTGGCCAACTTACCGGTCCATTTCTTGAGATGAATTGTTCTCCGAAGTTTTCCCTCAAAATGGCCATAGAATCGCGAGCTGTGTGGCATGTAGCGCCATCTTGTTGAAACCACATGTCAACCAAGTTCAGTTGTTCCATTTTTGGCAACAAAAAGTTTGTTAGCATCGAACGATAGCGATCGCCATTCACCGTAACGTTGCGTCCAACAGCATCTTTGAAAAAATACGGTCCAATGATTCCACCAGCGTACAAACCACACCAAACAGTGCATTTTTCGGGATGCATGGGCAGTTCTTGAACGGCTTCTGGTTGCTCTTCACTCCAAATGCGGCAATTTTGCTTATTTACGTAGCCATTCAACCAGAAATGAGCCTCATCGCTGAACAAAATTTGTCACATTTGAACATTTCGAACCGAACACTGATTTTGGTAATAAAATTCAATGATTTGCAAGCGTTGCTCGTTAGTAAGTCTATTCATGATGAAATGTCAAAGCATACTGAGCATCTTTCTCTTTGGCACCATGTCTGAAATCTCACGTGATCTGTCAAATACTAATGCATGAAAATCCTAACCTCAAAAAAATCACCCATTAGATCTAGTGTATTAAGAGAACACATGAATCGGGTAACCGACATATTGAAATAAACCTAAGACCATTAGATTCCAGCAATATAACATCTACTTCCAGATTGTGCCCAGTATCTGATATATCGCGTATTAACACGATAATAAATTTTTACTTTCTATGGGAGATTATTCACATTAGTATTTCAGATTTATTTCAGATCTCCAGCTAGACGATAATAATTGTTGTCTTTGTATGCGAGGTACTACGCCCACTATTCTAATCCAATCTATGTTTCGCTAATCTATGTACTTATATTAATAAGGGGGTACCAGATGCAAAATTTCAAGAAATTTCAGATCCACCTAGTATGGTTCTATAGCTACTTAAAAAATGGGTGTAAAAGTGGGCGTGGGTAATTTCTATTTCCGTAATAACCTTAGTTGGGTTATTATGAAGATTAAATAAATAAAATAGCTAAATCTGTGCAGCCGTTCTTAAGTGATATAACTACCAACGAACGACATTTGATTTTATTTATATGGAAGACCCTACATCTTCATTTTTCGAGAAACCCAAATTTAATAAAATAGCGACGCATTGTGTCAGCATGGACATCAAATCCATAATTTGTTTAAAACATTTTTCAATTTTACATAGAATGAAATTTATAATCAAGCTTAAGTTCGTTTTTATTCTCTCTAAGAAAGAATTAATTAAATTACAAATTAGGTGATATTAAAGAAAAATTAGGAAAATTTACTTTTTAGACACCAGCACGAGTGGAATGCACATTTTCTAGACAGCCACGTCCGTCATCAGCACTACTTGTATCTAATCTACTTAGGGTAGTGTTTAGTTGTAAGCATCATCTATTTAACCAACCAAACCCAGATAAAGGAATACGAGAAAACTTGTATTCAATAATCAATCGTCAGTTGGTGAGAACGAAGTCTACCACTACCTTAAGCTTCCCTCAATTTTATCAAAATTTCGTGATGGATTTCGTATGGATATTATTCGGCGTAAGCTTTAGTTTAGAATTTAGACTTTGACAAACGAACAATTTCCCCCACTTTTGTCATAGATTTTTCTTCATTTGACAGACAACTAAGTAATTAGTTGTTGGACTTCAGAGGGTATTTCTTTTCTTTTGGTCGTGTTTAATTTCGATATAATGATATTAATAAATAATGAGCACAAAATCTAACACACTCAATTACAATGAAATTAGGAATCTAACGGTTTCATTGTAGGAATATTCCATGCAAATTTGGATTAAAAATCGATTTTTATAAAAATTACAAGTGATCACAGATTATTCTGTTCAGACATGTTTTCTTAATTAAGACAATTTCATTGATCAATTTAATTTAGTGTTCACACATGTTCAATTAAGCTTACTCAATTTATATTTGACAGCTCAAAAAAACATTGATTTTATTATAATCGTGAAAAAGTTTTTGTTTTGAAGAAATTTATGAAAATTGTGGTTGAAAAAATTTTGCTATTTTATGGATAGATAAAGACACTAAAAGAAAAAAAAAACGTACTATTGGCTTTGTTTTTTTATTTCAGCTCTTTTTGACATCTGAAAATTGTTATCAACCAAATACATGTGGTTTTTGTTGTTGTAGTAATGATACTACCTAATATTAATGTGTCATGCAGTGAACGGAATTTTTTCTCACTTAACAAATGCAACCCTGTTGTGCATTTATTCAAAAATGACGCAATTACGTACTAATTTCTTAATTAAGTAATTGAGTTTTGCATGGTAAATTGAGGTCAATTAGCTCTTAAAGCCCTTAGTTTCCTAAAAATATGAATTTCAAGTTTTACATGCAAATTTCGCCAAAAACTCATCACAAGTGATTAAAGATTATCGCTGCACAAATTCAAAATGCTAGACATGCACACACAATGTGCGCTACCGCCTCAACATCTGCCGGGCACAGTCTGCAAGTATCGTCTTCTTTGATATACTATATATCTTTGACAGATGACTCTTGAAGTTTCCATGATTCGTCATTAACACTCGTTATTTAGCTTGAGGTACCTAAATTATATCCAAGCAACTTTCTGAACTTCCTGCCGAGTAACTATCGCCTCAGAAGTGACATTAGATATTAACCGTCCTACTCTTTCGATGTGTTCTTTTCTAGCTCTCCCGGATTCCACCATTGGCCAATAAAAACCAGTATTCCTTCAGAGACTAACTCAATTATTTTCGCTGAATAAATATTAATAAAATAAGTGCAAGAGATTTAGAGTTCAATTGAATGTCGACACAATTGAATTTTTCATTATTGACTTGTTTTTCTGTTCTATATTTGAGTTTTAACGATCCGTAATTCATTGGCTTCCTTATAAAATATATTTTATCCATTTATCAATTTTCCAAAGAAAATATTGTGGAAAACTCCCACACCTATTTTGGGTTGGTAACACTGTTCTTAACACTGCACTACTGTAAATGTGAGCAAAAAAAAATATGCTTTTGAGCATGACAGAGAGCAGCATATAATAGAGAACATAGTAATAAAAAAACAGAACAGAAAACCACCTTTGCAAGGATAAAAGGTGGCAACAACACAAGTAAATTCAACAATTTTATCCAGTAAAAAAACTTTTTAATTCCATTTAATGTTGTTTGCCTTCAAAAAGATGTTAATATCTTTGTAATGGATGGGCAAATTTAAGGCTAGAAAGTAAGCTGGCTGTCAAATAGATTCAAGAATTGAATTGCCATCCATTGACAATTTATTCAGCACATTTTGGGAAATATTAACCTTGGAACACTAGAGTCGTGAACAGCGAGTTGAAATTATTTGTTTTACAAAATTCTAATTAACTTCCTAAAATCCTGCTCGGATTTTACCAAGAGCGTAATTGTGCGTATTTTTAACGATGAATTTGGCGCTTACGGTACCCAAGCTGATTTTTTTTTGTCCTTAAACCCTGGTATTTTGTTCGGTTTTTCATGTAGAATGCTGTCAAACTACATACATACTTATATATGAACATAAAAAATTGTATAAAAAATTGTATAAAAAGCTCATGAAAAAATGTTGCAGAAGTAGTACACTGTTTTTACTGTGGAAAAACATGGAAATGTTTCTGCAACATTTTATAAAGCAAATAGGCATTATTTAACGTGGAATTTGTTGTAAAATTTTTTGTGGAAATTTTTTTAAAACAATGTTGGTGTAAAATCGGAAAATTCTTCCAAATCGGGAGATAGACATCACATTTTAAATGTCAAATTTTCCTTGTGAAATAATAAATGTTGCTTAACATTTTTCACAAATTCGAACAGAGTACTACGCTTAAGGTTCTATAATTTTTTTCGTAAATAATTACCTACGAAATTTAGTTCAATATTCAACTAAAACAAGTGTAGGTAGTGTATCTTATACCAACAAGAGTAGTAAACAAGATTTTGTCATTTCAAAAGAGAAGAAGTTCAATTTGTAAAAACTACTTATATTATGTGACCCTAGTGAACACTCTCCATGTAGTGTTATTGCAAGACACCTCTCCATTTCGCCACTTGAACTAGAATATTTTAGGGAAACAAAATTTAATAACTGTCGTTTAATAAAAATATGAATTCGTTTATTTAATTCAATTGGTTTGGAAATTGCTTATTTTTATTATTTGCAAAAAAATTCTTAAAAATATTTTTTAATTATTTCAGAAATAGAATTTTTGTGTGTATGACTTTACGTCGTACGTATTTACACTTAAATACATATGTATATTTCACATAAACCCTAGTACTCTATATGAATTTGAATACATGTTGAGCAACATTTATTAATTCCCTTGGAAATTTTGACAGATAGCTAGTGGTGACAATTCCGCGTTTTAGAGGGAAACTTTAGCTTTTAGAAATAGAAGACAAATGAAAACAAATTCCGTTTGCTAAATTTAAATTGTCGCCGTGTTGTCAGTTACTTAATGATATTGAAGCCGACAGCTACATCTGACTTTGTTGTAGAAATACTTATTTTGCTTTTATAAAATTAAATAACTTTTTCAAAAATTTATAAATATTTCCTCCAAAACTTATTGTTTGTATATGAATTTATAATTTACAATTTTGTGACATTTTCTTTTGTTGAATAAAATAGAAATTAGCCTAAGTTGACGACAGCCACAACGAAGGTCGTGTAGCCATGTAGCTTTGCTGATTTCAAAATAATCGTTTTATTTTTGACATTTTGTAGTCGGTATCCTGATGATGTCTATGTGTTTAATGCACCTAGGTTTTAAAACAGAGATATCATCTATTTAAAAATCAAACGCATTTAAAAAAATATGTTACTTTATATACACACATACATACATATGTATATTCTTAATATTAAATATATGTTATGTTACAGTCATGATTTTCATTTTCTAAGAAATATTGAAATTTTTGTTTTAATTTTTCGAAAATTGTGTGTAAAAATTTGTTGTAAAATTATTTTTTAAATAATTTTTTGTAAAATTTTATTCGAAAATTTTTGGGAATTTTTTTAAAATTTTTTTTTTCGAATATTTTTCTGTAAAATATATTTTTGAAAATGCTTTGTAAATATTTTTTAAAAAAAAATTTTAAAATTTTTTTAAAAAATTTTTTTTTAAATTTTTTTTTTAAATTTTATTGAAATTTTTTTGTTAAATTTAGGACCTTTCTGCAATCTATATTGAGTTAGAATGGTCAGACTAAAGCAAAAAGAAATCCTTAAAAAAAAATTTCCTCATATTGACACATAGGGGGTCCTTTAAACTGCTCCTATTTATCAGTGGGTACCCTGTGGGTCCATTGGCTACCTCTATGTGTATTGCTTTCTATTAAGGTCTCTAATACAAATCAAAGCAGAAAAACCCTACCAATCTAAAAACAGACAAAAATCGCCCCTCGCAGGGGGTTATTGATCCCCCGAGATCTGTATGCACTCCTTGCGATCTACCTGTCGCAGTCTAGTATTTATTTGACAAAAAAAGGCAAAACAGAATCATTAAAGTCGAAAAAAAATATAAAAAAACGTAAAAAAATATAGGTGGGCGTGGTTTTTGGCCCGCAGCCTCCAAAGGAATGATCCGATGTTGCTGAATTGCAATACAAAAATTTTCGAAACTATGCCTGGCAGATTAGTGTGCTTAAATTTTTTGTATCTCTTCTGGTGCCTTGGCAAATGACATTACCACACTAACACGGACAGACGGACAGACGGACATCGCTTAATCAACTTCTCTATGTATAAGGATCCAGAATATATATACTTTATGGGGTCGGAAATGAATATTGTAGAAATTACACACAGAATGACAAACTTATATATACCCTTTCCACCTGTGGTGAAGGGTATAAAAAAGTGCAGAAGCAAAAAAATATTACCGGAAACATTTTTCAGTTAGAAAAACATGCTGCCAGAAAAATATCGTAACTTTTCACAAAATGATCAGAGTACTAATTTTGCAACATTATTTCTTATTTATTTCGCACTAAGTTTTTTATATTGGCTTTTGACAAGGCCTAGTACTCTGTTCGAATTTGTGAAAAATGTAGAGCGACATTTATTATTTCACAAGGAAAATTTGACATTTAACATAGACCACATTTTAAATGTCAAATTTAAAATGTAATTTGGAAGAATTTTACGATTTTATTGCTTTTGTTTTACAAAATTTTTCACAAAAAAAATTTACAAAAATTCCACATGAAATAATCCACATTTGCTTTATTTCATAGCTTTGGTAAAATGTTGCCAGAAACATTTCAATGTTTATCCACAATAAAAACAGATTACTACGTCTGCAACATTTTTTCATGACTTTTTCATACAAATTTTTTATGTATGTACTTTGACAGCATTCCGCATAAAAAACTTAACAGAGTTCTAGGCTTTTTTCATAGAAATTTTTTACACCCTAAGAATATGCACTATTTCCTTAATATCGTAAATCGTTTTAAACATAAATTAACTTACATAACTTTTATAAATTGTATATTCCCAAGCTTATTTAATGTAAAGTTATCCAACTAAATATTAAAGTTAGTTTTAAAATTGTTTTACATAAAATTTATGTGTACGAATACAAAATTTAGGTTTTAAAAATATTGAATTCAGACAAAATATTGAGTTAATTTTTTTTGTTCGTTTGTTTTGTTAAGTAAAACCTTTTGCTTAAAATTATTCAAAAAAAGACTTTTTAGTTATTTATTTTATTACATGGTAGTCGTATTGGCGAAAACTGAAAGTGTACGAATACGTATTTTGCATACTGTATGTAGTTTGACAGCTTACCGCATGAACAAATGAACAGAGTAACAGGCTTAAGTCGTTACATCAAAAACGTATATGTTTATCTATACATACATTTAATAAAATAGTAACTCATTTCCTGCCTGTCTGTCTTTTTTTTGTCTTCGCATCACGTAAAAACTACTGTATGGATTTTAACAAACCTTAGTAACCTGATTTCAGTATAGGATACTTTTTTTCCGCAAAAATATCTTATTTATAAGAGAAAGTGAAGAAACAGCAGTGAAAGTCTGCCGATTTCTTTTACCGATTTAAGGTATTGCATAATTTAAGGTTTCTTGTATTTTTGAAAGCAGTCGATTTTAAACATGGTTGCGCAACAGATGGATCTGTTTTAATATAATCACAAAATGAATTGAAAACAGGATATTTTAAAAACTGTTGCGCAATAGATGGCGCTGTTTTAAAACAATGATACAAAATATCAATTGAAAGCGGCATATTTTAAACACGGTTGAGTAACAGATGGCGCTGTTTTAAAATAATCACATTGATAATTGAATAAAATTTGTATTTTTACTTTGTGCAATTACATTGTTATTGAAATGTTTTAAACACCTTTTACAGAATTTTAGAATTTTATATAAATTTTAGAATTTTTTTCAGGGATGGGTACCTTTATACACAGTAAATACGTAAGAGTCTTAAAATTTGGTGTGGATTACTTTCAAAGCAAAATCGAACAAAATATTGTCTGAACGCACACAACGTGTGTGCGCTCAGCTAGTAGTACCTAACATATCATGTATGTGTTAATATATCATCGATATATGTATTTAACATATACATAAAACTACAATTTCACTCAAATAAAACTCACAAGTTGAGCGTTATAACCTCACTTTCTTCAAGTGTTGCAGTATCAATAAAAAAATACCTAAGATTGATACTGGTGAAGACCATAAATACATTGGCAGTCGATTTCGGATGTGATTACTTCTCGTGCAAGAGTACAGATCGACCGGATGAGCCTGTAGGAGGCTCCTGAATGTTGATAGAGCCTGGTAATATAACTCATAAAAATTGTTCATTATAACCAAAAAACAATAAAAAATGTCAGACGTCTTTTGCAACTGGTCATTTAAAAAAAAAAAAAACAATTTTGTTTTAATCTTAGTGCTTCTTTTATAATTTTGTGAAGACATATTGACTTTCCCTCGTATTATTTTTTAACAAATAAAAATCGCTGTATTTTTATAATGTTGTAATTTTTTTGTAGGGGGTTATGTCACCACAAAATACATTTTAAAATATGTATGTGATGTAATGATGAATATAAATTGGCTTAATTAGATAAACTGCATATAAGTATTTTTTAAATGCATTTACGACTGCAAGGCAGAGGCAAAAACAAAAGGATGCAAAATATTAAATGTTAAGTTCATGTTTGCACTATTTTAATCATGATGACTGACATACACGAATTCATACAGTGCACAGTGGGGCAGAATCGAAATATTTTGGAAATAGCTCAGTCATTTGTAAAGGGCTAGGCTAATTGATATAAAATTAGAGATGAGGATAGCAGAAGAGTATATGAGCTTAAATTTTGACACTAGAACAATATTTTCAATTTTAACACGCTATTTTGTTTAAGCGTGCGCACATACATACATACATATATGTACATATGTAGTTAGCTTACACAATAATATAAAATTTTTATATATTCCTTAAGAAAATTTTTTTCTATTAAAAAAAACAGATTTTAGGGTAAAATACATAAAAATTCAATAATTTTGGATTTTTTAAATTTAAAATCGTGTAGTTTTTCACTCAGAAAATATATAATATTGAAGATTTTCCAAAATATTTCGCTCGCTAACTGCTAGAAAAAAAAAAACTTTAAAAAATTTGCTAAAATTTGTACTTATTATTTAAAAAAAAACTGGACCGGGGTACCAAAAAAAATTTTAAGAATTTTCAGGGGCGAGGAACCCAATTTTGAGGCTACCTAGGTGCCACCCCTGGCAAGTGGATGGTACCCAACTTCAAAGCTTAATCTCAGATATGCCTCTGCTATGTTCATGTCAATTTTATATCAATAGTCCAAGCCTTTTACAAATGACTTAGTTAATTCCAAAATATTTCGATTCTGCCCCACTGTGCAGTGGGCGACATATCAAGTCCCTGCTGTGTAATTATAAATCGGCGGCTTTTATTCAATGAAAACGGCTTAATTTTTGGATCGTTTTTTTTTATTTTTCCACCAATTTCAGTTTTATACTTTGTTTCTAACATTTATATTGTAAAAAGATCTTTATTTATTTAACAGTACAAATTATTTAAATTGGATGGTTAAATCGATACAAGTTCACAAGAACGGCGGCTTCTTTTTGAGTCGCAACAACCCGATTGAAGCAGCGGCTGCTACGTTATTGAAAAAACCGACGCACTGTGGTCAATATTTTGAGATAGCGGCCAAAACTCCTTTTGGTTTTTGTTCTCCGATTATAAAGTTATTAGACTCATATGAAAGTAGACAGTAGTGAACCTCGGGAGCAAAAAATTAGAACTCTATTTCAACTATTTCACTGAGAACAGGGTGGTCCAAAATGGGCTTTTTCAGAATTTAGTAAATTTATGATATTTTTAGTTAATTTTTAAAGTTTAAATGATCATAACTTTTTTGTTTTTCAAGATTTTTGGACGAAATAAATTTTGTGTTGAAACTTAACTTATTTCCTATTACTGGTAAAAAAATTGAAGCTCTACTGTTTTCAGAACAATTTAAATATTTTTTTTAAAAAAGGTGAAATTTCTCGGAAATTTCCTACTTCATAGAGCACAACTCCTGTGAGTCCAGCTGAGTCAAAACACAAATTTACTATTTTGTAGTCATAACTCTCCCCTACATTCCTATATATACATGTCCATGCATCGGGACTGCACTTTTTGAGCTACAGCAATTTTTCTGACCCAAGGTAAGGTATTCGGTACAAATGCACGTCATATTTTTTGAATGTGTGTGAAGTTAGCTCCGACAGTTAGCTTCGTTTTTAATAACCCTGTGTTAGTTAACTCATTTGTACAAAAGATGGTAAAATACACAAAAATGAATTATTTTAAACATTTTTATGCAAAAAGTAATTAAAAGCAGCAATTTTATTAACATTTTATTAATAATTAATAATAAAGGCTTGGAAAAAAGTGAAAATATGTATTTTCCCATATGGACATTTATTAAATATCAAAAAAATGGCCAAAATCGGAAAGGTGCGGCTTAGCGGACTATAGGGGTTGAAAGCTATGACATTACAGATTTCAGAACTGTATTGGTTATATTCAGAATTTGTATAGGTTTTTAGTAATAGATTTTTGAAAAAAGTGAAAATATGTATTTTCCCATATGGACATTTATTAAATATAAAAAAAAATGGCCAAAATCGGAAAGGTGCGGCTTAGCGGACTATAGGGGTTGAAAGCTATGACATTACAGATTTCAGAACTATATTGGTTATATTCAGAATTTGTATAGGTTTTTAGTAATAGATTTTTGAAAAAAGTGAAAATATGCATTTTCCCATATGGACATTTATTAAATATCAAAAAAATGGCCAAAATCGGAAAGGTGCGGCTTAGCGGACTATAGGGGTTGAAAGCTATGACATTACAGATTTCAGAACTGTATTGGTTATATTCAGAATTTGTATAGGTTTTTAGTAATAGATTTTTGAAAAAAGTGAAAATATGTATTTTCCCATATGGACATTTATTAAATATAAAAAAATGGCCAAAATCGGAAAGGTGCGGCTTAGCGGACTATAGGGGTTGAAAGCTATGACATTACAGATTTCAGAACTATATTGGTTATATTCAGAATTTGTATAGGTTTTTAGTAATAGATTTTTGAAAAAAGTGAAAATATGCATTTTCCCATATGGACATTTATTAAATATCAAAAAAAATGGCCAAAATCGGAAAGGTGCGGCTTAGCGGACTATAGGGGTTGAAAGCTATGACATTACAGATTTCAGAACTGTATTGGTTATATTCAGAATTTGTATAGGTTTTTAGTAATAGATTTTTGAAAAAAGTGAAAATATGTATTTTCCCATATGGACATTTATTAAATATAAAAAAATGGCCAAAATCGGAAAGGTGCGGCTTAGCGGACTATAGGGGTTGAAAGCTATGACATTACAGATTTCAGAACTATATTGGTTATATTCAGAATTTGTATAGGTTTTTAGTAATAGATTTTTGAAAAAAGTGAAAATATGCATTTTCCTATATGGACATTTATTAAATATCAAAAAAATGGCCAAAATCGGAAAGGTGCGGCTTAGCGGACTATAGGGGTTGAAAGCTATGCCATTACAGATTTCAGAACTGTATTGGTTATATTCAGAATTTGTATAGGTTTTTAGTAATAGATTTTTGAAAAAAGTGAAAATATGTATTTTCCCATATGGACATTTATTAAATATAAAAAAAAATGGCCAAAATCGGAAAGGTGCGGCTTAGCGGACTATAGGGGTTGAAAGCTATGACATTACAGATTTCAGAACTATATTGGTTATATTCAGAATTTGTATAGGTTTTTAGTAATAGATTTTTGAAAAAAGTGAAAATATGCATTTTCCCATATGGACATTTATTAAATATCAAAAAAATGGCCAAAATCGGAAAGGTGCGGCTTAGCGGACTATAGGGGTTGAAAGCTATGACATTACAGATTTCAGAACTGTATTGGTTATATTCAGAATTTGTATAGGTTTTTAGTAATAGATTTTTGAAAAAAGTGAAAATATGTATTTTCCCATATGGACATTTATTAAATATAAAAAAATGGCCAAAATCGGAAAGGTGCGGCTTAGCGGACTATAGGGGTTGAAAGCTATGACATTACAGATTTCAGAACTATATTGGTTATATTCAGAATTTGTATAGGTTTTTAGTAATAGATTTTTGAAAAAAGTGAAAATATGCATTTTCCCATATGGACATTTATTAAATATAAAAAAATGGCCAAAATCGGAAAGGTGCGGCTTAGCGGACTATAGGGGTTGAAAGCTATGACATTACAGATTTCAGAACTATATTGGTTATATTCAGAATTTGTATAGGTTTTTAGTAATAGATTTTTGAAAAAAGTGAAAATATGCATTTTCCCATATGGACATTTATTAAATATCAAAAAAATGGCCAAAATCGGAAAGGTGCGGCTTAGCGGACTATAGGGGTTGAAAGCTATGACATTACAGATTTCAGAACTATATTGGTTATATTCAGAATTTGTATAGGTTTTTAGTAATAGATTTTTGAAAAAAGTGAAAATATGCATTTTCCCATATGGACATTTATTAAATATCAAAAAAATGGCCAAAATCGGAAAGGTGCGGCTTAGCGGACTATAGGGGTTGAAAGCTATGACATTACAGATTTCAGAACTATATTGGTTATATTCAGAATTTGTATAGGTTTTTAGTAATAGATTTTTGAAAAAAGTGAAAATATGCATTTTCCCATATGGACATTTATTAAATATCAAAAAAATGGCCAAAATCGGAAAGGTGCGGCTTAGCGGACTATAGGGGTTGAAAGCTATGACATTACAGATTTCAGAACTATATTGGTTATATTCAGAATTTGTATAGGTTTTTAGTAATAGATTTTTGAAAAAAGTGAAAATATGCATTTTCCCATATGGACATTTATTAAATATCAAAAAAATGGCCAAAATCGGAAAGGTGCGGCTTAGCGGACTATAGGGGTTGAAAGCTATGACATTACAGATTTCAGAACTGTATTGGTTATATTCAGAATTTGTATAGGTTTTTAGTAATAGATTTTTGAAAAAAGTGAAAATATGTATTTTCCCATATGGATATTTATTAAATATCAAAAAAATGGCCAAAATCGGAAAGGTGCGGCTTAGCGGACTATAGGGGTTGAAAACTATGACATTACAGATTTCAGAACTGTATTGGTTATATACAGAATTTGTATAGAGTGCAATAAAATTTTATTTTTAAATTTTATTTAATAAAATGAATCGCAAAGAATATGTAAACAAATTTTGACATGAGAGGGTATAAAACACATATAAAAGAAGATGCTCAACTGGGCTATCAGTTTTACTTAGTATTCAATTCGCCTTGTGCAAGGCGAATTTAAACAGGTGATTTCACGGGCGAAAATTCTCATCATCTGTTTAATTTAGAAATGTCAAAAAATTCAATAAAAACAAAAAAATTTTGAAATTAAATTTTAAATTATTTTTAATTGTTTATTGTGTGGAAGTTTAAATAAAAATGGAAACAATTTAAAAAAAAATTAGTAAGTGCTACAACAATATGCATAAGCGGAGTTCGGTGTTTCATGCAAACGATGCAAAAGTTCAAATGTAAAAAAAATATCTTGTTTGTTAAATTCAACAACCAAATTCCAAAGTTTTTTGTTGAAATTTAAAAAAAGCTATGATATAACGCATTTGCTTTTTCTCAAAGATGGTGCCAATAGAGATACGTGGGCAGAGACCTGCACCGAGGGGTTGTAGTCGGCGGCGGCGGCTAACAAAAAAATGTTCGGCGGCGGCTGTAAGCCGATGTTTAATCAGCTAGCCTTTTTTTCCCGGCTCATACAAATAATCGGCTTGAACGCAATTTTATTTTTTTTGAACTTAACACATTATCGGAGTTCAGTGTTTAATGCAAATGGTCTTGCATAAGTGCATAATATCATAGCTTTTTTGTGAAATCCAACAACAAAATACCTGTTGTTTTTGTTAAATTTGAGATATATAACGCATTTGCACTTTCGCAATACCATTTGCATCAAGCACTGAATACCGCTACTATAAATAAATGAATGCGATTAACAAGTTGGTGACAGAAAATATTTTATTTTAGCATTTGTTGTAATAGTGTCCACCGTTAAACACCTTCTGTGAAAGTTTCAAGATATTGCCGTTCCAGTGGTAGAAGGCGCTGAGAGACATTGTAACGAGAAAAAATATAGTTTCGTTTTTTCCCGTTTGGGTAGGGAACCCCATATAATTAAATAAAAAATCTACCTAAAAACCACTTATTTTATAAGGACACCCTAAAGTACGAATTGCGTTCATGGCAAGCAGTTCAAAAATGATTTTCGTTACCTTTGAGGACACCCTTTAAATTATATTTTTAAATTTGATATTTCATTTTATAGTGGACATAGTAATTCACATTCTGTGTAATTTACAAATGTCTGTTCATATCGGTTCAAAAGATGGCTATAAACGTCAAATAACGGAGTTCAGTGTTCGATGCAAATGGTCTTGTAAAAGTGCAAGTGCGTAATATCATAGTTTTTTTTTTTTTTTTTGCAAAAATCAACAAAAAATACCTGTTGTTTTTGTTAAATTTGAGATATATAACGCATTTGCACTTTCGCAAGACAATTTGCATCAAACACTGTATACCGCTAATAATTATTTTACAATTATTTAAAATGTATGTATAATAATATTTACATAAGTTATTTACATAAGTTAACACATATTTATTCAGTTTTAAAGATTAGGCTGATTAGTAAATAATGTTTAAATTCAGGACACTTCCTTTAAAAATTGATTTATGATTAAAAGATTTTCTAAAATTTCTATTTAACTATTTAAAATATTCAAAATAAACTTAAAGGAGAGGACCTTGACATACGAACACTCTTAAATTAAGTATTTCTTTTCCTACAATAACATAAACATGTACAGTTTCTAACAGGATTTGTATGCAATTTTAGATCCTATTAAGTTTTTTTCTTCTAAGTATTGTAAAAATAATGATAAAGTGAAGTAATGATTGTGAGAAAAACTACTGAACAAAAAAGTGTACAAATAGCGTACTAAAAAATTATTGCACAAGTGGCTAAAATAGTGTACTGTACGCTATAATAGGCAACGGTTTGTCACCGTAGTTATATAACAAACATAAAAAAGTAGTAACGAATTGGTAACATCCTGCATTTTTTCTGTCTGTTGAAAAGTTTAACTAACGTATCGGCGGCTAAGTTTTAGCCAAATTTTAGCTGAAAAAATGTCAGCGGCGGCGGCTGCCAAAACTCGTCAGCGGCGGCTGTAAGCCGGCTATTAGCCGTTCGGCGCAGGTCTCTGTACGTGGGTGCAATTTGAAGATTTGAAATAACTTCCTTGGTATGTTATTTATTGCAGCCCGTAAAATTTTTATTAATTTTGTTTACTTATTTTTTTTTTGTTTCTACAAATATTTTTGACAAGTGGCATAGATTTTGTAAAAACAAATTGCCTGTTGTTGTTTTTATTGTTGTACTTGTTGTAGCCCTGCTATCACCTGTATATATTCGTCTTGGCCTTGTGTATGTTGTTTTTTATTGTTGTATTTGTTGTATATTGTTGTCTCGCTTTCACCTGATAAATGGATTCGCCTTGGTTTCATATAAAAAAAAATTATTTTTTATACCGTTTTTTTTTTTGTATAGAGTTTGACTTTTATCAAGACAAATTTTTGTCATGTATAGACACCACGTTAAGTATAAGTTTACAAAAAATAAATAAAAAAGCATTTTAAATTTATTTTAATTCAGCGTAGAAAATTTTAATGAAACTACAAATATTAAAAATTAGAAATCAGTTAAAAACTATTAAATATTTTCTTTAGTTTGTTTAGTATTGTTAAATGAAACTGCAAGGCTTACGATGTCGAAAGAATTCTTTCTTTACTACAATTGCATTTAAAACAAAAACTAAAAGTGTGCTAATTTTACATTACAGCAAGTATTTCGCAGTGGAAACTTAAAAAATTCAAATGCATGTACAAACAACATCGAGAGAAACAGTATTTTTTGTTTGTACATTAAACGTCGTGACGGCTAGAGAAAATAGAAATATCGAGGCGACCATCAGTCGATCGGCTTCGGTCTCTGTTATAATGGGTGATTTTTTTGAGGTTAGGATTTTCATGCATTAGTATTTGACAGATCACGTGAGATTTCAGACATGGTGCCAAAGAGAAAGATGCTCAGTATGCTTTGACATTTCATCATGAATAGACTTACTAACGAGCAACGCTTGCAAATCATTGAATTTTATTACCAAAATCAGTGTTCGGTTCGAAATGTTCAAATGTGACAAATTTTGTTCAGCGATGAGGCTCATTTCTGATTGAATGGCTACGTAAATAAGCAAAATTGCCGCATTTGGAGTGAAGAGCAACCAGAAGCCGTTCAAGAACTGCCCATGCATCCCGAAAAATGCACTGTTTGGTGTGGTTTGTACGCTGGTGGAATCATTGGACCGTATTTTTTCAAAGATGCTGTTGGACGCAACGTTACGGTGAATGGCGATCGCTATCGTTCGATGCTAACAAACTTTTTGTTGCCAAAAATGGAACAACTGAACTTGGTTGACATGTGGTTTCAACAAGATGGCGCTACATGCCACACAGCTCGCGATTCTATGGCCATTTTGAGGGAAAACTTCGGAGAACAATTCATCTCAAGAAATGGACCGGTAAGTTGGCCACCAAGATCATGCGATTTGACGCCTTTAGACTATTTTTTGTGGGGCTACGTGAAGTCTAAAGTCTACAGAAATAAGCCAGCAACTATTCCAGCTTTGGAAGACAACATTTCCGAAGAAATTCGAATGGACCACCTAAGACGCAGCCGCGGTCAACATTTAAATGAAATTATCTTCAAAAAGTAAATGTCATGGACCAATCTAACGTTTCAAATAAAGAACCGATGAGATTTTGCAAATTTTATGCGTTTTTTTTTTTAAAAAAAGTTCTCCAAGCTCTTAAAAAATCACTCGTTACATACAGTATTAATCCCAAATGTAATATAAAAAATAAAACAACAAATCATAATTTATTCCAATATTTCTTTTAGAATATATCGTAAATAAAAAACAAATAATTAATACTTATAATAATAAATAAAATATAATAATTTTTGGCACCACATTCTTATTGACTTTGTAAAAATAGAAATAATGCGATTTTTTGTATAAAATATGGTAACTCTAAAATGATAATTATTGCAAGTAAATCTTTTGTTCCGGAGACCGGACCATGGTTTACGTATATTAAACTATACCGTTTTCAACATTTCTCCTGTTCCTGCGCACAAATAAAAGAATAAACTTCCAACACCAACAATATACCACGAATACGGCGAAGATTTTTCTTTTTTTTTTCTTGTCTGGACCAATTTGTGAAAATCTTTACATATTTGTTTTTCAGTTAATTTTTTATTCTTTTTGTCTTATTAAAGGATTTAATTTATTTTCTTTAAATTTTTTGTAGAGGGAAGTAGGATCTATTATGATTAATCACAACTTTATTAAATATTTTCATCATTAATTGTTCTACGACGTTTAGATGTGTGTACGTAGAAAAGCATTAAACAATGTCCAAAGAGCCAACAAGCAGCTCATACGAAACCACTTTAACATTTCACTTAAACCACGATTAGACAAGACAGAAATGAAATTTCACAATTACATTTTCTCAACACATAATAAGCTATTATTCATTCTTTTTCCGTTTATTTTTTTCTTTTTCTGTAATAATTTGGTAAATTGAACCCTTACTGGACTACAATTAGTATTAAAAGAATATGTTTATTACTTTATTTTTATATCTTTTAACAAATTAATTATTCGACTTTCACACTAATCAAGCTCGCGAACATCACTACCGCCCAGTGATGATAATCTGGAGATTTTCTGCTGTAAAACCTAGCGATTACAAGATGTAATTAGCGTTAAAAAAGCGTTGGAGCTTATGATTGTTAAACTTGTTTTACGATATAAAATTTAAATTTAAAAATTACAAAAGTTACAAATTTAACACAAAGCATAAGTATCTAAAACTAAAAAAAAATACTAAAATAATTAAGGGGAAAAATTAGTTATCAACCCTATAAAATAAAAATAATATAATGAGAGCTTCGGTAGTCCTCACTTTGTATTTTTGTAGTTAAATTTTCCGTACTATTATTATGTTTCTTTGAAAGGCATATTTTAGTTTTATCTTGTTCATTGTTTGTTTTTATAATATTTTATTTCTTTGAATTCCACAAATAAATTAAATCAACAGTTTTAACAACTGCAATAATGTAAGAATAATATTTTCTATGATAATCTCTTATCAGCTGTTTTTGCTTTCACTTAAGAACGATGTTCCAGTTTTGTTTTAACAGAATCGTCGGCAACAGAACGGAACGAAACAGAATAATTTACACCATATTCACATCTATTTATCAACAATAGATTAGCTGTTATGTTAGCTTATGTTGCATGGGTCGTCGGCTTTATATAGAGAAAACCGACTCACTGGGGTCCTTTTGGTCCCATTGTGACAAGCTGTTGTGTAACGACACAGAAAGCAAAAACTAATTTTACCTTAAATTAGCCAAGTGCGATTTACATTCCGTATA
The DNA here is from genome assembly GCA_949628195.1 of Phasia obesa. Taxonomy (NCBI): domain Eukaryota; kingdom Metazoa; phylum Arthropoda; class Insecta; order Diptera; family Tachinidae; genus Phasia; species Phasia obesa. The sequence goes on along the minus strand of OX451218.1, from coordinate 22,972,651 downwards.
AATTTCAAAAACCCTGCCTGTTACAGATCAAAAGATAATTCTATGAACGTCAAATTAACCTCTTCTATGGGCACAGCCTTTTTTAATTCAAGTTTTAATTAAATTGTTCATACTTGTTGTTATAGTGGACATAATAATACATACTATGTGTAAATTTCTGCCTCCAATAGGCAAAAGGCCACCTCTCTATTGGGACGCCCTTTACTTATAAATTCTACTCGGATATAAAAAATATGGTCATAGAAGATCATAAATATATTTGTTGGGAAACCTTTAATTTTGAAATTTATTCTATTATTTGTTGTTACATATAGCGTCCATAGTAATGCACTTTCTGTGAAAAATTAAAATTAATAAAAAGCAAAGACAGCTAACTAAATAATTTAGCATGTTATGTTATCAACACTGGTACCGCCCAAATAGAAAACAAACAATACCGAATTCCGAATTAAAAGTACACAAAGATTAAACCACATGCTTGCAAAACAAAGTAATATTACAATAAAAAAAGTACTTTCTTCACCAACATGTGAATATAGTTGGCAACTTTTTCAAATGCTTTATCATAGACTCGAACCACACACAGTGAACCAAAATGGAAAAACGTGTACTTCTAATGATTTTATTTTTAAGTTATTGACTTGCCGTTTTTAGGATTAAACTTAAATTAAATAAAAGGAAAATTAATTAACAGTCATATAACGAGTGATTTTTTAAGAGCTTGAGAACTTTTTTTTTAAAAAAAACGCATAAAATTTGCAAAATCTCATTGGTTCTTTATTTGAAACGTTAGATTGGTCCATGACATTTACTTTTTGAAGATAATTTCATTTAAATGTTGACCGCGGCTGCGTCTTAGGTGGTCCATTCGGAAAGTCCAATTTTGGGCAACTTTTTCGAGCATTTCGGCCGGAATAGCCCGAATTTCTTCGGAAATGTTGTCTTCCAAAGCTGGAATAGTTGCTGGCTTATTTCTGTAGACTTTAGACTTGACGTAGCCCCACAAAAAATAGTCTAAAGGCGTCAAATCGCATGATCTTGGTGGCCAACTTACCGGTCCATTTCTTGAGATGAATTGTTCTCCGAAGTTTTCCCTCAAAATGGCCATAGAATCGCGAGCTGTGTGGCATGTAGCGCCATCTTGTTGAAACCACATGTCAACCAAGTTCAGTTGTTCCATTTTTGGCAACAAAAAGTTTGTTAGCATCGAACGATAGCGATCGCCATTCACCGTAACGTTGCGTCCAACAGCATCTTTGAAAAAATACGGTCCAATGATTCCACCAGCGTACAAACCACACCAAACAGTGCATTTTTCGGGATGCATGGGCAGTTCTTGAACGGCTTCTGGTTGCTCTTCACTCCAAATGCGGCAATTTTGCTTATTTACGTAGCCATTCAACCAGAAATGAGCCTCATCGCTGAACAAAATTTGTCACATTTGAACATTTCGAACCGAACACTGATTTTGGTAATAAAATTCAATGATTTGCAAGCGTTGCTCGTTAGTAAGTCTATTCATGATGAAATGTCAAAGCATACTGAGCATCTTTCTCTTTGGCACCATGTCTGAAATCTCACGTGATCTGTCAAATACTAATGCATGAAAATCCTAACCTCAAAAAAATCACCCATTATAAGACTAGCTGTGCCCACGCACGTTGTGTGCGTCCTGACAATATTTTGCTCGATTTTGATTTGAAAGTAATTCACACGAAATTTTACCACAAACATATTTATTTTATATAAAGGTACCCATCCCTGATTAATATTCAAAAATTTATATAAAATTCTAAAAAATATTGTAAAGCTCTGTAAAAGACAGACAGGAAATGAGTTGCTCATTAGTTTAAAGCAGCGCCATCTGTTCCGAAATATTGCTTAAATATACCGCTTCCAAAAATCAAAGTTGCCTTAAAGTATATAGTACCTTTACTTCGGTAAAAAATCGCCCTACTTTCACTGCTTCTCCACGTTCTCTTGAAAATTAGATATTTTTGCAGAAAAAAACTTCACAAAATGTTGTTAATATCCATCCAGTAGTTTTTATGTGATGCGAAAACAGACATAAAGACAGACGGCAAATGAGTTACTATTTTATTATATGATGTATTATGATTATTATATGATATAAACTTACCTCAGCTTGTCTACAACAGAGTAGAGGTCGTTGGCGCTTGAGATCTATAGGAAACCTGGAGTAGTAATATTATTAATTAGCATGAAGTGATCAATCGGGGCAAATGGCAAGTTTTGTTGAGCAAGTCTTAATTTTTGTTAAAGAGAGTTGGGTTCATACCCATTTTACTTCTCTTTTTCTCTGCCACAATAATTCAAACTTGCGTAATAAAACTTGCTCTGTGGAAAACCGGTCTAAGTCTCTTCAGATTGAGCTCCTTAAGGCTTGGTAAAAGTAGAGGTTTCGATTCCTTTGTTGCGGGCATTAATTGGGTGTTCGAGTGATATGAACAACCTTCCAGATACCTAAGTTCCCAACTTGCAGATCAAAAGCTTTTAGCGATACTGTACCAAGCTGCTTTAAAATTAGGATAAAGATAACATCAGGTCCGAAAGCTCTAGAGGGTGTTGTCTAGGACGTAATCTTTTTCACTTTACTGTCCTTACCAACCGGAGATACTGAAATTCAATAGGAAACCGTGGGAGCCTAATGGCTTCGCTCTATACCAGTGGCCTTCTTAACTTAACATATAATATGGGTCTGGAAGACCATAATTAGCCTTCGCAGCAGCACTCCAAGAAAAGAAACTAAAGTAACATTAAAATCCCCCAAAAAAACAATAAAAACAACTTTGTTTCTCTAATATAATTCAATCTTATTTATTATTTTCGTAATAACTATTTCGAAAGCCTCTTCGATCATTGCAATGTACCGAGAAGCTTCTTTAAAACATCTGTATCTCGAATTGGCTGTCAACTGCATGTACGTCGAGTTGATGCCAAGTGTTGACTGTGAATATAAACTGCGGCCAGTTAGCATTAAAATGTTAATGCAATCGTCCGTTAGAATGGGAAAAGCTTCGGCAAAACGTATAAGAGATGGTAAAATATTGCATAAATATTTGCATTTGGCCTCGGTGGATAGAAGAGATAGAGCTGACTGAATGGTGTTGACACAAAACTTCGACACACTTAAACTTTTGGGAATGGCATATTTTAAAACCAAATGAGATGCCAAGTCGATTGTAAATATCTGCTTATCCATTTCGGGCATGCTAAGAAATTCGTGCAGGAAATCAATACAAATATGCATAGATGGAACTCCCTTAACCATCATGGGTATGACTTCACGTGGATAGGTTTGAAAGTGCACTAGTTTGGCTAAAGAGGGCTCCGAAATGAAGGCCTGATGAATAAATGAGCAAATAATACCCTGAGCTTCACGCAGTTCAAACGATGAAACTCGAGTGTTCCCATTTGCCTGCATATCAGCTAAAACTTCGAGCAATATATGAACTGCGGCACTCTCCTGCGAAGCTATTAAAGCCGTTTTTAACTCTTCCCTATCCGTGTCACATTGAACTTGTCCATTTTTATCTATGATTTGTTTCGATTGCATTTGTATGTTAAGATGAGCTTTCGATGCGGCCAAACTACCTTGTAGAACTCGCAACAAAATAATAAGTGTATGAGGACACTGGAATATTTCTCGACTGCATCTTAAAACTAACAATGGATCCAACATATTTTCGACAAAGAAAGTACATTGATTTATGTAGTCTTCTGAAGCCATTACGGAAATGAGAGACTTTCGCCAGAAACTTATAGGCAATACGCTATTCAAACGAAGCCAAACATCTAAATATAAGTTTTTTATTGTCCGCGGCACCTGACGTTGAAAAACTTTTGGTAAGTTTTCCACGATTAAATCTACATTTCGAACAATATCTTCTGGAGGTATCTTAAGCAAAGTCTTTAAAACTGGTATTGCTTTTCCGGGCTTAGAATCCAGCTTATCGAAATCAATTTTTCGAAGGTTTTCCAATGTTTGATCAACCGCACTCTTAGACACATTCATATTTCGATTACGGCGTAATGCCGAAGAACAGTGCTCTTCAAGCCAATCGTCTACCATACTCAAGTGTGGATAATTGGATACAATTAGACGCAAAAGAGGATGGAAAATGCCAACATATTCATTATGATACTGTTGTGCTTTTTGCAATAAATATTTCATGGGCAGTTCGGATAGGAAGCTATTGGTATATTCCTTGATTTTTCTGCCACTGAGTGCGGCATTTGATAAATTAGAAATTCGAGTGTCTTCGTACAAAACCAAATAGTACAGTATTAGAAGTTGGGCCGTTAGCGGGCACTGTACTTGGTATTTAGATAATTCATCAGTTTCGGCTGACACACCGCTGTACTGAACAAATGTCTGCAAATTAGGAGCTGAAGTAATGTCTCCCAAAACATTAGTGCCACTATGATTAGAACGGAATATATGAAGGATTTCCATTTCAGAAAATGATTTGTGCATATGATCGACATTTATTTTTCCCTGAGGGTTTGGTACAATTAACGTATTCACGTACACATCGATTAGGGCAGGCATTACTGGATGCAATGGACGCACTGAGTTGCATATCTGCTTATAAATCCACGATTTAATAGGCACCTTGTGCTTAAGAAATGCTCTACATTTAAGCAACTGATGTATACAGTGTACTGGTAGATAGCCGGGTATATTGGCATTCAGTTTAACCGTAACTGGTACACGTACTGCATGAGATGCTACTACTTGTTCGGTGAAAAGATCCTGTGTGAATACCTGCTTAATGCGGTTGGTACTGTTGGGTCGTATGGGAATTTTCATGGCCAAAGTCGAACAGACCAGCTCTCCTATGGCGGATATTTGATTTCCATGAAAATGAATTGCTAACAGCAACAACATTTCACCTAGAGAAGTACTGGCATCAGATCTCTTGCCAAAAAATACATCTTCTTTTATCAGCCACTGTAGCCATTCAATGGCTCTGTTTTCCAGAGCAGTAGTAGAGACCAATGACGGACATGCAATTAACATACACAATGCTAGTGAGACAAAACGCATGCCAGATTGCGTTGGCTGCGGTTTACTTGTTACCAACTGAGCCAATGCATTAATTTCATCATCATTAAATCTGAAATTAAAAAAAAACACATTATTCATATCCATGCATATCCATGCATTAAAACTTACTTTAAGCCTGCGATTCCTCGTAAGGCACAATACAATCGCATTAAAACAGCACCTTGGACTGTGTAATCTTCATTATCATCATTTTGATTTGTTGAATATTGAACGATGTGTAATAGTTGCTGTAATAGCTCCACTCTCACCTGAATCAAGGCATCTCCTTTTCTCTTTTGGCTAGAATGAACATATTCTGCAAACCATGTTCGCACATTTTGGTCATTTCCCAACAACATTCCCGTTAAAAAGGATATCTAAAATTATTTAAAAATCATCTTTAGAGAACTCTTTTAAAAGAGACTAATTAAAATATGAAAATAAGCAACAAGTAATTTTAAAATATCGTTTGTTCATAAAAAATAATTCCTACCAAATCCTGTGGATATTTAAGACAAAGTTTGAGCATGAATGAAGGCACTTTTAATATCTCAACACATATTGCTCTAGTGGATAACGCTTGAGAGGGATTGATTTCACTTAACGCCATTAGAAGAACAAGCTTTTGTTTACCCTCATTAGACTCTTCGTCGCAATTCATAATGACATGAGTTATAACATCTCTATAGCAATCGGGAAAATTAGCCACCAAGGCGCATATTATACGATGTCCATTTGCGACTTGGGCTAGTGTGTCTGTTAACTCCAAAATGTTTAATAAAGACGGTAACTCTGCTAGAGCAATACAAAGAATGTCCACAACTTCCTCCAAATATATACCATCGTCTAATATTTCAGACTGAACAGGAGTCTTTTGCTCTGATAATTGCCATTGTACGTTAAATATTTCCGATAAAACCACACGAACTTTACGCGTTACATCCGCTCTTTCAAAGCCCAATGCTATGCCGGTCTGCAGGCCAAATTCCGACTGTTGCCCTTCGTAGTACATTGATTTTTGGCGTGCTTGTAATTCCTTTTTCAGTTCTTGCTCTAGTTCATGATAGTTTACTTGTAAATACGATACAATACTATTTACCACCTCAATACCAATTAGAACTGCTAAAATTTGTTTGCGTGACTCCATCGAAGACTTTGTATTGTCGAGTGGTGATAACAAGCTCATCCGCACCAAAGCCGGCAAGACAGGTCGTATCTCATTCTGTGGATAAGTGCTTAAAGCTGTTATATCAAGATTTTGCATTGCCGCAAATACTCTTGCAGTTACATCTTGCATTTTATTTCTTTTCGATTTGTTTTCTTTCACTTTTAGAAGAAATTCGGTTTATTTTGCAAACAAAACATGTGAACATATGTTTGCATTGCCAACCTAAAGAAGTATATTTTTTTAAAGGGCTTCCCGTACTAAAATAACTTGCCTGGCGGGTTCGTGAGTGTTGAAAATTTATGTCTGATATAAACATGCCTAGACATATGTAAAACTAAAAACAAAGTAAACTTAACAGTTTCAAATCAAATTATCCTGGCAAACTTCAAACTCCATGTTTGCTGTGTTTTTTACATAGGTTTTAAAAGTATTATAATTTTAAAAATTATATGTCAAATTTAATTGCAGTGAAAATTTTCTTACCTAGTGTATATACCTGATAAAAATTTGTCTTGATACAGAGCAGCTGTCAATTTGTTGTTGATATCAGTGCTTAGGAGAAAACGTATTGTATTTATTGTTATGACAAATCAGGTAGGTTCGGATAACTTGCTTTGTTTTTGTCTAAATAAAATTGGAAATTAATCTAATTTACAAAATAAATTAAATGCTAACTACACCATAGCATTAGTTTAGTAATAAAAGCAACTGTGATCAAATAAGAATATATTTACTGTGATATTTTATTTTTAAGTTAATTTTACATTTATTTTTGATTAATTTAAGTTTTGTGTAGTGATGTCCCACTTTTACAAAACTGTGATAAAATTTAGAATAATGTAAATTTGACGAAAAAGAATATATATTTAATAAAAATTTCCCTGATGATGTTGGAAAAAACTGCCAACGAAACGTCGGAATAACTGTTAAATAAATAGTCTTTTTATTTACACAAAAAAATTGACCTTGAAAGCCTATCTATAGAAAACTATAGGAAATAAATATATAAAATAATTTTAATTTAACATGAAAAATGAATAAATACGTATAGTAAATGAAAAATATAACAAACACTTTTTGGCGGAAAAAAATAGTTGAATAAAGACGTGAATTGACGTTTATAGTCAAGAAAAATTTGTTTGAGCTGAAGACTTGACCGTCTTCAGTAGTCATCAAATTGAACAAAACAGAAATATGACGCGGGCAGCGCACCGGAATTAATTTGTGCATGTTGTTATAGGTGACGAATGCGTATTTATGTAATTTTCTGTTTAAACATAATTTTTTGTTTTCCAACAATGTTGTTTGAATGCTTATTGCACAGCAGATAGTAGAAGTGCCATTGCGCAACAGATGGCGCTGTTCACAAATACTACTGTCAACATAAAATACAATAACAACGTCATTGTTATGTTATAAAAGAGTTTTTTTTAAGAACCATGGGCAGTCTACATTTAATAATAACATGATTTAAAATTGGATTTGCACGCTTGATGAACAGATGGCATTCTTTAAAAGTCAATACAGCATTTGATGGCAGACATCGTTGTGCAGACAAATTCATATCAGGTATAAACAAGAGGTAAAGTGTAAAATTCAAATCCTAGCTAATTTACACGATAGGATACACCCCGTCTCCACTAGTCATGGATTTGAACAAGACTTAAGGCCAGTATGCAGCCTAAAATTTTTTGAAATTTTTGACTTCATTTCTACAGTAGTAAAATTCATCATGTAGTTGTTTGTAGAAATAAAAGTCATGTGGTCGTGTTTATTAAATGTTATTGTTTATTGTTGTTATTATAATAACATTGTATCAACACAGAAATGAACAAAAAATATTTTAAAATTGTAAAAAATATGAAATGTCATATATTTCGATACCAAACAATTGCGGGCCAGTACGCAGCTCGACTGAATTTCAGTTTGCCGTAAGAATTGTGTGTATAAAAAATTGCCTGAAATTCAGGTTTATAAATTTTCAGGTAACTTTCCATATGGTAGTACGTAGCTAAAAATAAAACTAAACGGAATTTTTGACTATTACGTGGGCAGTCTACACTTAACATTAACATGATGATAGTGTTAATTTTTATCATTTTATGTCTTATGTAGACAGGGGGTTAGATCAACAAAAAAAATTAAAATAATTAAAAAAAAAATAAATGTAATTGCAGAATTGTAATAATTATTGTGAGAAATCTTTTGATTAATTGTCATAAAACTTACATAATTTACATAAATTTGTCTATACATATTCATATTAGGAACCGTATATAATATAGTATGTTATAAATAGAGTTTAACATTTATAGAGACAAATTTGTGTCAAATCTAGACACTATGTTTTGCATGCCCTGAGACAATTATGTGTGCAAGAATATAAATACTTTTTTGTTATTATTTGTTATTAGTTTCATATTTTAAATTAGTATCTTAGGAAAATGTTTTTGAAAAACAACTGACAAAATTTGTAACCGTATTTTTTAAATTCTATGTAAAAAGTAGATTATTATTAAAAACTTATTTAACTGCCTCCGCAATGGATTTAAGCATTAATTATATATTTTATCAATCTGCATTTCATAGTATGAGAAGTTATAAAATAAAAAGATATATATTTTATATAGTTTATATAGTTTATTTGACCTTTTTGTTAATATTAATTTAACTATTTTATTTTAAGCTTTAGGTCTTTAAATAATTTTATTTATATTTTTGCAATATTTCGCTACTCCTTTGTGTAGCATCATCAGAAAAAATTATAAAATTAACAGTAATATAAATTACAATTAAAAAGTATTACTATTAATTTTATAATATTTCCTGATGATGCTACACAAAGGAGTAGCGAAATATTTAAAAAATATAAATAAAATTATTTAAAGACCTAAAGCTTAAAATAAAATAGTTAAATTAATAAAAAGATATTTATTTTATACAAAATTAAAATTTTGAAAATGTCTCTAAAATCGCTAAAAAAAAACAACCGAAAAGCCGCTATACTTCCTCACTTGGTTTGTTGTATACATACATAATTTTTTCACTTTTCAAGTAGTCCAATTGCTGTCGTTTCTCAAAGTTGTGCGTTTAATGAAGAATAATATTATTTTATTTTAAAATTTGTGTTTTAAATGAGAAAATTAACTAGAACTATATAATAAAATTTTATAACTGGGAACTTTACGAACTGTGTATAAATTTATTTTATTCCAAAAAAAGTTACGAAACGGCGGTAAGTTAAAAGGAAAGTAATTATTTTCCTTTTCGTGAAAATAGGAAGTAAAAAATTAAAACTATTAGGCAAGACAGACAACGCCCAATAAAGTGCTAATTTAAAAACAGCCTTAAATAATAAACAAGAATAAAAAAAGGGCTAAATAATATGAAATGTATTTATAAGCATATTAAAGATTTACTAATAAAACGAATATAAAAATGTGATCTCAACGAACAAGTGCAAATATATACATATATTATTGCCATCCCAAATACATATATTATTAATCGATTAATTTATCTACGAAAAAAATGAATCCATGAGATTTAGTCATTTTTCATTTTTTACTTTTACATTATTCTTCACAGAGTTTCGTTACTGTGTTGATGACATCATTTTAATCGGTCGATTCGGTCGCTTGTTCATTCGCACAACATTCGCTCAAAGCTTGTTCGATTGTTTGTTATTATTTTATTTTCACTGTTCGCTGTACTTGCCGCACTAACCTAGAGAAGGAGAATTATACATATCGTACCGCACGTACGTTCATTTTGTTTTTTCAGGGATGAGTGAGTGAATTTGGTTTAGTGCAGTTGGAGTTCATCACAATTAAGAAAAAAATGTGTTTATTCAGTGATAAATGAACAAAACAAATATCTATAATAAAATAAATTTATAAACAGCAGCATAAGTGTTATTAGTGGTAATTTATAAAAGGAAATTAAAAACAGAAATGAAATGGTTTAAATATTTTTAAAAATCTTTGTTGGTTATATAAAGTTTATTTAAATACAATTTGTTATTTAAGATTGAAGAGATATGTACATACATATGTATATGTATGTGTACAATAATTTAAAAATTCATGTGAGGTCTAAAAACATAGTGTGCACACAATTTATTTAAAAAAAACATTATTAGCTCATGGGGCGTAGTTTTTAATTAATTAACTACAGTGGACGTGAAAATGGAGTTTAAATGTGTCTTATACATATAGACATACATATTGCATTAATTGAAACATTTCTATCTTAATTGTTTAAAGTGCCTTTAGACGGTATGTCCATCAACAGTTCTAATTTAAAGGCAATGCTCAAAAATAATATAATATTAGAAGCTGACTAATGGGTATAAAATGCATAGTTAAGCAAAAAAATTAAAGTGAAAGAGCAGTAGGAACTGTTAGTTTGATGTTATGTACCTATGCATATTTATATTGAGTATTCTATGGCGGAATGAAAGTTAGGGGGACAGTAAAAACAATTGAATACAAAATAAAGTAAGCTCAAAAAAAAAAAAATATTGTCGCGTTATTAATTTACAAAAAATCTAGTTTAGTTTCAATTCTCAAAAAAAAAGTTTTCTAGGGGGTGTAAAATGCAATTTTACATTTCCTATTTCTCCTTGCTTACTAAATATTTCCTGCGTACCCGGCATACTGCCCGGGCAATAATGTTATTATTATGACCAACACCGGATATTTGATGCGTTATAGCATTCTTTCCGGAGCAATGATTGACTCGTTGAGGTATGACCAACACCGGTTCCATACATTACAAGCAAACCGTGTATGAGCGAAACACAATCGCTAACTGAACAGTTTCAAAATGGCACAATATTAGTATTTGTAAAAAGTTACCTACTGGCTCCCAATGGATTTAACTTTTCACATTACATTTATAGTATCTGATGGTAAATTCGATAATATTCCTTCATAAGATACTCGATATACCTATGCCATTTTACATATAGATATTTTTAGTCGATTTTTTCACTTAAAATTTCATTTTACACCCACTTGACAAATTTGAATGCATTTGCACTTTTGCAGGGCGATTTGCATCAAAAACTGAATACCGCTAATGTTCAGCATTGCAACTAAACTAGATTAAAAACAAAACTTCATTTTTAATAAAATTATGTTTTTGTTAGGTTAGGAAGAGTTATGCTAATTAATTATGGAGTCTTCATTTGGAGACCTATCTGTCTTTAAAGGTGGTTTCCTTAAAAGTTTAAAGCCACCCGATTTCCATAAATTTGAACGCATCATCAAACTTGCATTTTGCGAAAAAAAAATATAATGGAATGATGTTTAAGGCCGCCAGAGATTTACTTCTAATGACAGCTGTTTGTTTTCTTTATTTAACTTCTAATATTGAATATGAATTTTTAAAAATTTAGGTATGATATCAGCGGTGGCAATGTAACACAAAGGGAACCAAGTGATCCATGAAATCACGGCTGCCTGCCTAACATAACCTAGTCGTATGTAGGCTGCTGTTGTTATAACAGCTTTAATGATATCGATTGTTTTTCCCTGAAAAGATTAAGGTTATTATTGGATGACATTAGGAGCTAAAAGTGGTGAAATACCGTGGACTTATTTGGCTATTGAACTAAATGTACAGATTCATTGAAGCTTTGGAGGTAGGCTAGGCATCGATGTAAGGCGCTAGGGACTATTCGTTCACGGTAACAGTTCAGGATACTGCAACATCCGGCTCTTAATTAAGCTGGGGTTTATCTTGTTTGCCTAGCTAGAAGCCATTCATTTTTCGCATTCGCTGAAAGGTGTTTATTGGGCTGTTGTATATTAGTCAAGAATCCAAAGTCATTATCCTAAAATTTGAAGATAGAAAAATTGATTAATAGATATTTCCATAAATATCAGCTATCCAGTACCTGCAGCTTATATACTGGACAAGTTTTTTTTTCTGTTCGTTATTTAAATTTCCAACACAGATTAGCATATAATATCAAATTAAAGATGTATATGTTATTTTTATTATTATAAATATTAAAGATACCTTTGAATTCTATTTTTTAATAAGCACAAGGTCTTTTTTATAAAAATGGTTTAATCATTTTTATTTTCAATATTTCGCTACACCATTGGGTAGCATCTTCAGGAAATAAAAATAATATTATTAATATTATTTATATATATATATATATATAATATATATAATAAAAATTATTAAAACATTTTTATACAAAAGACCTTGTGCTTATTAAAAAAAAGAATTCAAAAATATAAAAAAGATCAAAAACTACAATAATTATTTCTTAAAGATACCTATATTAGATATCATCTAAGTTATATCCTAATTGTTACCCATTCTGTGCTTCTGTTAATCTACTAACCAAAAATGACCCTCATGTTAGTTATATGAATTTGGAATAAATAAATATTTACAAACTGTCTAGCCCTGTCATAAATTAGTCTCGACAAAAGATCAAATTTAATATGAAAAGAAAAGGGTAATAAAGTAATGTAGAAGGAGACAGGTTTGGAAGGGTTGTGCCAAAACATGGCACATCCACTCGGAGACCTATTGGTCCATTGTGATTCCCTTCAGCTAAACTACAACAAAAACTAACAGAATTTTGGGGAAAAAGAGAGCCTTATTATGCTTCCTGCCACCTATCACTCAGCCACCCGATTTCCTTGATGAAGCCGACGACATCCTCGATTTTACACCGCGCGATGTCGAAGAGCCCCTCGATAAATCTATTGCCTAGCCATCTAAGTCTGCGGCTTTGTAATACCGGGCAGTGACACACGATGTGCTCAACAGTTTCCAGCTCCTCCTCATCCTCGCACAACCTACAGAAATCTGGTGTGCCGACGACCCAGTTTCTAGCCATTGCCCTAATGGCGCAATGACCCGTGATCAACCCTATCACGGCTCTTAAAACCTTCTTGTCTAGACCTAGAAGTATCTCGGTTTTCGCAGCGTCCAGTCTAGGCCAGATTGACCTCGACACTCTGCAAACCCCCCTTACTTCCCAAGACACATTGATCTTCCTGACTACCCAGTCTGATATCATCCTGTAGTAGTGACTAATCGGTGGCTTAACCGATTCTACCCTAATTGAATTTACCCCTTCCGAGCCCAGTCTCGCAAGTTCGTCAGCAATCTCGTTGCCCTCAACATTACAGTGGCCCGGGACCCAACACAGTCTAATCCTATACTTGTCCGTTAGTGCGTCGATAGCCTTTTTACAATCAGCAACCAGCCTAGATGTGACCTTGTGTCTTTTCAAGGCTTTAAGCGCCGCCTGGCTATCGACGTACAGCGTGACCTCTTCCCCTTCTACAACATGTCCAGACACCAGCTCTGTGGCTTTTAAAATCGCCAACACCTCTGCCTGGAACACACTACAATCGTCTGGTAGTCTGTAAGACATGCGTGTTCTGGTTCCCAGGATGTGAACACCAGCACCGGTGCCCGTTTCCATTTTTGATCCATCTGTGAACACCGCAACCCCGTCATACAGTTTATCAGACCCCAACCATTCTTCCCTATTTGGAAATACAACCAAGGGGATCCTACTGAAGTCAACCTCGTTGACTATGAAGTCCGTTAGCCCAGGGGTTAACGGAACCGGTCCATTGAGTCCAACCTCAAGAAGAATCTTTGTGTGTCCTATGTTACTCGACTTCACCAACCCTGATTCAAAAAGTCTAAACAAACTTCTCGCCGCCATTCCGACCACAAACCATTCAATAGGGAATAGGTGCAGAATAATGTCCAGAGCTGCTTGAGGTGTACTTCTCCTAGCACCTGTGATGCCAATAGAAGCACACCTCTGGACCTTGGCAAGAGTTTTCCTATGTGACTCCGTTTTCAAAGCCTCCCACCAAACAGCGCATCCGTACGAAACAATGGGTCGAACAACCGAGGTATAAATCCAGTTTACAACCTTTGGTTGTAGGCCCCAAGTTTTCCCTATGGAGTTCCTGCAGGCATAATAGGCATTTAGACCCTTTTTAAGTCTTTCCTGAATGTTCCTGCTCCAGACCAGTTTACTATCCAAATAAACTCCTAGGTATTTAGCCTCGCTAGCTAGTTTCAACTCAACACCATTAACTTTGGGTGGTTTGAAGCCAACCACTTTGTATCTCCTGGTGAAGAGAACTAGTTCAGTTTTATCACCATTGACCCCCAACCCTTTGCTCGAGGCCCAGGATGAGAGCTCCCCAAGTGCAGCCTGCATGACTTCTGTGATAGTGGAGAGAAATTTCCCTTTCACCAATAACACCACGTCATCTGCGTAGGCCACTATTTTCCTTCCCTGTGTATCAAATTGTCGTAAAATGACATTCACCACTAACAGCCATAGTAGTGGGGATAGAACCCCACCCTGCGGCGTACCCCTAGTGACTAATTTTCGCAAACAGCCGCCTCCTAGCTCCGAGTTGATGATCCTACTGCTAAGCATACGGATAATCCACTCCACTATGAAGTCCTGGATGTTAAGATCTACTAGTGCTTCCCTAATAGCCTCCAAAGTAACATTGTTGGAGGCACCTTCAATATCTAAGAACGCCGCTAACGTATATTCCTTATCCTGTAAGCCGCGCTCAATATATCTAACCACATTATGAAGCGCACTCTCAACCGATTTACCCTTAAGGTAAGCATGCTGAGCGTCACTAATGACGTGCGGGTCAATTGTGTTCCTTAGGTGCAGATCGATAACACGCTCTAACGTTTTCAACAGAAAAGACGATAGGCTAATCGGTCTGAAGTCCTTTGGCTTCGAGTGGCTTGCCTTACCAGCCTTGGGTATAAATATTACCCGAACTTCTCTCCACCAATTGGGTATAACACCACTTGCTAAACACGTCCTAAAGATGTCCCTAAACAGCCTCAAGATATGTATCGGGACGTTTTGCATCATGGCCGGAAAAATACCATCCGGGCCAGCAGATTTATAAGGCTCGAAGGTATTAATCGCCCACGCAACCTTGTCCACAGTTACTAAATCCTTGATCGCCACCTCTGATCTCCCTACCAATCTAGGGTACAAATCCCTAACCGACTGATCGACTCGTAGCCCACTACAGCCCGGGAAGTGCGTGTTCATAAGTAGCTCCAGGGACTCAGAGCTAGATTCGGTCCATGAGCCATCAAGCTTTTGTATATAACCGATTTCCCTGGGGTCCTTGGATAGTATACGTCTAAACCTTGATAACTCGCTGACCGACTCAATGGATTCGCAGTACTTAGTCCACGAGTCCCTTTTCGCCCTCTTAAGAGAACCCTTGTACTTATTGAAGGCTATTCTGTGGCTGTCCCAGTCCTCAATCTTACGCGTGAGTTTTGCCCTGTTGAAGAGCCTTCTAACCGTAGACCTTTGATCCTTTAGATCCTTGGTCCACCAGGAGGGCTGTTCCCTTTTGCCCGGGAAGGTTCTTGGACATGACAGCTCAAAACTCTCCCTAAAGACTTGTGTCACCTTATTCACCACTGCATCCACTTCACTTTGTGACTGCCCACATAAGGAAGTATCAACCAGCTTGGACTCCACATTAACCCTGAATAGATCCCAATTTGTTTTCCTGGGATTTAAATAAGGGTTACACTTTGGTTTACTAAAGTTCAGTTTGAAGGAAATTCTACTATGGTCCGAAAAGGAGCAGTCCGTAGAAACCCTCCAATCTATTACTAGATCCCTATTGTTGGTCAAAGTGATATCTATAACTTCCTCCCTAACCCTATTACTAAACGTCGGAATATTACCCTTGTTAGTTATGATAAGGTTATTAGTAGTTATAAAATCAAAAACCAACTCACCCCTGGTGTTGATGTTACTGCTTCCCCATTGACTGTGGTGAGCATTGGCATCACAGCCAAGTACCAGGTTAGCTTTCCGTCTACTGACATACCTGGTTAGCTCCTTTACAAGCATGCCCGGTGGGTTATCGGCCTCATAGGGCATGTAGACCGAGGCTAGAATGAGACTTTGTCCACCTTTAGCCTCTCCACAGACTGCCGTCACATCGCCGCAACTGAAAGAATTAAGAAGTTTTAATTTAAGCACGTTTTTGGCGATGATACAAGTTCTTACCTTGTCCTCTGTACTTGGGACAAACAGGGTGTAGCCTGCCGCCCTCAGTCCGCAGACCCTGTTTTTATTAATCCAGGGCTCCTGGATGAGAGCAACGTCTGCTTGCGACTTCGTGAGGTATAACGTCATTTCGGCTGAGGCTGCTTCACTGTGGTGCAGGTTTAGTTGCACCACTAGCAGACTCCTTGGGTTCATCAGATCTCGGTATCCTAAATCTGACTCGCCCTAAACCGAAAGTGACGATACCCTCCTTCGTCTTTAGAAGTTTTAGAGACTCCTGGTCTACGGCAAACCGGAAGTCCCTACCCATGTTCTCCTTACAAGCCAGTGAGGCTATCAGCTTCCACTGGCTCGTGTTGAGACCTTTATTTTGATTGGCCAATATTGACAGCATGGACTCCACCGGCTTCACAGGGGGTGGAATCCATACCGTCACTATCGGCCTAAGTGGTAGTTCCGAGGCACATATAACCTCCAGCTTCGCCTCTGGACAAAGATCGCCGCATTTGCCAACTGCAGAACTTAGGAATTCAAAAGTCTTCCTGTTTCCGCAATTGACAACTTTGACACCCTTTGACCAGTCCGCGCCCTGAAAGTCCATGTCCTCCGACCAACCACTAGCTTTCGATATATAATCGAGGAGCCTATCTTCGATCAGCCGCCATAGATCCGTTCCTATCCTGCCATCAGGGTCGGACCGATCAATGACAGCTGCCTGAAGACTACCTTCCTGGCTCGTCGATTTCTTGGCTTTTTTCGAGGTGGAGGCTTGATCGTCCCCAGACCTAATCCGCTTAGCTATCCCCTTATGGGGAGCCCTAGGCGGGCTCGGCTGGGTATTATCACCCCTCCCCTCGAATTTTTTAAAAGGCGCTGGACGCTTAGCCTCAGGAGCTCGTTCCGAAGACTTGAGCCCTTTGGTAAGCGAACCTTTGCCCACCCTACTACTACCGGAAAGGGATGTACATGCCGATGACGACCCTGCACCCTTACGGGAAACGCTTGGGGCATCATCCACATGCAACACCCTTTCCTTGGGACAGGAGGCGCCTGCCTGTTTCACCCCATCACCTAAACTAGGCAAAACCGGGGCTTCACTGACATTCGTCTCCTGTACAATGGGATAGGATATGCCCAGGAGAGCACGGACTGGTCCGTAAATTCTTTCGAATTTTGCGACACTCTGTCTGTGCTTCCTGAGCAGATGCCTCTCCCTGGCAGTGAACGACGTAGAGTCCCTTTTAGCCATCTTAGCTAGATAGTTCAAAGAGGCTCTCGTGCCGCTCATCGCCTTTTCTTCTTTTGTACGGACTTTACCTGGCTGTGATGGAATACCGACTCCCGCCACAGCGTCCTGCCGTACGACGCTTCTCGAGCAAGAAGGCCGATCTAAATGAGCCCCCAAGAGGCCCCCCTGTGCACTAGGCACCACAGAGGCCAGAGGTTCAGCCTCCAAACTCCGACCCTGAGTTGACACCTTAACGGTAGTCAACTCCTCGTCGGAGCTCAGAGACAAAACCCCCAACCTCCGGGCAGCCTCTCCCCCCACAGAGGAATCTCTTGACAGTTCCAACAGATCGTCCACTCCCTCGAGTTGCGTCCGAAGCTGTCCCTCCTGTCTTACAATGACCCTGTGTATGTCTGTGAGCGCTAATTCGCCCCCTGACAGTTTGTCCACAGAGTCAACGTCCGTCTCAATATTTTTTTTAGATTTAGTTTTTGAAGAATTTATGATATCAATTTTGGTCCCACGAGTATGCACGTAAAGAGAAGGACCATCCATGCAGTGACGGCGTACATGGACTAGGCAAAGAGTTACAACCGGCCCGTGCCCTGGCGCCGGAGGGGAGCTGTTCACGACTAGTCCTCTTTAACCACTAACTAGCCATTCAGATTCTCGGCACTGCTACCACCACCTTAACCTTACAAGTGGTGCCAATTATGGTCCGCGGGCATACACCAAGGTCGTGACAACTGTTATGCAATTGCCGACCGGAAAAGACAATAAACCAGTTGACAGTCGCAAAACCTTTGACACGACCCCCCCTATCCGCCACCTGGGGACGCGCTCGATGGAAGAATTGACAACTCCACACGAGAAAGGAGACACCAACGATCGGTTTTACTAATTAACTACTCGTCCACAAAAGAGACATAAAATGACACAAATTAATCATGTAATGTCAGGTTTAGACTACTTACCTGTACATTTTGTTCTTACTTTAATGTAGTTGATAAATCTTGTGTTTGTCAGAGAGGGCGAGAGAGAGAGAGAGAGAGAGAGAGAGAGAGAGAGGATAGAAGAATGTAAAGAAGTACAAAAATATTTTTTGTGTCCTAAAAATGTGATTAAAAAAGGATGTCAAAAGACAATATAAGAATATTGAAGAAACAACAATTACATATCTGGAAAACGTTTCTATAACTAAGATTCAACACCTAAAGAATTTATATCATGATTAATGTCAAATACATATCATGTTAAAGCTTATTTCGTGTAAACAAAAAATATATAAGCCCAATTATTTCTGGTGTTATGTTCTATGTTGTGAGCTTCAAGTATGCAGTATTATAAAAAAGTTCCAATTAGAATTAAGGATGGTTATATTTTAAGGGCCGATGTTGATTATCACACAAATTATTTAGAAAATTATTGTCATTTCTTTTTTTTTTTTTTTTGTATAATATTAGTATGGTTCAATTATGTATGAAACAAAATATCGGCCAAATGGCCACCACGAACACGGCGGCGCACCTCAATCCGATGCTCCAAATTTTCGATGAAGCTGAGGCATAATTGAGGTTCTATGCCGTTAATGAGCCGAATTAAATCATCCTTTAGCTCTTAAATTGTTGCTGGCTTATCGACGTACACATTTTCTTTCAAATAACCCCAAAGAAAGAAGTCCAATGGGGTCAAATTACATGATTTTGGCGGCCAATTGACATCGCCACCACGTGAGATAACACGGCCATTGAATTTGTCGTGCAAAAGATATACAATCGAGCGTTACTCATTTGTGTGTCTTTCCATGGTTCAAATTGAGTTTTCTGAAATTGAGAAAAATTAAATTAAATTCAGGTTTAGGTGTGGTTCACATTCAACATCGGCCCTTAAAATTTAACCACCCTATAAATGCTAAGGGTTACCATACCCAATACCTATTAAATTCTATTTTAATAATTTCTTGACACGTAAATCAGGATTGGAGAAAATGGTGATTTCTTCAAAAATCAAATAAAACAACAATTTGTTCAAGATCATTTTATCATACAGTTTTACCCAAGGTATATTTATCTTGCTAGGTAGTGTCGTCCGCCCAGCTGATTTAGTAGTTCGACATGTCAAAAGTTGTATGTGTTTAGAAATTTTATAGTGTAGAAGTGAGAAGGCAATAAAACACATACACGCCTTCTCAATTTTCTTCTATGTTTTTTGATATTCCGAACTACATAGCAACAATAAAATGCCATGTTGTTCTTGTATTGTTGTATTTGTTGTAGGGACGCCACTACCTAGTAAAATAAATATACTTTGGTTTTACCCAAGGCGAAATTATTTCACTAGGTGGCAGCACGGCGAATATAATTATTTTTTGCTTTACCAATGCACCTTTATAAGGTAGCTTTGCTACGAAGGGGAAATATTAAGAAAAAAAATTTAATGTTTTTTGTTTGACATTTAAACTACTTTTAAGGGAAAATTATAAGTTTAACTGTCAAAATCTCTAAAAAAAAAAATTAAAAATGTTCTCCTTAATAGTTCTCATGTTGGATGTAATATTTTAATTGGTGCTTTTGGCGTTTCCCGTATAACAGCAAAGTACATGTTGGTTTTTTTTTTTTATGTTGTAATTGTTATCGCGGCGCTGCCAACTTGTATAGATTTGCCTTGGTTTCACTATATTTTTATAAAAAACTTAGTTATGTAAAAGGTTAATTTATTTAACCGCGACTATTTAAAATGTGTGTTGCCAATGAAAATAAATTATTGTAACAAATAATGAAAAACTAACCTATTTGTAGAGATATAAAAACTAATGATCCCCAGGCAATTTTTGACATTTTTTATAGACCCAACCCAAACAGAATTCACACAGACATATAAAAAGGAAGAAAGCGCGCTGAAAGAAGCATAAAATCACTATGATGATGCAGTGTTGCTATTAATTATTAATAGTGAAAATTATTTAAAAATCAAAACCATTCAAAATTGTGATGATCGCAGAAGTGATAAAAACACCAGTAGAGTGAGTGGTGGATGCATGTCTCAAAAAAATATATGTACATATTTTGTGAAAAGCAACAGTCGAGTATATTTGCAATGGTTAAGCAATTGTTTAGGGCAACAGCTTCTTCAGCTGCTGTATAAAGTAAATTAGCTACAAACACACGTTTATTTGCAAGTTCTGTTTTATTAATACTAATGTAAAATAGAAATACGGAAATGAAAAAAAGAATATGGCGTCTGACAAAAACTCACCACTCCTTTCACAAATTTATAAAACATATTTAATAAAAAAAAACGGTTTATTTAACTTCTTAATGGAGCATCGAATTTCATCTTTACTTTCTTGCGGTTTCTTCACTCAAAGCTGGTCTTTAAAGTGGTCGCATAATTAATAAAAAACGAGATGTTCAACTGATATCACCAAATCGGGGAATAATTCGACCGAAAAAGATCTTATGCAACAACTGAATTTTGTAGGGCTCCTGGTTTCGTCTTGCTGAAACCAAAGATCACTTATGCTAAACATGACTTGGTAGCACAGAATATTCACAATTACGGAGTTTTCTTGCTCATTTTCGAAAAAAAAACTTCGCTCAAAGCTTTCGAATAATACGATCACTTCAAGAATATTGTTTTTATCTTTTGTCAATTACAATGCCATGAGCTTCAAGTTAGGTGACCACAGCAGTTTTTGCAATTTTGAGTGATACACTTTAATTTTCATAATTTTGATAGTAAATTTTTACAATTAATATTCCTTGTTCGGGACTGTACCGTTCCATTGTTAAAATTTTCCAAGTTATTTTTTTTTTCTTAATTAATAATGATGACAAATTATGCGAAATAAGAGATTTTCTCATTCGTTTCTCATCTAAAATAAAAGTAATGTGGATACCGGGTCACTCCGGTATCATTGGTAATGAAAGAGGGGATCAAGCAGCAAAAGAAGCGTTTAATTTTCCTCTCATAACAGCAATCACTCAAAATAAATGTTCAATTTACTCTGCAATACTTAAATACGTTGTTGATAAAAATAATCTAGAATGGGGTACTTACAACCATATTTATAAGCAATTTAATCCTAATGGTGAACCATTCAATATCCACCTGATCTTAATAAATAAATACATTCGTTTAAATATAGGTCACTGTCGTTTGACACACCAATACTTGATGGAATTATTTGAAACTCGAAGTTTGAAATACAAATGGAAACATTTTTTGTAAACTATATTCGGTATTTTAAGTTTTTAAAAATAATTTTTTCAAATATTTTTTTTTTGTTATTAGAAACTAAAATCACGAGAAACTAAAATTCAAAATTGTTTTTTTTTTTTCAAATAGTGAAAAAAATGTATTATTTAAAACTATAATTACGGAATAGAGTTTTCAGAAAAAAATTTCATTGAATTGTCACTGTATGTTGATGTTTTTTTTTTTTGTTTAAAATTTAATGTTTTTCCTGATTTTCTCAGGGCAAGTATTCTTAAAGCGAGTCAAATTTTTGTGTAAGAGAAAGGAGTAAAAATTATTTAATTTCCCTTTTTCTTTTTCCCAAAAATCAGACTTGCTTCAAGAAAATTTACCTTGTGGAAATCAGGCATTGATAACTCCAGTTGGCAGTAATATTGTTAAATAGTGATCGGTTTTGCTCTGGTGGAACGAAATTTCGATAATATCATTTTAGAGTTAATTTTAACTAAGGTTACTTCTGGCAACATTATAGGTAAGTTACGAAATCAACTTAAGGTGTGTTTAGACTGCGTGTACAAGTCATATGGAATGTCAAAATTGCTATCCATATGAAATTTTATGTATATGTTAAAATCGGTGTTTAACATACGGTTTATAATTTTCGTGTTCAAACGTACACATGTTACGTACATATGACATAACCTCCTGTTGCTGAAAACAAAAATAAAGTACTTAAAACAGCTCGTCTTCAAAGTGTCGTTCTAGGGACAAACTGAAAATGAGAAGGATTATTTTTTTTTTTTTTTCATTTATTAAACTATACAATAAAAATAATAATAACTTTATTGTATCATGTTGTAATAAGTTATAAGGCAATTTTGTATATTTTTGCCGCCACTTTATTTTATTCAAAACCCGCTAGTGATGTTAACTATTCAAAGAACTTTATTAACAAAATTTAGAATAAAGATAAAAGTATATAAATAAAAGTTAATATCACTGAAAACACCTCTTGTTATATTGTCATATCATCAAATCAAGGCGAATTCATACCACATGGAGGCGTTAGCCCAGGTGACTGTTTATTGTTCACCTTTTTTTTTTGCTAATGTCTTGTCAAAAATACATTATTGTTTTATATTTGATAGTAGAATGTCATAGTTGTTGTTCTGTTGTAGTTGTAGCTGTACTGCTCACACCTAGTATGAATTCGCCTTGCATCAAATAGAGCGTGCTTTAAATAAAAAACTAACACATGTTATTGCACATAGGAAAATAACATATGTTATGTTTCAAGAGGTTTACAACAGTGATGCCTACTTAGCTCTTTTCGCGCTATTTTTATCACTTTTTGATAACATTGGACACGAAATTTTTCCCTTTAGCACTTTAAAAAAAAAGAGCTAACAGAGCTCTTTTCATTCTTGAACAAGCCACAGATGCTACAACCGTCGTACCAACTTGATTAGGTTGTTCGCGAGTTCTACACGAGTTGTAACGCACAATAAAATGTATCGTTTGTGGAACAAGCACACAACTGATTCCTGAATTGTTGTTACAACCGTCGCATCGTATATGGCTTGCGTTATAAACAGTGCGTTTGAATAGTATATTTTCTTAAAACCTAAGTGCACTTCTTGCAAATGTAAAAAATGAACCTTTAAAGCACAATATAACAATAAAATCGACTGAAAAAATTTTTTTGTTTTTTTTTTTCAAATGAGCGCTTTTTAGTTCTTTTTGACCGTTGGGCTGACGCGTTTGGTGCTTGAAAAGTTGGCATTCCTGGTTTACACTATTTGTGTAGTTTTACATATGGAAAATCTGATATTTTATATAAATGATTTGTACACGCAGTCTAAACACATCTTTAGATTTTTATTTGTTAATAAGTATTTAAGTTTATATTAAAAATATTAGTTATATTAAAAATATTTATAAATAAATTATAAGTGTTTCTTTTATTTATTGACGAAATCATTTCTTGACTTACTGTATTCTTTATAATGATAACTAAAAAAAAAAATATTAAATTTGATTCATCACTTTCTTCCGAATAAAACAAAATAAATTCCGAAACACAAATATATTTGAAAGAACAAAATAAGTTCATTAAGACATAAATTCAATAAAAATAAAAATGTTAAGGTTCTTTATTCATCAAACGTTCTTTAGTGGGTCTCTAAAAATAGGCGGTGACGGGAAGAATACATACATACATATGTATGTACATACATATAAACGTAATTTGGTTTTTTATTATCTTCATGCACGCAAATTTCTTTCAAGTTGTGCTAGAATTTCTTCAATTCAAGTCAACTCGGGCAGACAGACAGACAAACAAACAAACACATTATGACATTAATATTCATGTCATATGTTTAAGCTTTGTTTTGACTGCATCAAACAAATGAATAAAATGTTACGTAATAGATGACAGCTATACTTGCACAATGTTAAAATTTTTAATTTTGTTTTCTTCTATTCTTACGTATTTTTTGTATGTGTATAGGTATCTCTCTTTTAAACGTAATCGCTTCTTCCACTTTATTAATAAACCAATACTGCTACAACCACTCTATAACCTACAAACAACAACCACAAACAAAGTTGTGCTGCTTGCCTCTACAAGCTTTTAGAGTATGAATGAGCTCATTTTCTTTTTCTACCCTCCCAACCCAACCCAACCCAAACGGATTGGATTTTGTTTGTACAATGATTTCTAAATTATAAAGTACATAATTATAAGTATACATATGTATATATGTATGTTGGTACATACATATTTATAACAAGTGTAAATCATATGTTTGTATTTTAAATTAAATTGACATACATAAAGATCCATTCATACATACTCGTACATACTTACGGAGGTATAGTTACTGATAATGAATAGTAAGTAGTACCGCCAAATTATTTACTCACTTCACAACCTATTGCAGATTGTAGGTTGTATGAAATACAACCTGGCTAACTAGTTGTAAAATCATTGTTTAAGTTTATGACAATATTGTTAATTGTTAAAAGGAAAAAGATTTAAATTTACTAAGAGAAAAAATTAAAATTTCTATATTCCAATTTCTACAACCAAATAACACACAACAAAAACACTTAAAAATAATTAGAAAATGCATTGACTTTTTCATTCATTTACATTCATTTTACATACTTTTACAAACATTTACAATATTTCTTTGGGAAAATGTTATACATGTTGTAGCCACTGTTTATCATAGATGGGGGTTGTGCACAAAATTTTGATTGAAATCAGCATTGCACTACTATTAAATAATCGGTCCTATTCCTGATGGCGTTTTAATTTTAATAGACGTTTCTATGTCGTTGTCGTTTCTAAATTCGTATTCTTGAAATATATTGAAACGAAGAAGAAATGTTTTTTACTTTATTATTTATGACATTTTTGTAAATTTCTGAATTTAACAAAATATGGCGAGTACTGAATTTTATTTTTCAAGTTCAAGTGAAGATGATGAAATAATGGATATAAATATACATAGGAAGATGCTACGACAGAACGTTAACATTTTTGCCATCTCAGATTCTAAATAAGAAACTCCATTAAGGTGTGTTTACATTGAGTGTACAAGTCATAAGTACTGTCAAAATTGCTATCCATATGGAATTTCATGTGTATGTCAAAATCAGTGTTTTACATATGGTTTATAATTTTTGTGTTCAAACGTACCCATGTTACGTACATATGACATAACCTCCTGTTGTTGAAAACAAAAATCAAATATTTAAAACAGCTGGTCTTCAAAGTGTGGTTTAGATGGATTATTTTTTTAAATTGTTAGATTATGCAATAAAACTAATAATAATAGCTTTATTCGGACTTGTTTTAATAAGTTATTAGGCAATTTTGTATATTTTTTGCAGCCATTTCATTTTATTAGACACCCGCTAGTGATGTCAACTATGCAAAGAACCACCGTTTTGTGT
Source organism: Phasia obesa (assembly GCA_949628195.1). Taxonomy (NCBI): domain Eukaryota; kingdom Metazoa; phylum Arthropoda; class Insecta; order Diptera; family Tachinidae; genus Phasia; species Phasia obesa. The sequence continues at coordinate 22,946,943 of OX451218.1, read as the reverse complement.
TATTATTTGGGTGCTTCTACAACAGTACAGAAATCAACTTATAAGAGACAAATTATATAAAAAAAAATAATTATAATAAATAATACAATAAGTAATAACTAATATCATTTGAACTATATCAGCAACAATTGAATGAATAATTTTGTTGATGTTAATGTCAATTTATTTTCACTCTTTTTTTTAATAGGAATAAAATATTTTTTATCCTAATTCTTATGACAAATTAAACTAAATTTCTTTAAAATAATTGAGCCGTTACTTTTGAAAATGAGAGAACTCCATTTTATTTTATTTAATGATTTGCATTTGAATGCCGTTGAAAAATTCACAAGCCGGAATAGACTTATTTTATATTTTTTGTGGTCTTATTGCATGTAAGTTTAATATGCAATAATAGTTATCCATTTTAGTTGCAAAAAAAGGTATTGGTATGCGCCAATGTAGTTGTCTCATTTTCAAAGGCAATGATTTGATGAAAACGTTGATTTTCTTTTACTGGAATGTAATTATAATACCAAAAAATTTCATAGTTTATTTACATACGTATTTTATTTCAATCTCATATCATTCTTCTTGGTACAGTAAAACAAAAAACCAAAAAAAAAAAAACTAAAATTATATTTAATTTTAAGAGTAAAAAGTGGAAAAAGAAAGTAAGAAATTACAATACATATATTTCTTAGGATACATAGCGAAGATTTTTCACCATAGTTGCAGTATGATTGTTAAATTCTGATAATGCTTCTTGATATATTGCAATATAAAAAATAGTACTATTCAATATGGATTAAAAACATAAAATTATGTAATTTGTAATAAGACTTAGGTTTTATTAATTTTTTTCACACAATGGAGTTATCCCATTTTCAAAAGTAACGGCTCAATGAAGTGATTTGCATCACTCTCGATACCTACAATACCTCTGTAGCATTTTTTATCCTGCGGTCCAAAGTTGTTAATTAGGTGATATTACAGTTTACACAGTTTGCTTACCGTCTTAAAAAATATTTATAAATAATGCACTATAGTAAAGTAAATTTTTAATTTAATTCAGTCTTTTTTAGTACCGGTAAAATAGATAAACACAAAAATATTAAAATTGAGTCATTCGTATAAAAATGTCCCATATACCCTCCTGGCCCTAGTTTTGAAAAGAGATATATCCCATTGGACCCACAAAAAATAAAGATCTGTATGTTTTAAATATCATTAAATTCGATTTAGCTGTGATTGACATACAATTAAACAAACTTGCAAATAGATATATAATATACATACATACATATGTATGTATATTAGATTACATATGTAACTTTATTATTAATATCACCAATGAGGTATCGATAAAAATCTGCGAACATGAAATTACTAACAAAAATTATGATAAAAATAAATAAGCGGAATTTTTGAAACTAAAAGTGAACATCACTGCAAACAGCTGTTGTCATATAGTTTTACACATCAAATAGAGCGTGCTTTAAATAAAAAACTAACACATGTTATTGCACATAGGTAAATAACATATGTTATGTTTCAAGAGGTTTACACTATGTGTATAGTTTTACATATGGAAAATCTGACATTCCATATGACTTGTACACACAATGTAAACACGCTTTTAGTAGCGATCTTACTTCTTTATGGTCGGCGAATACTACTACTTCATGGTCGACGAATACTACTACTACTGTTTCGTTTCGGGTTAATTTGTTCTTTAAATTTTAACAAGTTTCACCGCCGCTTCTTCCAATGCACAGTGGGAAAGAATCAAAATATTTTGGAAATAACTTAGAAATTTATAAACGGCTAAGCCAATTGACTCCAAAATTTGACATGAGCATAGCAAAGGAGTATCTGAACTTAAGTTTCAAAGGTGTGTACCATACACCCTCCAGGGGTGGCGCTATGTGGTCTCAAAATTGGCAACCTCGCACCTGGAAATTCTTTTACAGCTTGCCATTTCTTCAGTATTATTCTAGTTTTTTTAAATTATACATAGTCTTAAAGGTCTTGTCAAAATAGTATCTAAATTTGGAAATATCAATTCAAAATGATTGAGTTATAAGCATTTTAAGAAATAATATTTTTGATTTTTTACTACCCTGGTCCAGTTTTTTCAAAATATTGGGTACAATTTTTACCAATTTTTTTTTTTTTTAATTTTTTATCGTAGTTAGCGAGCCAAATTCTAAATATTTTTGATAAATTTGAAGATTGTATCTTTACTGAGTTAAAAACTAGACTATTTTCAATTGAAAAAAAATCCAAAATTATGCATTTTTCTTTAGTTTAGCCCAAAAAAGGCCGTTAACGTATTTTTTTCATAGAACATTTTTTTTAAGGAATATATAAAAATTTTACATTTTTGTGTTAGCTAACTATATGTGTGTACGCTTAAACAAATTTCATATAACATTGATCATCCTTGTAGAAGTTGGAGGTCCTACAATATGACCTATTTTACATCGAAATTTTGACTTTAGCCTATATTTTCTAAAATGCCAAAGCTGGGATCGAAAAAAGAAGACTGCCGTAATAAAGCTATATATGCCCTAAATTGTTTCTGAAAATATTTAATGAGCCCTAGTCCGTATGTAGACTTTATGACAATCGCACATGTTTATAACAGCCTTTCCCAGTTGTTCTCGATTCAGGGCTTCCTTTTTATCTTGATTTATTTCAATGAAAATAAAAAAATGTATGGATATTTTCTCCTAATTTAGTTTTACATTCTCCATCAAGAACTGGAGGCCCAAACGGATTTAATTTATCGGCAGTTTCGCTTCAAAAATCATTAAATTTTATATTTTTATGCCCTTTCGAAAACTCATTCATGAGCGGGATGTTTTTCCATTTCAGAAACTAAATTTTCGAACACCCTTGATGTAATTTTTTCTTGTACTCGTTTTAATTTCGTTCCCTACAATGATGACGACAGTGAACGAATTTTTTATTGTCTTTTCTATCTTCATTTCAAAATAGAGAATACCGATATATTTACGACGAATTTCGTTAACGCCAACGGTAATGAAAGATTGCAAAATTAGTGCACTACCTCCAACTATCTGTTTATATACCGTCGTCGTAAAGCAGCTCTGGGTGGATGGACAAATCGCTTTTTACAAACGTTATCGCTAAGCGCCATCTTGCCAGGCCGTTCGTATTTTTCGTCCTAATTTGTTTGATTTTGATATGTTGCGTTGATAGAAATGCACTCACTGTGTTACTTGGCTGGACAACGATTTCAAGGCTGGAAACTATCCGGTCACAATAGATGTAAAAATACTGATTCATCCTATTCTTAAATTTTCCAGAAATAATCTGATGAACCTGGGTAGGAGCCTCCAATATCTGCAATTTTTAACAATTCATGGCAACGGAGGCCGTCTGCTGATGTAATAAGCTTTGGAAATTTGCATAGGTCCTGGGGTCGATGTTAGGTAGTATATTCCTGTAGTGACTCGGTTAGTGCCAGATATTTTAAGGAGGTGAATATTGATTCATCATCCCATGATTTTTGTGGCTGATCAGCTGACACGCCACAAGCAACCGCCTGGTCAATAGTTCATTGTCTACATTTATCATTTTAACACATCCGGTAGTGATTAAGTTCATTATTTTGAGTAGTTTGCAATACTCGCCATATAGAGCCACGGATGTCAGTGAGGAACGAGGTTCATATCGAGGCAGCACAGTTAAAGAGACCCATTAATTGCCTCGTTCGTCGGTACAAACGTTTCCTTTGTCACCTCCAAAAGAGTTTTAGATTGCTCTTTAAGTACTTTATTTCGGCACTTTAATTTTTTGCTGATGTTGGTAGGGTACGATGAGAAGTAAATAAATCAGTCAAGTGCGAGTCAGACTCACACATGTAGGGTTCCGCACTATTTTCAATGCAACTTTAAAAGAACAACATATTAATTTGTTCATGTCTTTTGATATTTAATTTTATGTTGATATTACTTGCTTTTAAAAATTTTAAATGTCTGATTCTTGTTTAAAATCATGTCATTATCGGTAATTGTAATTACAGAGCCTATAGTAATGCACCTTTTATGAAAATTTCAAGAGTCTACCTATTACGATTCCAGATATAGCAGACGCTGACAGACGGACAGACATTGTGGCGAAAACATTAGGGTTACGTTTCTACCCTTTGGGTACGGAACCCTAAAAAGACTATCAAAGACCACGTCTATAATTTTTGGATTTTGCACCGTTGAAATACATCGGCTTAAATTTTTTTTAACTAAGTATTTTGCTGTTGACAACTAATGGCTCTTTTCAGGACGTTTTCCATTACGTTTCGCAACGTTTCTGGCTGAAATTCTACAATTTCTTTGAGAACATTCGCTTAAGTTGTTGATTTTTTTTGTATTTTGTTGACAAAAACATACTTTAAAAAACTCTCCCAAACAAAAAAAAAATCCAAAAAATCGAGTGCCGTCAAATCTGGGGAATGAAGTGGCTACGCAAAATCAGCATTTATTTTTAAATTATTCGATCATCAGAAAGTTCTCGCCCATTCGCCATTTTGTTTTCTCGCAGTATGAGCTGTAGCTCCATCTTGCTGGAACCATATGTCAGGATTATTGAGAACTAAGAGAGGGTTTCTGCTTCCCCAGCATTATTTTCGAAAAAAATGTTGACCGATACTCTATTAGCCATAATTCCACACCAAACCGTAAATCTAAGAGGGTGTAATTGACGCTGATGCACGGCTCCAGGATTTTTGGTACCCTAAATTCGGCAGTTCTGTTTATTAACATGTCCATTTAAATAAAAATGTTCTTCATCGCTCACAAATAGATTGTTATTCTTATTTTTCTCGCAAGCAAAATTATATTTTAATATTATTTTTACACATATTTTCGTTAAGAATGATGACATTATAAATTTTTATTTAATTATTTACTACCTGCAAAAAAAAAATAAATAACTGTCAACTGTACATATGTGTGTATGTATCTGTCAGATGGGGGACCATTGTAACCTTAAGGTTGATTAAAGAAAAATCAATTCATTAACATTACATTTTTTTAGTTTTTTACAGACCCTGTTAGAAACAATTTTATTTAGCCTTATAAGCATTTCGATGACTTCTGCTTGTTTATTGTGTTTTTGTGTTTTTTCACTTGTTTATTTTATCGCCATTTATAGTCTGGGGCAAAGTCAAATGTTATACATAAACATACATTATTATTACAGTATTACATAAACTAATATATTGATGCTGACAGCTTCCAAGTACCTAAGTTTTATAAAATCATTATATTGTTTACATTGTCCATATTTACGTGAATAAAAATTTATGTTTGATTGATGCATCTGAACAGAAATGAAATTTAAGTTACACAATTTCTAAATACAAATATGTACAGCGCTGTTAGCAGCTAATTAGAAAAAGTATGTTATTTCACACTTATATTTAATTAAATACTCTTTTCAAATGCGGTTACAATTCTAGGATTTTTTGTTTAATTTGTATTGCCGACAAATGATTTACAGCATACCTTTAGGATGAAAGATCAATCTATACATATAATGAAACAGTAACTCATTTCCTGTCAGTCTGTCTGCTTTTCTGTATGTGAAAGTATGACGATTTGTTTACCGATTTAAAGGTACTGCATACTTTAAGGCATCTTTTATTTTTGAAAGCGGGATATATTAAACACGGTTGCACAACAGATGGCGCTGTTTTAAAATAATGAAAAAATATGAATTATATTCTGCCAAATAGCTAATTGAATAAAATTTGTATTTGATTGGAATTTTTATTATATGGAATTACATTGTTATTAAAATATTTTAAAAACCTTTTACAGAGCTTTACAATAATTTTTAGAATTTTATAAAAATTTTAGAATTTAATCCAGGGTACCAAAGGTACCTTTATATAAAGTAAATACATAAGATTCTTTAAATTTGGCGTAGATTATTTTCAAAGCAAAATCGAAAAAATATTGTTAGGACGCACACAACGTGTATAGGCACAGCTAGTAAGAGAATAAAATGGTATTGTATGCGAATAGCATATTGTAGTTTTTGTATTTGTTCTGCTGTATACACATATGTATATTGCCTTATTTTACTTTATGTGGGTACGAAATAAAGTGTTGTTAACTACTTAAAAACCAACAGAAAAATTAGCTCAATTAAAGAATTTTTAACCGACTTCAAAAAAGCAGGAGGTTATCTATTCGTCTGAATGTTGCTTTTTTTTATGTATGTAACGGCAGAACTCAGCCATTTCTGAACCGATTTTTAAATTTATTTGAAAGGTTATGCTTCAAGGTTGGTCCCATTTTAAAAACAGTTCATTATATTAAAAATTAAAGGGTGTCCCCATACAACATACAGGTTTTTTACGTGTATTAAGAACCGTAAAGGGCAGCAAATTAAAATTTTAAAAAATTGCTTGCCGCTATAGCTCCCAACAGCAGAAATTAATAAAAAAATAAATTTAAAATTTAAAGGGTGTCCCCATAGGTGACATAATATGACCTATTTGGGTCTATCTTTTGAACCGTTATAGACTAAACCTTGAAAATTTGACAGAATGTCGACTACTATGACCGTTATAATAAAATGTATAAATACTCAAAATTTTAAATTAAAGGGTGCTCCAATAGTTCATTTAATTTGATGTATATGGCCATACTTTTGAATAGTTGTACACAGACCGCTGAAATTTACAAAGAACCTGTAGTGCTAAGTCAGCTATAACAAAAAGTATAAAATTTTGAATTGGGAACTTAAAGGGTGTCTCAATAGTTAATGTAATTCTATGTATGTGGCCAAACTTTTGAACTGTTAGAGACAGACAGCTGACATTTACAAGGAACCTGTATTGCAAAGTCCACTATAGCAAGTATACAATTTTAAGTTAGAAATTAAAGGGTATCCCCATAAATTTCGTTATTTGATCTATATGACCCTATCTTTTGAACCGTTAAACACAAACACTTGAAAATTAGGCAGAATGTCCACTACTTTCTCTGGTATGATAACAAATATAAATATTTGGAATTATAATGTAAAGGGTGTCCCAATAGTTCATGTAATTTGATATATATGGTTAAACATTTTAACCGTTATAGACAGATAGTTGAAATTTACAAAGAATCTTTGTGACCAAGTCCTCTATAACAACAGGTTTTTAATTTAACATTGTAATTTAAAGGGTGTCCGAATAGGTGAAGTTATTTGATCTGTGTGCCCCTATCTTTGAAACCGTTATAGACAGAGGCTTGAATGGTGTCCCCATACAAGACGGATGCTGGTGAAAATAACTTAACTTTTAAACAGTAATAGGGAGAGGCTTCACATTCAATAGTCTTTATTTTTTCCTTCTAATTTTGGCGCATCTTTTATTTGGTTTAAATCTAATTCTTACAGATTACTTCTTACATTTTTAGTTTAGAATTGGTGCCCTTCTATCTGTTTTGAAGTCGGTTTTTTTTTGCAAGAATTATTTTATAGTAGTTTTAGTGCAAAACTAAATACTAAATATTGGTATAAAATCATTTGCGTATGAGTCCGACTCGCACTATTTATGCTATAAACACGAACGACAAATTTTTCGTTACGAATACTCGTTGAAAAAAAAAATAAAATACATTTGTGTTTATGAAAATGTCCACAATCAGTGCGTCGACGAAATTCGTTGTGCGTAACAAACGTTTTAAATTTATTTTTGAATCCTATTTTTTAATAAGCACTAGGTCTTTTTATACAAATGTTTTAATAATTTTTATTTTCTCAATATTTCAATGATATTATATTCATTCAAATGAATTCATTTGAATTTTATTCAATCATTTAAATTTTTTAAAACTATTATTATTTTTATTTCCTGAAGATGCTACCCAATGGTGTAGCGAAATACGAAATATTGAGAAAATAAAAATTATTAAAACATTTTTATAAAAAGACCTAGTGCTTATTAAAAAATAGAATTCAAAAATATAAAAAAGGTCAAAAAATACAATAATTATTTAGTTTTAAATTTATTTTTTTTGTTTATACTTTTTTTCTTTTAATTTATGTTTTTTTTTCTGTTGAGTTATGGTCACACTATCAGCTGCTAAATGTAAACAAAAATTTATTTATGTATAAATTAATTTATTTATATTAATTTAACTATTTTATTTAAGCTTTAGGTCTTTAAATAATTTTAATTTTTATTTTATTTTTTCGATATTTCGCTACTCCTTTGTGTAGCATCATCAGGAAAAATTAACAAATTAACGTTATGAAAAATTACAATTTATTTATGCAATTTGGTGTTATTTTATCATATTAATTAAATAAATTAATATAAAAATGCAATGATAGTGAAAATATCATTGAGAAAATGAAAAACAATGATATAATCTGGTACCAAAGGATATAAAAATGTCCTTAGAAAACCAAAGATCTGGCAAAGTTTTGTTACTTGTTTAAATTTTGTTCGTACTCATTGCGTTAAAGTCGACCTATTTACGCATCGAATTTTTGTCGACGAATTCGTTGTACAGTGCGAAGTTCGTCGTTCCCCCAGTTGTGTTTAGTCGTAATAAATTAATTAATCACTTGTTATACGGTGATTCATTTATTTATAGTATTTTTTATAATAATCTTAAAACTTTTACTTAATTAAGTCCAGCCATAAATATAATTTATTTACCGGCTGATGATTTATAGTATTTTTAGGTATAAACTTTCTCATTTAGCAAAGACTTATAGAGACTTGTAAAGTATATCAGGGTAGATAAACAAAGCGCTCGCTCGTCATTGCCATTATCGCTTAAGGGCGTCCTTTTTTCTCATCCTTCGGGCGATTTACGTCCAGGGCTGGCAATTTCTAATACTTTCAATTCTCGATACTACTCAATATTTTTCAATTGGGTGCTCAATAGTACTCAATGCTTTTGTTTACATGTTAGCAAAGAAAATTCAACGCCGTAGTCCTTAAATATTCTATTTAATTTATTTCGAAATTTACTACCCTAACAGTATTGATTAACTACTTTTGTAAATTGAGTACCCAAGAAGTACATGTCGTTTATTGGTGGAGCTCGAAACAAAACTCAAAATAATATATAGAAGCTGAATTTGGGAATGCTGACTGCCTATACAAAGGCGTAGGTTCAAGCTGTAGATCCTGGCGGGGGCGTAAGACGTTAATCTATAATTTTCGTATGAATTTAGGAGTTCTGACTTCATACACAAAGGTATAGGTCGGTTACAGATCCTGGAAGGGGCAAATACTAAATTAATTATTAAATCAAAAGTAGTATATTGGTGGAGGACCATAATCAAACTTAAAATGTTATATATTCTTCGTGAAGTTTATCCACCCTGAAAATATAAGTGTTCTAAGCTTGTTCATGTTTTGAGATCTTTATGATAATTTATATTAAAACAAGTAAAAGTGCTATATTCGGCCGTGCCGAATCTTCTATACCCTTCACCACGGTGATTTTATTTATACAGACATGTACAGCATTATCCATATTGTTGACTCTTTATTTAAATAAAGTCGTATAAGAAAAAATCATTATTCATGAGTTAAAGAAATAGAAGACAAATGAAAACAAATTCCGTTTGCTACAATTGTCGCCGTGTTGTCAGCTACTTAATGATATTGAAGCCGACGCTACATCGTAAACTCTGACATTGTTGTAGAAATACTTATTTTGCTTTTATAAAATTAAATAACTTTTTCAAAAACTTATAAATATCTCCTCCAAAACTTTTTGTTTGTATATGAATTTGTAATTTACAATAATAATGTAATTTGTGACATTTTCTTTTGTTGAATAAAATAGAAATTAGGCTAAGTTGACGACATCCACAACGGTGGTCGTGTAGCCATGTAGCTATACTGGCTTCAAAAAAAAAAAAAAAAAACGTTTACCTATAAACGTGTGTATTTTATTTTTGGCAGTTTTTACCCGGTATCCTGATGATGTCTATGTGTTTAATGCACCTAGGTTTTAAAACAGAGATCTCATCTATTTAAAATCAATCGCATTTAAAAAAAATCAAACGCATTTAAAAAATTGTGTTACTCTATATACACACATACATACATATGTATATTCTTAATATTAAATATATGTTATGTTACAGTCATGATTTTCATTTTCAAAGAAATATTGAAATTTTTGTTTTAATTTTTCGACAATTGTGTGTAAAAATTTTTTGTAAAAATTTTTTTTTAAAAATTTTTTGTAAAATTTTATTCGAAAATTTTTTGGAAAATTTTTTTTCTAATATTTTTCTGTAAAATATCTTTTTGAAAATGCTTTGTAAATTTTTTTGAAAAAAAATTAAAAAATTTTAAAAAATTTTTTTTTTTTAAATTTGATTGAAATTTTTTTGTTAAATTTTGGACCTTTCTTCAATCTATTGAGTGAGAATGTCAGACTAAAGCAAAAAGAAATCTTTACAAAAAAAAAAATTTCATCATATTGACACATGGGGGTCCTTTTAACTGCTCCTATTTGTCAGTGGGTACCCTGTGGGTCCATTGGCTACCTCTATGCGTATTGCTTTCTATTAAGGTCTCTAATACAAATCAAAGCAGAAAAACCCTACCAATCTAAAAACAAACAAAAATCGCCCCTGGCAGGGGGTTATTGATCCTCCGAGATCTGTATGCACTCCTTGCGATCTACCTGTCACACTCTAATATTTATTTGACAAAAAAAGGCAAAACAGAATCATTAAACCGAAAAAAATTAAAAAAAAAACGTAAAAAAAATATAGGTGGGCGTGGTTTTTGGCCCGTAGCCTCCAAAGGAATGATCCGATGCTGCTGAATTGCAATACCAAAATTTTCGAAACTATGCCTGACAGATTGGTGTGCTTAAATTTTTTGTATCTCTTCTGCTGCCTTGGCAAATGACATTACCACACTAACACGGACAGACGGACAGACGGACATCGCTTAATCAACTTCTCTATGTATAAGGATCCAGAATATATATACTTTATGGGGTCGGAAATGAATATTGTAGAAATTACACACGGAATGACAAACTTATATATACCCTTTCCACCTGTGGTGAAGGGTATAAAAAGAGATAGAAAACTCCATATAAAATATATACTTTTTTATAATAATAAATTTTTGTGTATTTTTTAAATTTATATTTACACAGTATCACAACTCTATACTGTTTGTAAAATTAATTAATTTTATCGCTTTTCATTATCTCTATTCTATAAAAGTGTTGTGATAACAAAAAATATATATTTACATTACTTTTTTCGTCATCTGATATGTGTACTCATTTTCTAAAAAAAATATATATATTGACACAAATGATTTTAAACAGTTGAGAATGGTGTTATTTTACGAAAGTTGAACAAATGATTGGAAGTGTTTATAGTCGTTTGTTTGTCTAATTATTATTCAATGTCGTATCATTTACTTACTATCTTTTTGTACGCGTCGTTATTCGACTATTCGTTAGTTTTTGGAGGAATGTAAGATTATTTTGCTTGACGTGCAGCACATTTCTTTTTTTTTCTGAACCACATTCTTCTATTTTCATCTTGACTAGATGATACTTGAAGTTTCCACGACCTGTATCTAACGCAATTATGCAGTTTAAGGTACTTCTATTATATCTGAGCACTTTATTGGTCTTCCTACCAAGGAGCCCTTTGCGCACCATTTCAACCTGTCTACATGTAGTAGCCTCCCTCCTCCTTATCTGGTTTAATGAGTTCACCCATTGTAGGACTTTTGCTCGTATTAGGCCATTTCCCAGTGCTACTCTGGGTTCTGGTCCACAGAAATTCATAGCAGATCCCCTTTTTGCTTGTTTGACTGCTACTTTATTCCCAGCTGTGCCTATGTGTCCTTTAAAATTCAACAACGTTACCTCATTAACCGGGGTGCATCTATTGAATATTAAAACACATTTTAACACTAGTTTATTCCGGTGACCCGATTCATGTCTTCTGTAATTACCCACTGGATCCACTTAAAAATTTCATATTTTTAACATTTTTTTTTTTTTCGAAAAATCAATATTTTAAAATATATATATCCGATACTGGGCAATATCTGGACGTAGAAATTATACTGCTGGAATCTACTAGTCTCAGTAATTAGCTAATTTCAATATTCTGGTGACACGATTCACGCCTACATTTTATGTAGCTAGAGCCCTATAATAAGCCCCTTATTAATATACATAGTTTAGCTTAAAACAGGTTGGATTGAAATAGTGGGCGTGGCACATCCTACTACTAATTGAACATTTATTATTGTCTACCTGGAGATCTGCAATAGGTAGAGTCTTGAAACTTTACACAATTAACCCTTCGACTAATGTTCATAGTCTAGCAAAATACAGACTGGATTGAAACAGTGGGCGTGGTACCTACCATACAAAGTGAAAAATTATTATCTTATAACTATAGAACTACAATAGGTAGAGTCTTGAAACTTTGCACAAGTAAACCTCATTGCATAAACAGGTATGGATGGGAACATTGGGGGGTCTTACCTTGTATATAAACTGACATAGCTTGCGTTTCTTGTATTTTGATGTAGCGAAGCGCATGGGCGACAGCTAGTATTCTATGCAAAAGATTATTAAAATGAACTGTATATAGGTCATACCGTTTGACACATCAGAATGAAATGCAGTATGTGCCTTTGGTATATGGAGATGAAGAGCTGTATAGTTTTTGCACATTAATCGGGAAGGGGCAAGGGGCATATCACCTACACCCCAAAACTAAAATAATTAATTTTTCAGTTTGAATGTACTTTAACCTTTTATTATTTATGTAGTATATCCCTAAAAATATCTGTTTCCATGAGGTATTTTAAAGTCGAGTGTAGGTCACTACAAATTTTTTAATTGCAAGTTATCAAAAGCTCAAAATAATATAAAAACTGCACTTAATTTCATGAAAGCATAATTAATACTTCCATTCAAATAAATCATTTATTTAATACTTTAATTAATATTTATATTTGTTTTTGTTTTTAAAAACATTTGCAACTTGCTAGCAAAATCTCCATTAATTATTTCCTTATTAAATTAAAGCATTCAAAATAATTTTGTTTCACAAGTCTAATTAAATTATGTCAAGTTGAGACAGTGATGACATACTTACATAAAAACATCTACAATTAGTTGAATTAGCTTAATTTAGATATATTTTTTCCAACTAAACAATTAAATTTTAATCCATAACTATTCTATAGCAAGAAAAAAAAAACAAATAAAAAAAATTACGTAAGACTGAGTATAATATGTGACAAATACTAGTAAAATAAATATAAATTCATAAAATATACCTAATTCATAAGTTACTAAAAAGTACGAGGGGAGACAATAAGTCTTTACAAAAAATAAAAAACACAAAGACAACATCGTTATAACCATAGATAACACATAGATGGCCAACTCTCCAAATGTCAAAAACGTGGCTACAAATGTCTTCACACACACGGCTACGGTGTGAATTCAACACACTTAGGGGAGTAAAATTTTTATTCACCTGTAGACACTATTACGCGACATTCGATTGCACTTTTCAAATATTTAAACAATTTTGAATTTTTGCACAAAAAATTATTTAACAATTTATTGTTTTCTAAATTTTTTAATACAAAATAAATTTAATTTTGTTGACATTTGTTTGGTGAAATTTATTTCTACGCAGTATTGTATTTTTTTTTGTCTTTTAGGGGACAAAAATTTACAAATCAAAATAATAAATATTTAAAATTAGAATTCAATCTAACTTTTTTCGCACATAAATATATTAGAAAAATACAAAATTCATAAATTTATTAAAAAGCAAAAGAATTATTTAATTTTAACATCTAAAATTGAATGTAAAAAAATATTCTGTTTTTACAAAATATTTTATACAACTATGTGCAGTTTAGGTGCTGTGGGGAATTTTTTTTTTTAAACCAACACTTATACAATTTTGCCTACCAATACATTCTTAGACTTAGGTTTTTTGACAAGAGACTTAGGTTTTTGACGTTTCAGTTGACTATCTATGTGTTATCTATGGTTATAACCACTGCGGACAAAGGTAACAAAACTGTCGTAATGTACAAAAACATCTATAAAAATAAAATGGAACAAATATTAGATGACAATAACACATATAGAAAGATAAAAGAAAATCCCACTCAAAATCTTCTAAAGAAAAATAATACATTAGTAAAAGAACTATATAAAGAAGGTTACATCTCAAAATTTGAAAAATTTAAATTAATTTCACATTCGGTTGCGGCTCCTGAATTATATGGCCTTCCAAAGATTCATAAAGACAGCATGCCACTGAGACCAACATCTTCATCCTTGAAAGTACCGTGCTACCAAATAATCAAAATATGTTGGGAAAATCCTGAAAAACATAACCTCAACGACTTATAACATACGCAATTCTTTGGACATAAAACGTAGATTAGGAGATGTCAAACTAGAAAAAGATGACATTATGGTTTCGTTCGACGTGGTATCACTTTTCACCAATATACCAATCTATTTAGCAATAAAAAATATAATGGACAAATGGGAAATACTCAAAACTTATACGTCAATATCAAAACCAAAGTTTTTGAAAATTCTTCAATTTTGTTTAAAAAAAAAAATAATTACTTTGCTTATGATGGCAAACTTTATCATCAATTGCATGGTATGCCCATGGGGAACCACTTATCACCAACAATTGCAGATATTGTTTTAGACGCACTACTAGACGATGTAATTGAACAATTAAGAGCAAGAAATATTGAAATAAAATTTATGACGAAATATATAGACGATTTATGTGCAGTAATACAAAAATCGGACGAGAAGATAATATTAGAAACACTTAATACATACCACAACAAAATACAATTTACCATTGAATGTGAAAAAAAACAACGAAATACCTTATTTAGATATAGTTATAATTAATGACCATGGAAATATAAGAACAAATTGGTACACAAAACCAACTTCTTCAGGCAGGATGATAAACTTTAATTCAACACAACCAATGAATACTAAACTTAATACAGCGACAAATTTGATTAAAAATGTTTTGCAACTAAGTGAGAGAGTTTATGAAAAGAATAACATCGGAAAAATTAGAAGAATACTAACAATGAACAACTACCCAACACACATAATTAACAATCTGATAAATACAGTGAATCTCAAAAGTCTTGGTACCCCCTATTTTTTTCATGAAATCATATTGTAATATAAAAAATTTAGGAGAATTAAATAATATAACTCAACGATTTCATTTATTACTCTCTTACTTATAATTAAAAATAGAAAAAATTCAATATTATTAAAAAAAGAGTATGTAACAAAAACATAAAATATGATTTAACTTAAAAAATTCAGTCTCAAAAGTCATGGTACCATTACAAAATTTTAAGCAAAGGAATATATTTTTATGACAAACATTGCAAGTTTTACTTGCTTAATATTTCGTAGGATTTCCTTTTAGTTTTATTGTTTCAGTCGATCTGGCATAGAATGTACAAGTTTTTTCGACAAATCAAGTGAAATTTTCTTCCATTCTTCCGCAAGAGCTGCCTTCAGGTCAGTTTTGTTTCGAATTTCGTGTTTTCTGATCTGCTTTTCCAAATAGTCCCACAGGTGCTCTATTGGGTTGTGATCAGGACTTTGGGGAGGGGTTTGAAGTATATGAGGAGTATTATAGATGATCCACATTTTAACAATGCCAGCAGTATGTTTTGGGTCATTGTCTTGCTGGAAGTAAAATCGGTCAACAACTCCCAGTTTGTCTGCATTTTGGCGTAAATTATTTTTTAATATATTTAAATAAACCTCTTTAGTCATAATTTCGTCGATTATGACCAAGTTACCAACACCTCCAGATGACATGCACCCCCACACCATCACACTTCCACCACCATGTTTCACCGTCTTGCAAGTATTCTTAGGGTTGAGCTCGTCTCCTGTTTTCCTCCATACCCGTTGCCTTCCGTCAGAACCAAATATGTTATATTTTGAGTCGTCTGAAAATATAACGTTGTCGCAAAAATTTTGTTAACATACATTTTTGCAAACTAGACGTTTTTTCTATTTCTTTCGTTGACAAGAGGTTTCTTACGAGCTATTCGTGATTGAAATCCAGCACTTTTAATAGTCCTACGAACTGTTTCTGCAGAAACGTTTTTTTTAAATAAGTGTTCTAGATCCAACGCAATTTTAGTCGCCCTTTCAAATGGATTTTTCTTGATTATTGAAACAACAGCCCGTTTTTCTTTTACAGTTAATTTTACAGGACGTCCGCTTCTGGGCTTATTCTCTATTCTTTTTTCCTTCAGGAAGCGGTTTATTACTTTTTACACTGTTGATTTTGATCTCCCAATTATTTTTGCAATTTCATTATAAGATTTGCCCTGTTTGTGGCAGTTTATTATTATTTTACGTTGTTCAATAGATAATTCTCTTCTAGACATATTTACGTTACTAATACTTCCAATTTAGGTTATGCACAGTCTTTAATTCACTTTTAAACTAGATTATATGCTTCAGAGAAATGTATTGCGATGCCAGCGTAGAATAACGGTTTATTACCGTACCAACCACGGATGTATATTTAGCAGAAATGCAAATATTAGTAAAGGTACCATAAGTACCATAAGTTTTGTGGCGATGATTTAGTGTAAACTCAACTTTCTTAGTTATTTTTCAGAGTTATAGAAAATATTTTGCTATTTTAAGATTATAATCTAATAAATAGCATATAAAGGAATAACTGAGAAATGTTATTCGAAATGTTGTGTCTAATATATGAACAAATGCAACCAAAAAGTATTTGAAATTGCTGGGTACCAAGACTTTTGTGACTCACTGTAAATGCTTAAAAAACAGAAATTACAATAAGGAGGCATCTGAAAACGTAAAAACTTTTTACAGTGTACCATATATACCAAAACTAACTGGAGCCAAAACTTTTAGTAATATGATTAGAGGAACAACAACAACAACAATAGCATATAAATCAAACAAAACACTGAGACATCTGTTTTCAAACAACAAAACAAAATACGACATATTAAAATCTGACAACGTTGTATACGAAATAAAATGCGATGGTAACGAGAGGGAAAGGTGCAATTTAGTATATATAGGTACAACAAAGAGAATGTTGAAAACAAGATTAAAAGAACATAAGGCAGACATTAAAAAAGGAAAAGAATCGACAGCATTGTCACAGCATGCAAAAGAGCATAATCACACAGTGAACTTTGAAAACGTTAAAATATTAGACAGACGTTACACTCTCGAAAGCCTAAGGATCCAACAAAAAATAAACACCACCATGAACACAAAAGAGGACAAAGATAAAACTAAACTACAATACTCCACCGCAATAATGAAGTTATTATAATTAGTTGAAGTTCTGTGATATTAGCTTTAAGATTGACTTCTGATTCTTTGTTGTGTTGTACAAGTTTTTTATTATTTTATTTATTTATTACTTAATTCTGTGTTGTGAAAGTCCAGTTAATTAAATTAAAAAAAAATTAAATATAAAAATTATTTTATAATGCTGACGAAATAATCGTAAGTACATTAAACATGTAATTATTCTTTGCTAGATTTTATAATAAAATATTCCCCTGAAGAAGTTTGCAAAAAACAAACGAAACGTTGGGAAAAAAAATGGTAAAATGATCTGATTTTATTATTTATATTTGGAAACAAATAACTGACCATAACAGCCCGAAGAGAGAACTATAATTCTCTTAAAAAAACAGTTTAAAAAACAAAACTGTTTAGTTATTCCTTTCTATTTCTCAACATTAATTCGAAAGGTTTTCAGGAAAGGCTTCTGTGTGAGAGATGATATCCTCGTACTATGTGGCATTGATTTACTGAGTCATTTCTTTAAATATAAAAACAGAAAAAATGTTATCGAAAGTAACGCTACGTTAGCAAGTGTAGTGATAGGTATTCTAAACACCACTACTCGGATACCAACTGGTTCCTTGTGATTTCTTTCTGATTTTCTACTATTTTCCAGATAGCTTTAATTATTTGTCATCATAGAATCGTTTGTATTTGAAATCTCGGCAAATGTCAGATAATGTGCTGCACACAAAAACAAACTCCTTATGCTCTACAACAAAAGTCAGAAGTTTTATTTTTTTAAATAATTTACACTTGAGCCTCGATTCTGTAACTTACGTGAGAAATTTCTCACTTGAAATTATTATAGTCATCTTGTTTTACACAGGGTGAGCTAGAGATAATAACAAACTTTTTTATTATTTTGTGTTAAAAAGTTTAGGATTAGCTTTAGGACATGCTGGAAAAACGAGATTTTCCTGTAAAAAGTTTCTCATTTTACTTATAGAAACGATATACTGGCTCTTACTGAATAATTACCGTTAGTTACGCATTTAATGACCCGAAGTGTTTCGCTGTTCAAACATTACGTCAGTCCCTGGCAGTATTGGCCCTAACCGGACTATGGTTTTTTCACGGAGTGAATGCAATGCGTCGACTAGCGCCCCTTCGCTGGCGTAGCAACGAAGTAGCAGTCTTAGAACATGGCAATTGCTAAGCCATTTTCTTACCTCTTGCTTAGGTGTTCGGAGGCCATTTAACTCTAATTAGTGTCTTCTATTGAGTATGCAACAGCACATTGACCAGCATGTATCATCCTCACAATTCTGGTTGCAACCACAGCCACCACGTGCACCCCGAAAGGACCGCACCAACAACCGGTCAAAGAGATGGGCGACTTTCTGTGGTGCAACCGTTTTCCGTTATAGAAAATTTTTTAAAGAAAAAAGGGAAACATTTTTGATCGACACATCCTCAGCAATCTTCGCGTTTCTTCTTTGGGTAGATTTAGTTGTAAACATCATCAATTTACCCATCCGAATTCAGATAACAGAATACGAGAAAATTGTCTACAACCACGTAAAGCTACGTTCTTGTTTTTATATTTTTTTACCTTATAAAGATAATTTGTAAAACATGATAACTAGGTGCAAAGCTGCTTGCTTTTTTCTAAAAAGAAACAATCCACCCTTATCCTCTGAAGCATAAATATGTATTAATTTTTTAATTTAATTTAAATTTTTTTATTTTATTTTAGAAATTAATTATCGAAAGCGATGACGACGGACATTTCAATTGTTCGATGGGACCCTAGTCAGGGTCCAGGCAACGAATATATCGATGAATATGAATACGATGGAGGAAATTCGAGTTCACGCCTTTTTGAGCGTTCTCGCATCAAGGCATTGGCTGAAGAACGTGAAAGCGTACAAAAGAAAACATTTACCAAATGGGTAAATTCGCATTTGTGTCGTGTAAATTGCAGAATATCAGATCTATATGTCGATATGCGCGATGGCAAGCATTTAATAAAATTACTAGAAGTACTGTCTGGCGAAAGATTACCGAAACCCACAAAGGGCAAAATGAGAATTCATTGCTTAGAGAATGTTGATAAGGCTCTACAGTTTTTACGTGAACAGAGAGTGCATTTGGAAAATATTGGTTCACATGATATTGTCGATGGAAATGCCTCGTTAAATTTGGGTCTTATTTGGACAATTATTTTGAGGTTCCAAGTAAGTAGTAGCCAAATCAATTTAAAGAGTTGCAAAAGTTTTAATCATCAATTGCATTTGTACTGAAGGTTTTCACTCAATTTGTTTTTTTTTCTTTTCCTTATTTTTTCCCTTTTCTTTATTTTTTTCCCCCTTTTATAATTAGATTCAAGATATTACTATTGAGGAAGTGGATAATAAGGAAACCAAGTCAGCCAAAGATGCTTTATTGCTGTGGTGTCAAATGAAAACGGCTGGCTATCACAATGTCAACGTTCGCAACTTTACCACTTCGTGGCGCGACGGTTTAGCATTTAATGCCATCATACACAAACATCGACCTGATTTAGTGCAATTTGAAAAATTGTCCAAGGCAAATCCCATGCACAATTTAAACAATGCCTTCGATGTGGCAGAAGACAAACTGGGTCTGGCCAAACTTTTGGATGCTGAAGATGTGTTCGTTGAACATCCAGACGAAAAATCGATTATTACTTATGTAGTCACCTACTATCACTACTTTAGCAAGCTTAAACAGGAGACTGTGCAGGGTAAACGTATTGGAAAAGTTGTGGGTATTGCCATGGAAAATGACAAAATGATCCATGACTATGAACATTTTACGAGTGATTTGTTGAAATGGATAGAAACAACAATTGAAGCTTTGGGTGAGCGAGTTTTTGAAAACTCCTTGGTTGGAGTTCAGAGCCAGTTGGCACAGTTTTCCAACTACCGTACCATAGAAAAACCTCCAAAGTTTGTCGAAAAGGGGAATTTGGAGGTCCTGCTTTTTACTTTGCAATCAAAAATGAGAGCCAATAACCAAAAACCCTACACTCCTAAGGAGGGCAAAATGATTTCAGATATCAACAAGGCTTGGGAACGCTTGGAAAAGGCTGAACATGAGCGTGAATTAGCTTTGCGTGAAGAATTAATTCGTCAAGAAAAACTTGAACAGTTGGCAGCTCGTTTCGATCGCAAAGCGTCTATGCGAGAAACTTGGCTTTCGGAAAATCAACGTCTCGTAAGCCAAGATAATTTCGGCTTTGATTTGGCTGCTGTTGAGGCAGCTGCTAAGAAGCACGAAGCCATTGAAACTGATATATTTGCTTATGAAGAACGCGTACAAGCCGTGGTGGCAGTTTGCGACGAGCTTGAATCGGAGCGTTATCACGATGTTAAACGCATCTTACTTCGCAAAGAAAATGTCATGCGTTTATGGAATTATCTGCTAGAGCTATTGCGTGCTCGTCGCATGCGTCTTGAAATCTCTCTGCAGTTGCAACAGAACTTCCAAGAGATGTTATACATACTTGATAACATGGAAGAAATCAAACAGCTGTTATTGACAGATGACTATGGCAAACATTTGATGGGTGTCGAAGATTTGTTGCAGAAACACTCTTTAGTTGAAGCTGATATCAATATTTTAGGAGAACGCGTTAAAGTCGTAGTACAAAATTCACAGAAGTTCCTCAGCGACGATCCAGAATCTTACAAACCATGCGATCCAGAGATAATTGTCAGTCGTGTGCAACAACTGGAAGACGCTTATGCTGAGTTAGTACGTCTGGCAGTTGAACGCCGTAGCCGTTTGGAAGAAAGCCGTAAGTTATGGCAATTCTATTGGGATACAGCCGATGAAGAGAACTGGATCAAAGAAAAAGAACAGATTGTCTCCACGGACGATATTGGTCATGACCTAACCACAGTTAATCTATTGCTAAGCAAACATAAAGCTTTGGAGTCAGAAATCACTTCCCATGATACTCAATTGCAAAATGTGGCCAAAATCGGTGCAGAACTCATTACAGAAGGTCACTTTGGAGCCGATAGAATTAAGGATCGGCTAAAGGAAATCCTTTCCAAGTGGGATCATCTCTTAGATCTGACTAAGTATAGACGTCAACGTCTTGAAAATGCCGTGGAATACTTCCAATTATTTGCGGATGCTGATGACGTTGATAATTGGATGTTGGATACTTTGCGCATTGTATCAAGCGAAGATGTTGGGCGTGACGAAGCCAATGTTCAATCACTTCTTAAAAAACACAAAGATGTTGCCGATGAACTTAAGAATTACGCTGAAGTCATTGATGCCCTGCATAAGCAGGCGGAGACATTAAAGCTAAACGATACCGAAAAGGTTAATGTGGACAAACGTTTAGAAGCCATTGATACCCGTTACAAAGAACTTAATGAATTGGCGAAATTGCGCAAACAACGCTTGCTCGATGCTCTTAGTTTGTATAAACTTATGTCTGAAGCTGATGGTGTGGAACAATGGATTAAGGAAAAGACTAAGATGCTGGACACAATGGCGCCTGGAAAAGATATCGAGGATGTCGAAATTATGAAACATCGCTTTGAAGGCTTTGATAAGGAAATGAATGCTAATGCCTCCCGCGTAGCTGTTGTAAATCAATTGGCAAGACAATTATTGCATGTAGAACATCCCAACTCTGATGAAATTCTTGAACGTCAAAATCATCTCAACGAGGAATGGTCGGCACTCCGTGAAAAGGCTGAGTCTAAAATGGATGAACTGAAATCCGCTCATGGTGTTCAAACATTCTATATTGAATGCCGCGAAACTATCTCATGGATTGAAGATAAAAAACGTATTCTCACTGAAACTGATAGTTTGGAAATGGATTTGACTGGTGTTATGACATTGCAGAGACGATTAAGTGGCATGGAACGTGATTTAGCTGCAATTCAAGCTAAGCTTTCCAGTTTAGGAAAGGAAGCCGATAGTATTGAATCCGAACATCCAGAAGAAGCTAAAATCATTCGTGACCGCATCGCTCAAATTGAACTAATTTGGGAGCAGTTGACACAAATGCTTAAGGAACGCGATTCGAAATTGGAAGAAGCTGGAGATTTGCATAGATTTTTACGTGACTTGGATCATTTCCAGACATGGTTGACAAAAACTCAGACAGACGTTGCCTCTGAAGATACTCCAACATCATTACCCGAAGCTGAACAGCTACTCAATCAACATCAATCCATACGTGAAGAAATTGATAACTACACCGAAGATTATAAGAACATGATGGAATATGGTGAACGTTTGACCTCAGAATCAAACACATCCGATGATCCACAATACATGTTCTTACGCGAGCGTTTGAATGCTCTTAAAGACGGATGGGAGGAATTGCACCAAATGTGGGAGAACCGTCAAGTGTTATTGTCCCAAAGCCTTGACCAGCAGTTGTTTAACCGCGATGCACGTCAAACCGAAGTGCTGCTTAGCCAACAGGAACACTTCCTTAGTAAGGATGATACCCCAGTTAACTTAGAACAGGCAGAAAATCAACTCAAACGCCACGAAGCCTTCCTTACAACAATGGAAGCTAATGACGATAAGATTAACAGCTTATTGCAAGTAGCAGACACCTTAGTAGAAAAAGAACACTTTGACTCTGAAAAGATTGGTAAGCGTGCCGAAAACATTGCCAGTCGTCGGGATGATAACCGCCGAAGAGCCCTTGAGCAACATGAAAAGCTAAAGAACCAAGTTAAACTGCATGAATTCCTCCAAGATTTGGATGAATTGTCTGAGTGGGTGCAAGAGAAATATGTGACATCACAAGATGAAACTTACAGAAGTGCTAAGACCATTCATTCTAAGTGGACCCGACACCAGGCATTCGAAGCAGAAATCGGTGCAAATAAAGAACGTCTCTTTGAAGCTGAAAAAGCCGCCGAAGAGTTGTCGAAGGAAAAACCAGAATTTAAGGACGTTATTGAACCGAAATTGAAGGAGCTTGCCAAGCAATTCGAAGACTTGGAAACTCACACCAAAGAAAAGGGAGCAATGTTGTTTGACGCCAATCGTGAAGTTCTTGTTCAACAGACATGTGACGACATTGACTCGTACATTACAGATTTGGAGAAACAAATTGTTAGTGCAGACACTGGTAATGATCTAACATCAGTTAACATTCTTATGCAGAAACAACAAGTCATTCATACCCAAATGGCCGTTAAGGAGCGTCAAGTAGAAGAAATTGACAAACAAACTGAATATCTTAAGAAGACTGTTCCTGAAGAGAAGATTGAACCGATTGTCAGTAAGAAGACTGCCGTTCTCGATCGATTCGAAAAAATCAAAGCCCCCTTGCTCGAACGCCAAAAGCAGTTGGAAAAGAAAAAAGAAGCATTCCAATTCTGTCGCGATGTCGAGGATGAAAAGTTGTGGATCAATGAAAAACTGCCAGTTGCCAATTCAAACGAATATGGCAACTCATTATTTAATGTTCATGTTCTCAAGAAAAAGAATCAATCGTTGGCTACTGAAATCGATAACCATGAACCCCGTATTAATGCTATTTGTAATAATGGCCGCAAACTTATTGATGAAGGCCACGAAGATGCCAAGAAGTTTGAGGCACTTATCAGTGACTTGACACAGAAATGGCAAGAACTGAAAGATGCTGTCGAGAACCGTAAAAAACATCTATTGGAGTCTGAAAAGGTACAACAGTACTTTTTCGATGCCCAAGAGGCCGAATCGTGGATGAGCGAACAGGAGCTATACATGATGGTGGAGGATCGCGGCAAAGATGAGGTCAGTGCCCAGAACCTCATGAAGAAACACGAAAATCTTGAACAGTCCATTGAAGATTATGCCAATACAATCCGCCAGCTGGGTGAAGTTGCACGCCAATTTAACATTGATGATGTGTCGAGTGGAGATGCCGTGGCCGTTAAACAATCACAGTTAGACAAATTGTACGCAGGACTTAAAGACTTGGCCGGTGAACGTCGTGCTCGTCTAAACGAAGCCTTACAACTCTTTATGTTAAGTCGCGAAGTGGATGATCTGGAGCAATGGATTGCCGATAGAGAAGTTGTAGCTGGTTCACAAGAATTGGGTCAAGACTTCGATCATGTGACATTGCTATCAGAACGTTTCAGCGAATTCGCTCGTGATACAGAAGCCGTTGGCGGTGAGCGTGTGGCTAAAGTTAATAGTATTGCCGATAATCTTATTCAAGCCGGTCATTCGGATTCTGCTACCATTGCTGAATGGAAGGATAACTTGAACGAATCATGGCAAGATCTTTTAGAATTAATCGAAACCAGAACACAGATGCTTGCTGCTTCCCGCGAACTGCACAAATTCTTCCACGACTGCAAAGATGTTCTCAGTCGCATCATCGAAAAGCAACACGGTGTATCTGATGAATTAGGAAGAGATGCCGGCTCAGTATCAACATTACAGCGTAAACATTATAACTTCATGCAAGATCTAACCACATTATACGCTCAAGTACAACAAATACAAGAAGAATCTGCAAAATTACAAGACTCCTATGCCGGCGACAAGGCCAAGGAAATTACAAACCGTGAACAAGAAGTCCTACATGCATGGGCGAACTTACAAGCTATGTGTGATGCCCGCAAACAAAAATTAGCTGATACCGGTGATTTGTTTAGATTCTTTAACATGGTACGCATACTGATGATATGGATGGAAGATCTTGTCCGTCAAATGAACACATCAGAAAAGCCCCGTGACGTATCGGGAGTTGAACTTCTTATGAACAATCACCAAAGCCTGAAAGCCGAAATCGACACACGCGAAGATAACTTCTCTGCTTGTATATCATTGGGCAAAGAATTATTAACACGAAGTCACTATGCCTCCGGAGATATTAAGGATAGATTATTACAATTGAATAACAGTCGAAATGCCTTGTTAAGGAGATGGGAAGAACGGTGGGAGAATTTACAATTAAGTAAGTTTTATTATGAGCGATCGTGTGGCTAATATATAATTCATAATATATTTTCTATACTTTGATTGTAGTATTGGAAGTGTATCAGTTCGCTAGAGATGCTGCCGTCGCCGAAGCTTGGTTGATTGCCCAAGAACCTTATCTTTTGTCATCGGAACTGGGTCATACTATCGATGAAGTTGAAAATCTTATTAAGAAACATGAAGCATTTGAAAAATCTGCTGCCGCCCAAGAAGAGCGTTTCAGTGCCCTTGAGCGTTTAACAACAGTAGGCTTCACTTTCGTTTTTGATTTTTTTAGAGTCCTACATTTATTTGCTTTGCTTTTTAGTTTGAGCTTAAAGAAATGAAGAGACGTCATGAGATGGCGGAAGAGGCGAAGAGGCAACGCATCAAGGAAGAAATGGAAGCTAAGGCAGCTGCCGAGGCTGCTGAGATAGCTAAGCGAGAAGCTGAAAAACGTGATGTTGTAGACGTTGGCGCATCTGAAGAAGCAGCTGGTATGTTATATAATTTTAAAAATAATCTTTTAGTATTCTACTTTATTACTATCCTTGGAACTTTTGGTGTTTTTTATTTATCATTTATCTTTCTATCAAATTTTAATTTTATATGAACCCTCTAGATTAAATGTCTTAAACATTAGAACAAGTGAGACTACTTAAGCACTTAATAAATCTTAAAAACCTTTTATCACTTCATTAAAAGTCAAGTCAGTTGCTTCAATTTTATGCGCTTTTTAAGTTTTTTTTTGGGGGGCTTCAGTATAAATTGCTTTATAAAAACATTGCTTTATAAAATCATTTCCTTTGGTTTATCGTTTAAGTTTTTAATCTATCGCAGTTAGTAAATCGTAAAAAAATTGTTTATATTTATTAGTAAAAATATTTCTTTTAAAGGGTATCGCAAAATTTACGCCCGGTCTGAATAAATTCGAATAAAAACGTCTTATTTTTTTAGATTGTTTATTGAATCATAAAGTGCAAATCGGGCAAATAGCATTCACTGCTTTTGACCTTTTTGTATAAATGTTAATACATTTTCTTATGGCATCTGTTGATATCCTCCTTCAATTCAAGGTTGTTTTTTTAGACTTTAGTATAGGCCTTTGATTTCAAATAACCCCATATAAAAGAAATACTCAAACACAAAGCTTCTATTGCAGTCTAAAAAGCTATAATATTACTTTTTCAACGGCCAAGAGGCCGAAGAAGTAAATTTGATGTAGAGTACTTGCTAAACAAAAGGCAAATTCGAGCAAAATAACTCAAAACGATGACGACGATTTTGCGAACACTGCTACTTTGAAATATAAAACTCAAAGTTTTGTCTGTCAGTTTACCAATTTATCTATCTGTCTGTATGTCTGTTCCGGCATCACGTAATTTTGTGGGGAGGTAGGTTGCACGGGTCGCCGGCTCCGTGTAGAGGGAAAAACCGACTCACTTGGGTCCCTTTGGTCCCGTTGTGACAACATTTTCAAAAAAAAAAAAATTAAAAAGAAGGATTACAAAAAATTTAGTGGCCGTATATAGCGTGACCGAATATAGCACTCTTAATTGCTTCTATTTTTTTAATTTTATTTTGACATACGTTTTTCAATGTAGAAAACAAAAAAAGAACTTTGTTTTTTTATTATAAATGAAACTTTAAAATAAAACGTTTCTTATTTTTCTTACACAAGGCCAACAACGAAACGTTAGCGACTTTAACAACCTTAAAACCTACAACGGGAATATCACCGATGGCAAGACCTTTACGACCGAAACCAGCAACTAAGACTTCGTTTTTTTTTTTAATATATGTACTTCAATTTACCGTCATGAGGTACAAAAGCGGTTATATTTTTTGTTCTTAATCAATTGCACCTTCATGCACTTACGGGTAGCAGAATTTGGTTGTTTGCTTTGAACTCCAAGTTTTTTCAAGTACAATTCCCCAGGCATTGGAAGAACTACCAAAAGGATTAGACTTCCATCTTGTACCACTTGTGTTGTCTTTGTCAGACCAACGTCGATCACGATACTGGTTTATATTCCTTCTAGCTGTGGAGACATTTTTTTTTAATAAAAATTTTTATTTATTATATTCAGTTTTTCTAAATTATTTTATTTTTGTAGTCCCTTAAGAAATAATAGTTAACGGGAGCTAAATTTCTTTAATAGTTAATGCACTGGTAATATAAAAAAATATCAAATGCCTTATTGTGAAGAAAATTAAAAAAATCAAATAATTTTGCATGGTAAAGGTTCCCTCCGTTGAGTCCGTTCTGAATAGTTTAGAAAGTTTGTGGGGAAGTAGCTTAGTACTTCTGTCCATATATAGAATACTTTTTACCCAAGAAAATGTCTTATTTCCAAGGGAAAAGAGTAATAAAACAGTGAATGTATAAAATTTTACCGATTAAAATGATAGTGAAAACTTGGCAGCACCTTTCTTTTTTTTTAACGGGAAATTTTAGACAATATGTACAGAACTCTTCAATTATATAATTTTATACGAAGCCACCAGTATTGTACAATCCTGAGTAATTATCCAGAGATCCCCTATACAGTAATTGCGAAGTGACCCATATCTGTAGCACTTCGCATAATCGAAACAAACTGTCGCGATAGGAGCAAGTAGAGGGAAACCCCTTATTTAAAGTAATTTTCAAAATTACTAAACCCAAACTGTTAGCTTTCAAATGGTGCACGAATGGTGGTAAATTTAAATATGCGTAAATTTTGGGATACCCTTCACTTCACACTTTTTTTGTTTTCCACTGTTTGATTTTACTATTTTATTTGTGATGTATTTTTACAAACATACATAAAACCAAAAAAAAAAAAAAAAAAATAACTTAAATAATTTCTAAATATACAAACAATTTTTTTTAATGCTTCGCGGAAAAGCTGTCGTCGATACAGCAGCTGAAGTTGAACGTACGGCAGAGACACAGACAGGTATTATTATGCAAATAATTATAATCTACTTTATATATTTTATACAAAAATATTAATTTGTTTTATTACATTCATATTCTTTGTAAATGAAAAGATTTAAGCTTAAGAGATTGAATCTAAAATTAAAATTTACCTTTTCTCTCCTTTCTATGACAACATCGCACATTTTCAAGAAATATTTCAATTTCCTTTCTAACCTTATTGTTTGGATGTGAAGATACATATATATAAATAACAATTTTTTGGGCCGAATCATTGATTGAGTTCAAAACAAATATGAGCAAATTATTGAATTTATCTTACATTCATTTAAAATTTTTTTAAATCATGGAATTCCTTTTTATTAGGTCTTTTAAGCAAAGCAAATAAACAAAATTATTTATCAAAATCCTCTTGTGTCTTCTTAGAATATAAAGGAAAATAGATTACAAAAGGTAGAAAAGCAAATAATTTACACTTTGCCCTAAATCACACAATGTCAATCTTGGTCCTAATTTTAGCTTCAGAGGAGTTCCATAATATGCCGTTTGGAACCTATAACTCTTAAACTGAAAAGTTTTGAGCCGAAGCAAATATCTACTGTTGTCACTTCTCGTCCGCCAACAGGTCTTTTTGACAAAATGCTAATGACTGTTAGCCGCTTTTCCAATTAAGCAGGTGCTGTAACTTAAGTATTTAGCATATTAAATACTAAGCATTAATTCTAGCCGCGCCAAACATCAACATACATTTTTTCTAATATCTAGTACATATCAGAAAAAGTTAATGTTGATGTTTGGGGCTCCTTACTACTAAATACCAATCGGGCTATTTTGCAGGTTTACTCTATAGCTCTTAATAGTCATCGACATAAGCTTCGAAAAGCTAATGTGCACAATTGTTACCAGAGGCGCTGTGCAATACTCTTGTAAAATTAATTATGACCGTGAGTTATAGCAGATTTTCGCTACTCCTATACTTCACCACCTGTCTTCATCCATTTCTTTTCGATATAAAGGAACAAAATTAATTAGTAGGCCTGTTTTATTTCTCCTTGAAAAAGTACTTTCGATTATGTTTTTAGACTGAGCTCTAATTGTCTTCATATTTAAAATATTTCTTCCCAATGTGGCGCTTACCTAATTTACATACAATGTTTGCTGACGCCTTAAATGCTTCCAGGCATAATCTACAAGTAACATTTTTGATTTTGAGTTTAGATAAATGATACTAAATATCAATAAATATCAAGATGATACTAAATATCAATATGATACAAAATATCAGCGCAATTACCAAGTATAGCGAAAAAGATTTGTGGACAGGAAAGTATCAGCCAATGACAGAGACTGCATATTCAAAAGCAAGATGATTCATATTCATTATGAGAATATCGCCTATTTAAGAATAGCATATGGGGCTTCTTTCAGAAAGAGCAGTAGCGAATCACAATGGACCAGTATGCCTACGAGTACAACGCTTCCTAGCCTAAGCTAACCTAGGACAATTGTTGATTGCACCATTTATATTTTATGCTTAGAGTTCTTTATACTTTGTTTTTTCTATTAAATAAATAAACAACAAAAACTTTGCAAATTCTTTCGCAGTTTGTGTTCACTTTTGACCTGAAAAAGTGAGTTGTTAAAAATTAAGTCTTTATGAAATCCCGCAATATGGTTCAAGAATCAACAATTTTTAAAGAGATCCAAAAGTCTTTAAAATCCAACTGCATAATTTAGTTAAGATTTCATTCCTACAAAACACTGGTATTATTATTATTTTAAATATCATTCTAGAACGTCCAGGTGCTTCTGGAGATGAAGTTCATGAAGGCTATTTAACGAGAAAACATGAATGGGAGTCTACAACAAAGAAGGCATCTAACAGATCATGGGATAAGGTACAAATAATTGAGTTAAAACGTCTTACAATAAATCTGCAATTTTGGTTTATTTTTTTTTTTTTTTTTTTAATTTTCAATAGGTTTATACCGTTGCCCGAAGCGGACATTTATCATTCTTCAAAGATCAAAAGGGTTATAAGAGTAATCCTGAGTTGACTTTCCGCGGAGAACCAGTATATGAATTACAAAAGGCTTCAATTGAAATTGCCAGCGATTACACTAAAAAGAAACATGTTTTGAGAATAAAGTAATTGACTAATTACGAAATGTTAAGCTAAAAATATATATTTTATTTTGTTTTAATTACATCATTACAGACTCTCAAACGGTGGCGAATTCTTATTACAAGCTCACGATGACAATGAAATGTCACAATGGGTCGCCGCACTAAAGGCCCAATGCGAGTCGGCAGCTGTTGCAGCAAGCAGGTCTCAGACCTTACCAGCAACATCGCAAAAGGACGAACCAAAGCGTAGATCATTCTTTACTTTAAAGAAGAAGTAAGACACTTAAAGAACAAAACAACAACAACAACAACAACAAAAATACTACCAATTAAAACTTGACACACACATAGACACACACAGAGATAAACTGCAACATTTATTTAATGCTTAAATAAAAAATTAAATTTATAAGGATTAATTATTAAATGGAAAAAAATATATATACAAATATAGTTATTTATATTGCTTATACATATATACACATATAATTAATATAATAGTATATAAAACAAAATTAAGTGCACGATGAAAACAAAAATGCTGCTATTAATTCTAATCTTACGTATATTGTATCTTATTTATTATTTAACAAAACAAATAAAAAATCGAAACACAAATAATAAAATAAAAAAAAGTATAAGGAATGAAAACCAATCAAAATTGAAAAAAAAAACAAATTCATGTATGCATTTCAATGTATTCAATAAAATTATAAAATTATTCCCTCTAAACATTTTTTCATTCAACAGATACAGTGTGGTGCAAAAGCAGACTAATGTCTAAAGGTTTTTATAAATGATAATCTATATCTATTATTTGTTTTTATTCACGCATGATTCCTTTTGAAAATTTATTTAAATAAATATTTTATGAATATAAAATATTTATTTTCAAAAAATATAATAATCGAAATTGATTACTATGGGGAAAGCAGATAGCTATTTCGCTAGTGCTCAACTAGCGCATCAGTGGATTTTTCCCAATTTTTCTGAATAAAAACTCAGATTCTTATGCTTAAAACGTAATAGACTAAATGAGAAGTTCAATCAGTCTAGAAAGAAAGCCAAACTAAGGTGCCTATTATGAGCAACTTTCTATCTTCGACTGTAGTCGAAAGTACTGATCGAACGAATTTTCATTTGGTATTATGGCGCACATTCGATAAAAATAGCGCTATTGTGAATTTGACTCAATTTGATTATTCACCATAGTACATATTTATCAACTGGCACTACAAATACATACATAGATATTTTATTACTTATTTATAAAAAAAAATTGAATTAATTATTAATTAATATCACCATTTTGCTGTTGTTCTAAGGGGTGGCCCCATACAATTTAGCTCCTACGTGGTTTCTTCCCATTTTTTGCCGCTTAAACTTTTGTGCATATTCCTTTTGGCAGCTGAAAATGAGCTTTTCCAATTGTTGTTTTGTACTTAGACCTGCATGAAATTAAAATAATTTACATAAAAAATAAAATTAATTTACATAAAAAACAAAAAAATAATTTATATAAAAAACAAAAATTCACAAATACTTACATTTTCAATAAGTTTTACAAACTGACGCAAACCATCGAAAGCAAAATTGTGTTCGATTGAAAATTCGTTGTGCAACGAAATTTTCGACAGTGCTACCAACTCATAATACGAATTTGACATTCGATGTTCGTTAGCCAGCGAAGATCGAAAATCGAATGCAACTCATAATAGGGGCCTAAATTTCTAAACAAAATAAAAAAAAAAATAAATAAATACCATCCTTGGATTCCATCACACATTGGTATTAAAGGTAATGAATTAGCTGATTATGGTGCTAAAAGGGCACTGAGTTTACCCCAGATAACAGAAACTCCTTGTTTCCCAAAAGCCTTAACAAATCCGTTTAGGGTAACCCAAGGCCTGCAGAACATATCTTTAACCAGACCTAGATATAACAGCCATTTGACCAGGTCCGAGTGTATTTTGTTAGCCCGCCTAAGGGTAGGTAAATGTGTGTTTAACTCGAAACACTTCTATGAAAAAACTGATCCGCCAAGATGTTTCAATTGTAATGTTGTACTTGACATTCCTCATTTGTTGAAAATTTGCCCAGTTTCGGGGATAGAACAATCACTGGAGGAAATACTCGATTGTGCGACTACTAATAACATCACGAAAATCAAGAGAAGTCTGCAACAGCACAACATTCAGGATGTCTAGGTCTATATTTCACAAGTTTATTTTCTTTTGTAAATTTAAAAATTATTATTTTTATTATATCTTTTCCCTTTTAATATTAATTGTATTTAAATTCTACACTTTTTTTTTTTTGAAATTTATATATGTATGTCTATATGTATGTGAATATTATAATACGAGCGCATATGGTCTTGTAACCGGCGCCCTTATTCTATATTTTATGAATTAATTTCTAAAATATTTTGTAAATAAATAAATAAATACCATAGTAACCATTTCGATTTCAAAAAGTTTATTTTATTCTTCTTCAATTTTCAATTTTTTTTTCAAAAAGAGTTTTGAAAAACAAAATTAAAAATACAAATTAAAAATACGAAAATCGTATTTACTCAGCGTGCGCATGCTGTTATATACAAAAAATTATATTTGGAATCGGTTATATATATTATTTGTTTTTATTCACGCATGATTCTTTTTGAAAATTTATTTAAATAAATATTTTATGAGTATAAAATATTTATTTTCAAAAAATATAATAAAACCGATTCCAAATATAATTTTTTTTATATAACAGCATGCGCACGCTGAGTAAATACGATTTTCGTATTTTAAATTTATTAATTTTTATTTTTGTTTTTCAAAACTCTTTTTGATACATTATGAATGGTGTTCAATGGAAACACTTAATGTAGAAAATTGAAAGAAGAATAAAATAAACTTTTTGAAATCGAAATGATTACTATGGTATTTATTTATTTTTTTTTTTTTTTTTTATTTTGTTTAGAAATTTAGTTTGGCTTTCTTTCTAGACTGATTGAACTTCTCATTTAGTCTATTACGTTTTAAGCATAAGAATCTGAGTTTTTATTCAGAAAAATTGGGAAAAATTCACTGATGCACTAGTTGAGCACTAGCGAAATAGCTATCTGCTTTCCCCATAGTAATCAATTTCGATTATATTTTTTGAAAATAAATATTTTATACTCATAAAATATTTATTTAAATAAATTTTCAAAAGGAATCATGCGTGAATAAAAACAAATAATATATATAACCGATTCCAAATATAATTTTTTGTAGATAATCTATATCTTTAATAAAAATTTACGTCATTTATTATGCAGTGCATAGTTTCCACCTAAAGGCTTTACAATAGCGAAACTAGCAGGACTTAAACAATGTATTTATAGTTTAACCTAAGGTCGGCTATATCTTTCCTATATCCTGGAGAAGCCGAATATAGATTTATTTTTTAAATCATAATTCGTATATTGGTGGTGCCATACAAACCAAAAATTTTATACAGTGTTGGAAGAAAAAATAGGGATAGAGACACATCAAAATTTCAATATTTTTTTAAATTTTTATTTACCATTACATAAATAAAACGTACGCATTTTCATTTGAAGATATTAAAAAAAAACTAACAATCTGCTTCCTTCGTGGAAATAAATTTAATCTTGGAAAACATGCCTGGAAGAAATAATAGGGACATTTTTCAATTAAAAAAAAAAAGAAATGTTTTATAAATATTACCATCAAACCCTTATACCATTTTAATACTTGGTCGAAGCTCACTTCATTTTGATAACCTCGTGACATCGCCGATTCATTGAAAATTTTTTTTTTTTAAGAGAAGTACCACTCCGGCAGTTAATAGCTATATTAAGTGTGGTATTTCCTTTGGAAAGGGATAGTAGTAGATAAGATAGATGGTTAGTGTAATAGTAAAGCTTCGATTCTGGCAACACTGCAATTGCACGTTATGATTATTTTTAGAACAGTATTGCAGCGCCTCTGGTGTTATTTAGTCGAATTATTTTGAAGCTAGCATAGCCAATTTATAATTATTTTACTTCGCCGGCGATTTAGTGCTATGTGGTAATAGCGGCGAAGGAGGGCGCTGTGATGCATTATTATAATGAAATGATGCATTATTATAAAGAAAAATTAATACATATCAGAAAAATTGATGTTGCCATGGCTGAGTATTGAACTCGTGACCATTGCTTAGTAGTCAACGTGCTAACCACTTAAGCTACAGCACCCAGCAAATTACAAGATTGGCATAAACATCCGGGAAAATAGAATACCAAGCTTCCTGAATTTTTTTTACACATTTTTTGCTTTTTTTTGTACTTAAAAGGGCCAATCTTATACTTAAGAACTTCCTAGAGGTGCTCGATAGGTTTTAAGTCCGGCGATTGCAAAGGCCACTCCATTACGGGTACTTGTTTTTCCTAAAGTCAACATTATTAAATTCTGGCGGAATGTTTCGGGTAGTTGTCCTGCATAAACTGACACCTAATTGACATTTCGGCAAAGGGAAGCATATTGTTTTGGAGAATTCCCAGGTAATCAGCAGCGGTAATTTTCCGCAGAATCTAGACATCTGACCAACGCCAGATGAAGAAACGCATACAAAAATCATTAACGATCCGCCACCACGCTTGTCTTTTTTGTATATTTTGAGTAATACGCTTTATTTTGCGGACGACGTACAAAATATTTCCCATCTGATATAAACAACTTTATTTTTGTTTTTTTGTTTACAACTTGTTGAGAGAAAAGCAATTGTCCCTATTATTTCTTCCAACACTATATTTTTTGTCAGGTTTAGCCTGAAAATATGTCTTTTAGGCTTGTCCATGTTTAAAGATCTTTATGATATTTTAAATTAAAAAAAATAATAGTCAACGAAGAAAGTGCTACTTTAACAAAATAGTTTGGTATACAAAATTATAATTTTTTATACCAAACTATTTATAACTAAAAAATAAGAAACTTAAAATAAACCGACTTTAAAATAGACGGGCGGGTATCGGAACTAAGGTAGAAAATAAAATAAAAAATATACGTCGAAATGACGTCTCCGAGGACACCGTTGAATTTTAACTTTATTTACTCTTGTTCCAAACCGGACAAAGTAATACTCACTACAAGGGTCTGTCTGTTTGGCTTTTTAAATGATAAATAAACATGTATCTATGTATATGTATGTATGTCAAAGTCACCTCGTATGTGAGGAACCCTTAACTTTTAATTTACTGTCTCTTATGGAGCACCCTTTAATTTCTAAATATATTCACCCCTATTCTGCATTTCGATTACGTTCCCGCATTCAGTTACGTAAGAATCGAAAAAGGTATTCTAACAAAAAACTGAATCGAAAGAAAAAGAAGACAACGAATGAAACAGAAACAGAAAAAAAAACGATTGTCATTTTAATAAAAATTAAAGTTATTTTTATTTATGTACATATATGGGCGCAATGTTAATTAAGGTAATTTTAAAAAGTTTTTATTGTTTTAGTCTGACCATTGTTGAACCATTGGGAGTTGGGGGAAATGTCAAATCCGTTTTTATAACTATTCTTATTTCGGTTTAACTGCATCCTTCAGGTTATATTTGTTTGATATTTTCTGTGTCCTTATAAGGGCGCTTTTACCTAAAGATTTTTAAATTTGAATTGAGATTGATTTCATAAGCCGTTAGTATTTGAATATGATTTCTAACCGGTAGCTAGTAAGCATTTGAATACCTGTCAGAATTATAAGCCTTATTCATCCTGGGTTGATGGTTGATGATTTTTTTAATAAACCAATGACTTCACGTAAACCCAGAGAATACAATCCGAAGGCTTTAAATCGCCAATAGTTGACAATGGAAAATTAAAATATATTTACAAAAAGTTGCGTTTTAAAAATTAAAGAAAACCTAGGAACAAGAATTTTTGGATAATAATGTAACTTATTATTGAAAAGATTCCAAATAAGTCGGCCACTGTATGTTCAATCCCCGCCAAAAACCCTGGGTGTTGGTTTTTCTTAGACTAGCCAGGTAGGTAGTGTTGGTTTAAAAATGCATTACAGAAAAATTTAATTTTAGGCTGTTTCTCAATAACCAACCGTCTTTCAATCGAATGTGATTCAGTCTAAGTTAAGTTTTCCGCTCAGGCTGCAACATTTAAATCTTCGGTAATATTCCAGTAGGGATTCAAAACGGTGATGCTGTCTGATAAACTTGCTTTCAGTTATCCGCCCTAGGCTACAATTTTGAATCTTCTGTAATATTCCAGTAGTCTCCCCCTGTTAGTTTAACTCAATTTTGTATTAATAATCCTTTTATAACCCAAAACACACTACTGGAAAAAGACTACAATTTTTTATTTATTTTATAGTTTATCAATAAACCAAAAACGGTTTATACTTCTTTAATATTGCAAGCATAATGGGATACATTTACATACATTATTTTTAAGTCTTAAAAATTGCAAAATTAAAATCTTAACAGAAAAGATAACAAACAGAACAATACGTGTATGTATGCTACCAAGTAAATTTTGATGACGTTGGCGTTTATTTGATGATGTTTAAGCACGATTGTATTTACCCCAAATGTGTAACATAAAAACAGAAGCTATAAATAATAACGACATAACTAAAACTGGTACTGGGCCAACTTTAATGCCGGGAGAATCATCAGTGTAAAAGCGCCACATGCCACCGGCTCCTGCACCACCAGCAGCGCGACTTCTAGGTGCAGTAGTCGTACTTGTTGTTTTACGCTGTTTCAAATTGCTACCATTTCCAGATGAACGAGGTGCCGATATTTTACTGGGTGATCGGGAACCACTTCCCACAGACGTAGAACTTGCTGGAGCTGGCATTATAAAATATTGTTTGTTCTAATAGAATGGATGAGTTTTAAAGTTGAGTAAAATAAAAAGTATCCAAATCCAACACGCACCACAAGAATAAGGTGGTGCCAGTTTAACAACAAATATAAATAAATTAAAGTTGCCAGATATAATTGGCACAAAATCGTTAAGTTTGTGAATGAAAATTCTCAAAAGTATAATAAACTTTGAAAGAAATAAAGAACTCTCTAAAATTAATGTTTTATTTTATTACTCAATTGTTGACAACACCATTTATGAAATTAAAAGTCCAGCCGCTGGAAGTGTTTACAAAAATAATTTTAATATTTTACCACCACATTGTATCATTGTCAAACCATTTCTAACACTCCGTCCAAACGAGCAATTTTTATTTCACGACACAAGCAGTAACGTCCGCAGAATGACGCCACAAAAAATGTCGTCTTCAATCTTTTTTATGAGGTTACGAACACGTACCTCTGTCTCGACACAAAATTTAAGAATTCGTTGAAGAAGGTTGCTGCATACATTGTTGGCGTTGTTAGCTCGTAATGTCTATTTTTAAGTCATTTGTGTTTTAAATAAAAAATATTTATTTATTACCATATTATCTTGTAGTTTTTGAATCTGATGTGTGTGTGTTTTTTTATATATTTTATACATTATTGCTCAGACTTGTGTTTAAACCAAAGCGAATTCATGAATTCGCCTTGGTTTAAACATTGATCTCCAAACATGTGTTCAAACACTAACATATGCGGCACATGCGACCCTGTCATTTCTTCTGTTGGCGATAGATTTTGACATCAGCAAACAAAAATTTCCAAACTTATGTCTCGTGTAGACAGCATGTAACTCGCTTTAATTTGTAAAATTTATAAATCCTATCTTATAATTGCTACGGCAGGTAAAGTCAAAAGACTGTGTGTAAAATCTATTTTCCACAGGGCAAATTTAATTGCACAAGTCTTGATTTTTTGTGGAAATGAAATACAGGCTCATTTTTACATCAGACATAAAATGAAAAACATTTAAACTAACATCATGTAAAGGCCATGATTCACTATCATACTCAGTCGTACGATCTATCAAAAAAATGCATGTGTGCTCAAAAAGTATGATAGTGTGGCTTAGAAGTTTGTGAATGAAAATTCTCAAAAGTATAATAAACTTTGAAAGAAATAAAGAACTCTCTAAAATTAATGTTTTATTTTATTACTCAATTGTTGACAACACCATTTATGAAATTAAAAGTCCAGCCGCTGGAAGTGTTTACAAAAATAATTTTAATATTTTACCACCACATTGTATCATTGTCAAACCATTTCTAACACTCCGTCCAAACGAGCAATTTTTATTTCACGACACAAGCAGTAACGTCCGCAGAATGACGCCACAAAAAATGTCGTCTTCAATCTTTTTTATGAGGTTACGAACACGTACCTCTGTCTCGACACAAAATTTAAGAATTCGTTGAAGAAGGTTGCTGCATACATTGTTGGCGTTGTTAGCTCGTAATGTCTATTTTTAAGTCATTTGTGTTTTAAATAAAAAATATTTATTTATTACCATATTATCTTGTAGTTTTTGAATCTTATGTGTGTGTGTTCATGAATTCGCCTTGGTTTAAACATTGATCTCCAAACATGTGTTCAAACACTAACATATGCGGCACATGCGACCCTGTCATTTCTTCTGTTGGCGATAGATTTTGACATCAGCAAACAAAAATTTCCAAACTTATGTCTCGTGTAGACAGCATGTAACTCGCTTTAATTTGTAAAATTTATAAATCCTATCTTATAATTGCTACGGCAGGTAAAGTCAAAAGACTGTGTGTAAAATCTATTTTCCACAGGGCAAATTTAATTGCACAAGTCTTGATTTTTTGTGGAAATGAAATACAGGCTCATTTTTACATCAGACATAAAATGAAAAACATTTAAACTAACATCATGTAAAGGCCATGATTCACTATCATACTCAGTCGTACGATCTATCAAAAAAATGCATGTGTGCTCAAAAAGTATGATAGTGTGGCTTAGAAATGTATGTGTGTGACACACTTTTTGACAAGACGTACGATTTGATAATCTTTTGAAAAAATCATAAAATATTGTTTTTCCATGCGATCAGAGTTGCAAAAACTTGTTTTGTATGATAGTGCAGCATCTACAACGCCATTTTTAAACAATTTTTAAAGTAGGACAGAATTCTGTCAGATTTTTGGTTGATTATATCGTATGATTGTGTAGGATAGTGAAGCCTAGCATGAAGTGATACACGCCGTCTTGACGAGCCGTCTTGCTTTGCTTGCACATGAACAAAATGTCGGCAGGATAGGGAACAACAATTTGCTTATATTCTTCTATGTGGGAACACGTATTGATTTGCATGTTCCGACTAAACATAATATTTTATTTGTCCTCAATGTTGTTTGCATCTTACAGAGCAGCAAATATGATATTCAAGATTGATCAACGGAGGGTGTACTTTAAAAGTCAAACTTTCATAGTAAAAACAACATTTGATGGCAGACATCGTTGTGCGAATAAATTTTCTAACAACCCCTGTCTACATTAGTTCTTAACATGTCTTAACTAACGTCAAACTTCATATAAAAAAAACAAGATTAAAAACAATGTTTTTTATATGAAGTTTGACTTTTGTTAAGACATGATAATGTCTAATGTAGACGGGTGTTACCAGCATGAAACCCCCGTCTTCATTTGCTGTCAACATGTTTTAACAAAAGTAAAACTTCATATAAAAAAACAGTATTAAAAATAATGTTTTTTTATATGAAGTTTGACTTTTGAACAAATTAATACCGTTGCTCTGCCGGCGTTATGTTTATGTCTTGCTTAAATCAATGGCAAGTGAAGACCTGATAAAAATTTGTTTTGATAAAGGTTCATATAAAAAAAAAACATTAATTTTAATACTGGGTTTTTTTATAGAAATTTGACTTTTATAGAGACAAATTTTTGTCAGGTATAGACACTAGGTCACTTATATATCAAACCAAATTTTGTTTAGTGTATAGTATGTACATGTTTTGAGGTATGTACATGTGGTATGTACATGTTTTTAGGAAAATGTCAAAAATATCCAACTCATAAAATAAACCAATAAAAACAGTCAAAACAAAAGTAATTTTTTTAGCACTGGTAATATTGTTTAGATATTATCAATTTAATTGTAAAAGCACAATAAATAAACATTAAACTCATTTTGTAAACATTAATTTTCATGTTAAAACAATTGTTTAAAAGGGATTTTGGTTTTTATTTGTTGTACGGTGAGAATTAAACAATAGTGACGTGTACAACTGGGACTGTGACGTGTGATTTTATTTTTGTTTTGCTACAAATTCCGGTCGTAATGTTGGACTATGTGGTAGTCTTCACCAAGGGTGGCGTAGTTTTATGGAAATGTAATTCTACAGGTCAAAATGTTACACCATGCATCAATAGCTTTATACGCAGTGTAATTTTAGAGGTACAATTCCATTACTTGCTTAAATACGTGATTGCAATTTTAAACATGCAGATGCTGAACTTTCTCTATTTTTAAAACAAAACCATTTATAATTGCAGGAACGCAGTACAGAATTAAAGTATTTTGAAGAGGATAATTTCGCCATACAGTTCAAATTGGATAATGAATTTGAGTTGGTTTATGCGGTGGTGTACCAAAAGGTTATAAAACTCCAATACGTCGATAGTTTTCTTAGCGACATGCAAAATGTATTTAAAGAAAAATTCAGCGACATATTGATGTCTTCACAGCTTTACGGCGTCGACTATGATTTCGATAGCGAGTTTAGAGCAACATTGACAGTAGCAGAGAATTCGGCTAAAGAAAATAGCAAGGCACCGAAAGCAATGCGATCATTTAATGAATCACTTAAGTCGAAAAAAACTGTAGCTTCAATGATCGAAACTCCTAATGATAGCAGAAAGGGTGATAATACAAAGAAAGTGAATATAGTAGAGAATCCAAAAGTCTCGTCGTCAGACAAAAACTTCACAAATGAGGATATTATAATGGAAAATCGAAAAAAATTAAGAGAAAAGTTATCGGGTAAAAAAAGTCCTCAGCCAGAAAGTAAGAGTAAGGCTGAAAAAGAAAAGGCAGGTAAAAAGCCACGAGTTTGGGATTTAGGAGGAAGCTCCAAGGATGCTGTTATATTAGATCGCTCCAAAGACAATGCTGACGACGTACAATACAAAAATATTCAAAATAATGTGAGCATATTTTTTTAAAAATATTTTACATAAAATTTCTTTTCGAAATAGGTATTTAATTAAAATCGAATGAATAATTTGTGAATCCTTCATCATAGATAGGTAGTAATTTTTATATGATTTATATATTTTGGGATGTATGAAGTACATATGCTGGCTCTTTGTCGTAAAGTTTGAGCTCTCCTACCAATGAAGATCTATAATCTAAAAATATAGAAGGACCTAGATAGTAATTTATAGTATACCTATTTCTCATACCGTTGGTCTCAAATAGAGAGGCCCTAAGTCAAATAATTGTAACATAATAGAAACGGCAATATTCACAATATAATTTGCAATCTACAACTGCTTGTAAAAGCGTTATTTTTTACACTATTGCAGTCAATTTTTGTGATGAGGTTCATTTGTGTGAAATGTATTGAATTCACTGATAAACTCAATTTCGTAAAAAATAAGAGTTAGAGCTTTTCTAATTGATATCATCGATACATAGTTTCAGTACAATTGAAGCTATAGCAAAAAATATGTTTATTTCTTTTTTCCTTACATTCCTTCCAATTAAGAAAAAAGCTAAAAATCACCAAATTCCTTTACAAGAAAAAAAAAACCAGGAAAACCTTCTCACAAACATTTATTAAAATTCGCCTAGTAGTTTTTCGGTGAGGAGAATTTGTGTTTTGTATTCCATATCGATTAATATCTTTTTATAGGGTGCTGTAGCTTAAGTGGTTAGCACGTTGACTATTAAAGCATGGTCACGAGTTCAATACTCAGCCGTGTAACATCAATTTTTCTGTATTAATTCTCTTTATAATAATGCATATCACAGCGCCCTTCTTCGCCGGTATTACTACATAACACAAAATCAACGTGCAATTGCAGTGTTGTCATAAGTGAAGCTTTACTATTCACTAACCATCTGTCTTATCTACTCCTATTATTTTCCAAAGAAAGTAACACGATTAATATAGGCATTAATTGCCTGAGTGTTCTTCTCCAGTATCTGTATCACAACAATATTTTCAAAAAATATTTAAAAATTTCCGCCAGTTTTTGTGTTTCGGTTGAATTTATAACCTAAATGATTTCTAAAAACTAAAAAGACTTTTTACCCTTCTCATTAGTTTATTACAAAAATGTACTAATTATTACAACTTCAGAAGCTTAGATGGCTAGAAGAGAGATTTCTCGATGGGTTCTTCAACATCGCGAGGTGTGAAATCGATGATGTCGTCGGCTCCATCAAGGAAATCGGGTGGCTTAGGGATAGGTAGCAGGACGCATATAGGTCTCTCCTTTTCCTTTTTGTTTTTCTGAAAGGAATCCAAGTGAATGGGCTATTTAATTTTGGTCATAACCCTACTTAACCTAACCTAGTTTTCATTACTTACGAGATTTTTTCACGGGGCGAGTTTTAATTTTTAGGGGACAGAAAAAGGAGATGTAGAATAGGTCTGTACTCTACTCTCAAGAATTAAAACTTGCCCTGTGGAAAAAGGGCTAAGTTATGAAAACCCTCCCAAAGAATTAAAAAAATAACTGGGGCCTAATCACCGCATTCAATATCGAGTAAACAATCGTATCGAATAACAAATTCGATACGAGTCGAGTCGAGTAAGCTAATTATGCTTCGACATGTATCGAATCGTTATTTATATCAAATTGTAATAGATTAATAATAAGTCAACAAGTGAACAAGAAAACACGGTTTAAAAATATTTCCTTTCGAATGGAATTACGATACTTTTTATTCGATATCGAATGCCATGATACCGAAATGAAAAATTACGACAGATTTTACTCGATATCGAATGCGGCGATTAGACCCCTGGTGTTAAAAATGAAATGATAATAATAAAATTATAATTCAGAGGTTGCTGTGTTTGGCTAAAACTTCAGTATTTTAAATCAGTTTTTTCAAATTCCCATTTAGTTTAGGGTTTATTATAAATTATTCGTTATAAATTATTAACTAGGAAATGGAATAAATAAAGCTGTATTACACTTTTTGTAGATTGTTGGCACCATGCAGGGAAGCATACGAGATTTGGAAGTGGAGAGTGATGAAGATGACGGGGATGAGGATTTTGAAAATGAAGAACCTAAGAAGCAAGTCGCTTCAGCTAGTAAGAAAAAATCTGGACTTTTATCGTACTTTAAAGGATTTGTAGGCGGTAAAATATTGATACGTGCCGATTTACAAACGGCTTTAGAGAAAATGCGTGATCACCTTATTTCCAAGAATGTTGCGGCAGATATTTCCTATAAACTTTGCGACTCGGTAGCCGCTAATTTGGAAGGAAAATCTATTGGCACATTTGATTCAGTAGCGGCAATGGTTAAAGATGCTTTAACTATGTCCCTTGTCCGTATATTGTCACCAAAACGACGCGTTGATATAATACGTGATGCCCTGGAAGCCAAACGTAACAACAGAGCGTATACGATTATTTTTTGCGGTGTCAATGGTGTTGGAAAATCAACAAATTTAGCCAAAATATGCTTTTGGTTGATTGAAAATGATTTCAATGTTTTAATAGCTGCTTGCGATACTTTCCGTGCTGGAGCTGTAGAACAATTGCGTACACATACCCGTCACCTAAACGCTTTGCATCCGCCAGAAAAACATGGAGGTCGTGCTATGGTTCAACTCTATGAAAAAGGTTATGGCAAAGATGCAGCCGGTATTGCTATGGAGGCTATTAAATTTGCCAACGATTCTCGCATCGATGTGGTATTGGTTGATACAGCTGGTCGTATGCAAGACAACGAACCCCTGATGCGCTCCCTCTCTAAACTGATAAAAGTTAATGATCCCGATTTAGTGCTGTTTGTTGGCGAAGCGTTAGTGGGTAATGAAGCCGTTGATCAACTGGTTAAGTTTAATCAAGCTCTTGCTGATTATTCAGCCGACGAAAATCCCCATATTATTGATGGCATTGTTCTAACAAAATTCGATACCATAGATGATAAGGTTGGGGCAGCCATATCAATGACGTATATTACTGGCCAACCTATTGTATTTGTTGGCACTGGTCAAACCTATTCCGACTTAAAAGCTATCAATGTTAATGCTGTTGTGCACTCACTTATGAAGTAATGGTTTGTTTGCCTTTTTAGAGTCTCCCTAAATTTTCCTCTCTTTTTGTTTTATTTTAATTAATTGTTTTATTACTGTTTTTTTTCTCTGTTTTGTACATTTATTTAAAAACTTTATTTTATAAAATTACAAAGAAT
This sequence comes from Phasia obesa, assembly GCA_949628195.1. NCBI lineage: Eukaryota > Metazoa > Arthropoda > Insecta > Diptera > Tachinidae > Phasia > Phasia obesa. The sequence goes on along the minus strand of OX451218.1, from coordinate 22,902,223 downwards.
ATTTAAGAAATAAAAACAAATATGTTAAAAAAAAAAAAAAAACAAAACATTTCGTTGTTTTATGCGGTGATTTTTTCTTAAATTAAATATAAATGTTTTTTATGGAAATTTACATCTGCAATGTGAAATGAAACATTAATGAATAAGATGCAATAATAAACATTACAAGAATGGCTTTGGCTAGAAAAAAAATACACAAATATATTTTGTTATTTTAAATATTAAACAAAAATAATGTTTCAGTCAGTAAAAAATAAAAATAGAACTGTACATAATAGAGTAGAGAGATTAACTTAATACAATACAATTTTAATAGCTAGTAGTTAAATTAAAAAGTAATACAATAATAATAATGAACAGTTTATGTTCGATGTTTATTAGATCTTAATTAAATGCAGTTAGAAGTTAACATTAATCTAGGGAGTAATAGAATTATAAATAAATACAATTTAATCAGTATATTTTTCGTGTCCAATAAATGCAAATAGTAGTTTTAACATTAACGTATTTTACTTAATTAAATTTTTAATTTCATTAAATACTGAGGGCTAGCATTTGGTATTTTTTATTTGCTGTTTTTTTTTTATAAAAGTGTTTTAAAAAGATACATTCTTTCAATTGAAGTTTATTTCGGAAATGGTTTTAATTTTATATCAGATTTTAGACCAGACATTACGTCGCGTTTATTCTTAAACCACGTAAGCGCCAAAAAGTCGTTTTTCAGAAAACGAAAAAAACTTAACTTCTCTAATATGGGTTTCAAAACATTTTTTTTTTTACAAAACATGGCTGTGTGACTCTCTGTAGGGAATAGAAACTTTTTGGTGGCAAATGTTATTTTCTATCATAAAAACCAAAAAAGTCAATTTCGAAAAAATGACGCTTACGTGGTTTAAGAAGAAACGCGACGCTTAGTATGAGTGCATTAAAAGCAGCCATTCATATCATTCCTTGTGTAGGTTTTTAACTTCAAATTAAATTTTATAAACTTCAAATTCAATTTTATAAACTTTAAATTCAATTTTTTAAACTTTAACTTCAATTTTATAAACATCAAAATCAATTATTTAAATATCAAATTCAATTTTAATTCTTTAAGTTTTATACAGTCATTTATACTCATCACACGAAAAAACCTTAAATTTGTATTTAATTCTTTGTCCTTTTAGTTATAGGAGAATTTTGGCTATTATGGATAGTAGCTCTTTGTCCACTATAACAAATAATAAAAATTAAAGGGTGTTCCGAGAGTGTCTTAGAACCTTGAAATTTTTACAGAAGACCGCTAAAATAATTACTAAACTTTAAAGGGTGTACCAATAGTGATGCAATTTTCGCGAATACGACTTTAATTTTTTAAACGTAAACTTAATTTATCTGCACTATAGCAAAAAATAAAAAATTGAAGGGTTTTGCGAAAGTGACACAATTTTTTAACACTTTAAATCTACACAAAGTATGTCTAATTTTCAATAAAATTTCACCAACAAATTTTATTGCAAATTTTGTACAAATATTAAGCAAATTTTTTTTGTGAAAATTTTATAGATTTTTTTTGTAGAATTTTATATTAATTTTTTTAAAAAATTTATAGTCATTTTGTAAAAAATTTAATGAAGATTTGGGTTTTAAATGTTAATGAAATTTTATTTTAAAAATTTTATTTTTTTTTTTTAATTTCATTGAAAGTTTTATTAAAAATTTTTTGGTAAAATATTATTGATTTTTTTTTTCAAATTTTATAGAAAATATTTTGTAAAAATATTGCAAATTATTTTGTAAAAAATTTATACTAATTTTTTGTACAAATGGAATTTTGTTTAAATATGAATTAAAATTGAATTTGATGTTTTCAAAATTAAATTTGATGTTTATAAAATTGAATTTAAAGTTAAAAACCTATATCATTAAATATGAAATGTTTTGAGTGGAAGGTTGCAACACATATTAATTATACATACATACCGTCACCTAAAATGCAAAAGGCCGTAACTACTCAAAAATTTAAAATTTACTTTTTGATTGATTATGACGAACTTAACCGAAACACATCTACACAGCAAATTTTACATGTATACGTCCAAAAATAACGACTTTATTGGTGAAAAACAAAAGGCCGTAACTGCAACGTCAACTAAACCAAAAAGCCGTAACTGCACTTTTCAAAAAAAAAAAAAAAAAAAAAATCAAAACTAATGATGTGGACTTAGTATGTACTTATATATTGTCTTTATGTCAATCCTTGTTGTCTTTCGTTCCTATTGTTAGGAGGAGAGTGCAATTTCGGACAAATGAATGGATGATGAAGAAGAGTGTTGTCTTGGCTAGATCTCTGAGAGATCTGGCATTTTCGGCATACAAATCGAACAGATCTTCCAGAAACTGGAGGACATTTTGTAAGTATCGCAACAGAGCTAAACGTGTCATACGTAATGAGAAGAGACTTTATTTTTTAAAATTGTTTAATGGAGTTGATAGTGCGGGAATGTGGAGAGTGCTTAAGAATTCTGGTTGTCTGGATGATGTTAGTCAGTCTTATGGTCTTGATGTTAATGTAATTAATAATTATTTTGTAGATATTGAAGGGACTAGTAGTAGTGGAGTTACTCTTATGGAAAATTTTCAGTCTTCAGATAATGGTATATCTTTTCGCTGTGTAAATGAATCTGATGTATTGCTGGCCTTAAACAAGGTAAAGTCGAATTCCATAGGAACTGATGATGTTCCAATTCGTTTAATAAAGATGGTGTTTCCGTATATATCTGGTTTTTTGCTTCACCTATTTAACTCTATCTTAATGACGTCTAAATTTCCAATTGGCTGGAAAACTGCTCGTGTTGTTCCGATACCTAAATCAAGAAATGTTAAAGGACCTGAAGATTTAAGACCTATTTCTGTTCTCCCTGCCCTCTCTAAGGTAATGGAGCATCTTTTGAAAGATCAGATTTTAGAAGCTACATCCACGCTTATTTACCATTCTCAATATGCTTTTCGTGAAGGCTACAGTTCTACATCACTTCTCTTGGATCTAACTGATTCAATTAGAGAAAAAATAAACAAAGATAAGTTTAGTGTTCTTGTTTCGCTTGATCTCTCGAAAGCATTTAATTCCATTGATTATGGAAGAATGTTTGATAAACTTCGTGTTGATTTTAATTTTTCTATGTCGGCCTGTAAACTATTATTATCATATCTTCAGGGAAGATCTCAATTTACTTCTGTTAATGGTGTGAATTCTGACTTATTAAATCTTCATTCGGGTGTTCCTCAAGGTTCAGTACTTGGTCCTCTCTTGTTTATTCTTTACATGAATGAACTTCCTTCCTTGATTAATTCACCTACATGTAGTTCTTTTTTGTTTGCAGATGATGTAGCATTACTTTTTAGTTGTGATCGTGATTTTCCTGATGTTTTGCAGAATAATATAGATTATTGTCTTAATATTATATCTGACTGGACTTCATATAATCATTTGTCAATAAATGCAACTAAGACCAAAGCAATTGTTTTTAGCCCTTATGATCGGTTTCATTTAGATTTGGATATTTTTATAAATGATGTGAGGATTGAATTTCTTGATCGGATTAAGTTCTTAGGTATTGTCTTGGATAATAGACTTAATTTTGAATCCCATGTTGATTTAATAGTAGGTAGAATAGTAAATATATTGCGAAGAATATATTCCAATAATATATCTTTTCCTTTTTATGTTCGACACCGATTGGCTTATTCTCTAATGATGTCTCAAATTTTATACGGTCTTGAGGTTATATCTGGAACTATTTCGATTGTAGTGTCCAGAATACAACGTATTGTTAATACAGTGGTTCGTTTTGTCTATAAGGTAGGACGTACGGAGCACATTTCCAACTATGTTAGACAATTTTTGGGATGCTCATTTTCTAATTTTTTGAAGTTGCGCGTTTTGACTCTTTTTCACAAAGTTATAAAAACTGGTAGACCATTGTCTATAGTTAAGAGATTTGCTTTTAGTCGTTCCATAAGAAATCCTCAGATTTTGATACCTAAGATTGTAAATTCGTTCTTTGAAAGATCGTTTTTAATATGCGTTGCTCGCTGTTGGAACCATTTACCAATTGAATTGCGCCTTTTCTCGTACTCCAATAATGCTTTCCGACTCAAACTTTTAAGTTATTTGAACTGATTGAATCGATTTTGATTTTTTATTACCTAATGAGTTTCAATACTTTCTTGTATGGATTAATTATTCCACGTCTTGTTTACCTTAGCATTGCTATTAATTTGGACCTTAAAGTTTCTTACTGCTTTTTTAACTTTCTTATTAAACTTCATTTTTTAACATTATGGTTGGGGGACCAATAAGAAAAACATTAAAATAAATTTAAATTTTGAATTTTTTATTAATTATAGTAATTTTTAATTTGATTTTTTTGTATACTTAGGTACTTTTTAATACTAAGTAATATTTAAGTATGGCCTAGAGGCTTGTATTACTTCAATGAATAAAAATAAATAAAAAATAAAAATAAAAGTTGGCTTTGATTATCTTTCAATGTGTGTTATGTTTGATTTCGAAGTTTGAATCTAAAATGTGGATATTAAGTTTTAAGTAGTCTTTAATTTATAACGTTTATTCCTTCTCCTGTAAAAAACTAAAAAGTGTCGTTACGGCCTTTTGCATTTTAGGTGACGATACATACATATTACCATACCATTAAAGTTATCAAATATTCGACATATTTAGTCACCCGGTTTTCAAATACTTAGAAAAATAGTGGCTTAATAAATCCCAGTTTTCGGTTTTTTCTATAAAAGCCGGTTCGAATAACCGGTTATTTTAACCGGTTATATTGCTAGATTCTAAAATCAAAGGATGTAGGCACATCAATATTTTTTATTTTACAAATGTATATTTTGCTTTTTAACACAATAGTGTTGAAGTTAACAATGTCAAAGCCGTGCCCGCTCTGTGAAATTATATGAATTTTATTTGAACTATTTTTGAATTAATAAATTAATTATTTAAAAAGTATTTAATTTTTGTTAATTGCTAACCAAAGGATAGCTAATAGCAAGACAGATATATGCCATTTTCAAAAAAAAAAGAAAATATATAAAGAGAATTAAAATAAAGAAAAATGTTTGCTTGGTAGTATAATATAAAAAAGAAATAGAGTTTACAAGTGTAAAACAATTTCAAAAAGCTCTATCTTCTATGAAATATAATGTAAAATTAAAATTTCTCAGATTCTATTTCTTTGATAAGTTTGTTTAAATAGAAAATTAATAACAATTGAAACTATCGGGTAGATTGATACAAAGAGTACTGATGACGGACGTAGCTGTCTAGAAAATGCATTCTGCTTTGCTGGTATCTAATTTTTCTTTATCTCTTTATAATAATGAAGAACTTAAGCCTAAATAATTAATTTATTAATTCAAAAATAGTTCAAATGAAATTCATATAATTAATCAATCATTTACTTTAAGCGAAAATAAAATAATTGCAACTATTAAAATCCATATAAGAAATATAAGAAAACTTTTTGTACAATTTTATGCTCCCTTACGCTGTCACCTTGTGCCTTGATTTTTACTTTTATAGTGTTGCAGATATGCTTTAGGTATTTCCTTTTATTGATACGTACCCATTCCTAGGTAATTACTGAAGATGTTGCTACATAGTAGTTATGTAAAATTCGAAAATTCTTTTTTATTTTCTGCAAATAGTGTCTAAAAATGTCCACTTATAGCAGTAAAAGGTGCTGCCAAGTTTTCATTACTATTAAATCGGTAAAATTGAGTGCTACTATATATTTTATCCCTATTTTACTATAGGTAAGATAGATAGCCGTGTACATACAGCTCACTTGGGTCCAATATGCTGGCCCCTTTGTTGTCAGACAGGCAGACGAAAAGATGTGGCTTTATATAAAATCTATTGAATACATTCATTACTTACGTGGCATTAAAAAATGATGATATAAACTAAAACTTTTCCGTTTTAATTCATGGTAAGAAATACGTCGCAAATACTAGGTCTTAAGTATTTAAATAAGTTTCCTTATCATATTATTTGTTTCGATAATGGCTTTGAATTTAGTTTTCAATTCAAATTTAAAAAAGGAGTTTCAGCTAATTGAATTCTTTGTCACTTTGGGATCTATATATGATATTACGCTACTTTGACTGCTGTCGTCATCTATGAGATTCTCGCGAAATGATTTCGTTAACACAGTATTTAAGGAAATAGACGTTGAAGTTGTTGACGCTGTTGGCATTAGTAAAGACGACGATGATGATGATGATGGCTGTTTCGTCGCAGAAATTAAGCTATAATCGTTATTGAAATTACTTTCACATTGTTTTTTGTCCGAGAGATGGGTATCTTCACGACAAGCACCAGCTGCTTTACTACATGAACTTTCAGCTGTCAGTTGATTGGCTAACGTGGATTTTGTTATTGGAGGACTTCGACGTTTTATAGCTTCATACAATTCATCAATAGACGTATTAAGGGCATCGATGGGATCAGTAGTATCATGCTCATCATTTCCATCCAAATCGTTGGAGAAGTTGTGACTGCCAAAACAACCAAATTCATCATCGAAATCATTTATACCAATATCGGCTTCACTGGCATTCGACGACTGATATCGAAAATCATCTGTTAATGTTAGATCGTTGTCGGCTTGCGGTGCATATAAACCATGACTGCGAATACTGATTTCAGAGTTTTGGTAGTTTAAATCACTTTCGTTTGTGGGGCTGGCTGAACGTGTACATGTACCCGTCATATGAAATGCTTCAACAACACTGGCATCTGTTTCGCGTCTATTGCTCGAAAAATATTTCTGAGCTGATGTCTCCAGTGATTTGGCTGAAGAATGTAATTCTTGCATGTTCAATGTTGTCTCATTGCCGTTGTTAGCCACCTCAAATAACGAGGGGCATCTTTGTTTCGAAGGGCCCATCATAGCTAAGTTCCTATCCGAGCCATACGAAACATTAATTGAATCCAACTTACCAGTATCGACTGTTGTAGCTGCCACAACACCACCATAAATGCAGTCTAAATTACTTAATGATTTCGAGTGTTTGGGTTGTTGATTACCACGAATTAGAACAGCAGCAAAATTATCCTCTATATCGACACGATTTGTTATTTGCAGTGAATTTGAAACATAGATCACATTTTTATCTAAATGCGGTTTCTCAAGATCTTCGTCAGTGCCATGGCTTTCATCTTTGCTGTTGCTGCTATCAACAGCTTCACTAGAAAGTTTTTGTTCTTTAGCAACGTCTGTGTTTGGTAAACCTATGATGTTCATTGCTTCAACGTCTTGATCCAAAAGCAACAATTTCTGTTGAGACTGGTTTTGGGGTTCATCAATCGCCTTTTGTACCGGCGGCTTAGTTTTATTTGGTGTAGAAGTTGTTGGATAATTTATTGGGGCATTTGAACTTGTCGATGTATTGAAAAAATTATTGGAAGAAGGTTTTACATTGACTTTGTGCAGAGTATTTTCGTAAAGCGGTATGTTCTCATCATTTGAACTACTGTCGATTTCCTCAAACTCTTCATGATGTTCCTCTAAAGGCTTGAGTAAACGTGCTCCACCCCCAGCCACCTTTGAGCTGGCTTCAGCACCAGCTCTTACTTTGTGTATTTCATGTTGCGGAGCCATTGTTTCTGGGATATTGGTGTAGATGTTCATTGCTAATATGTTGGCGCGCTTACGCAATGAATTTTGTTGATTATTCGCTATGGCGGAGACGTTTGATGTGGTAAAAATATCATTGACTTCACTAAAATTGTCTAAAGGGTGCGAGTTGTGGCTTTTATAGCTGACATTGTAGTCAGGCTTATAGTTGATATTTGTATTGTTAACTTTCCCCACACCACTGCTTAGTAATTTTAGAGTCATGGCATTGTGACGTCTAGAATACATATGACCACTGCCAGCTGTTGAGGAAATGTCGCTGGCAGTATCAAGTGCCCTTAAATTTCCTCCATAATCGGGTCGATCTTTTTGCCGTTGCAATTCAAAATTGTTACGTTTTGCTAATCGTTTTTGTTTTTTGAAAAACTTTCGAGCCACATTAATTTGATTCGGATTATAAAATAGCTCAGCACTTGGAATGTCATGAGACAGGCCGATTCCTGCACCACTTCCCATGTGTTGATTATTTATAGCCGCCGGCGGAGCAGGAGCCGAAGAGACAGCCAAAAGATGTTGGGTGGTAGTATCAACAGCACCATTACCACCGTTGCGCATAATGCCCGCCCGGTGTTTCGAACATTGGGAGTTAGAACGAGAGGCGCCAGAATTATTGCTTGCTTCGTAGGATGGTTTATATGCTAAAACACTGTTAGCAACCGGAGCAGCACCATCATTGTAAGTCTCCTCGTTACAGAGTCTTTCCTTTCCGCAGCAGGAATTTTGACTCCACTGTTGACGTGTATCATTTCTTGTCAAAGTATAAAATAATAGTTTGAAAAGACCAAGCAAACAGCTTGATATCGCAAATAACACTGAATACATATGGGCCTGGTAAGCGTCCCCTTGAGCCGAGTGCATTACAAACGCAGCTGCAGCAAACCATGCAGAAACAAACAAAACCAGGAAAACAAAATGTGCTCTCAAATGGGCCATATTAGAACGCTCGAAATCATCAACTATACTGCTAACAGCAGTATTGCTTAGTGTAAGACTAGTGTACTGATCCATATTTTGTGATTTTACATTCATATGTGTACGTCGAAGCGGATGATTGCTTTGGATCGTTGTGTCTAAAAAATCCATGTCAATGTTTTCGGTGGCCTGGGTATTGTCAGAAAACTGTTGATGATTTTGCAGCATATTTGCAACAGTTCTTCTATGACCCAGCTGATAATATATCGTTAAAAACAGAATGCTTAGGAAAATGAGCAAAATTCCACCAGGGACCAGCATTGCATTCAAGGCCGAGCCATTATGAAGGAAACAAAATGAATACGCAGCATACTCATTTATGTTTACCGCACCACTAATGCCACAAATCATCATCGATATACCCCATCCCACAAGATATATTCCCATAATGGGTTTCTTCAGCCGTGCTTCCTTCGGAGCATCGGATTCTGTAACTATGCGATGGTGCTTTGCCAGACGTTTATACATTGTGCTGAGGCTGACGCTAAGCCACAACAAAACGCACATGCTTAAATAGTGTATAAGCATTCCAAACAAGCGACACACATCTTGTCGTTCCGTCTGAAATATTCCCAGAGCAAAAGAAAGACAAAGTACAGCTAACGCCAGCCAAGTATTAATAAATGTATGGCGTTGCTGGCGATTTATCCGTATGGCCCTGTCAAAAACTAAAAATGTCACTATGTTTATGCAGCAGCATATAAAGAGTACTGATGTGCCAAAGTATATGGCATAAGGTAGAAAACGAAAACGGGCGCCAGCTTCGTCACCTTCAAAATCATTGAGATAAGCCGATCTTTGCAATAAGCCATAGTAACCCAAACGTCTGCAAGAAAACATTAAAAAACCGCGATGTAGATACAGCTGTTGGCACATTTCCGGACTCCAATGTTGTTTCTCTTCATCCCAGCGTGCTGGTATTGGTGCACTGCGATCATCATGAAACGGATGTACGCGTAATATGACGGCAATTTGATTTTTCTCCTCAACATCGTGAATTGACTGCTGGAGATTTTCTTCATGCGCTTCATTAATGATTTTGGCTCCAATTACTGGTGATGACAGTACTACACTTCTATTACTCGTTAAATGTGGCAGCAAGTTAGCATTTCGAAATACAGCGACCATTAATTTGATGACAGAATGCGACGACTTATCACTAAAAAGCAAATTCACTGGCACCTGGATAGCAGCATCAATATAACGCTCAAACGAAGGAAAAGAATCATTTGAAGTACTGCACTCAAAGGAAGAACTTGTGCTACCGGCTGACGTCAAAGTTGATGAACGCACCCAAACACATGAAATGCCAGCAAAAGATTCCGAACGTATACTAAAGTAGTCTACAAAAAATGTGCGTGGTATTGTAACAAAATTCCTTTGCATATTATTTCCATGGTCTTCCGCCGTTGGTGTATGCAGCGATGCCTGCATAGATGCTGCCTCAATACACTCCAGCAGTTTAAGTCCACTTTGATGACTGCGTTGAGCTTCATAGAAAATAGTTGAGGGCAACAACAATAGCTGTGAAACAATATCCAAAAGAAGGTGAGCCAACTCATTTTGATAACTTATAAAATCTAAATATTTAACCAGAGTTCTTGCTACAAACTCCAAATCTATAGGATCTCTAATGCGTTTTAAGTTGGTCATAGTGTGTGTAATGTTGTGCAATCGTCTTGCGATTTCTAAAACATTCGCTTTGTTAAGAGTTAAATTCATTTTGGAAAACTGTTCCAAGACACGTGTGGTCGGACTTACATAAGCACAAGCTTCTGTGTTAAGATCTCGCCATATACCGTCTTCGTGGCAATGATAGGTTGCCAACATACCGCTATCAGACTCTTCAACACATTGCTGTTCCACTGTCTGTCCACGAACTGTTTGTGGCCAATGATAGTTGCCCTTATTTGTTTCTACCTTTATTGCCTTGCAATATTGTGTGTTTTTTGCAATCACAATCACTGCTATTGCATGTGACAAATTAGCTTGCTGAGACCGAAGTGTACAATCAAACATTCCTGTATGATTGCGACGTACACTAGAAATACGTAATATTGAGTTGAGAATTCCCGAATCCGTAGTGTGTTTACTTTCTAAATTTACATCACTTAGAACCTTGGTAGGATCATGATATACAATGTCTTCAGTCGAGTTTGAATTGCGAATTTTTTCCGACCAACCCCAAAACACATGAGCCTTGGTAGGCAGATCTTCGGATTCGTGTGGTACACCAACAGCAACTCGTGGTGCCCGACATTTAAGAACGAGCTCATCCCCCTCGAATACAACCTAAAAGAAATGCAGTTTTTTTTTATTAATAAATATTTCTCTAGACAATAATAAGTATGTAACTTGCCTGATTTTGACTTGGTATAAATTCCAATAATGGCTGGAGTGGTGATTCACAGTACAAGTCTACGCCGACTTTTAATTTTTTTAAGTAAACACCCTTAAAATCTTCGGATTCACATTTTGGCCCTGGCAGCAGTTTAACCAGATGACTGTTGGACCAACCAACTAGCCACATCAAATCACAATCACATGCCAATGGATTGTTGGATATATCTCTGCAGAAATTTTACACAAAGTATTAGCTACGTCTGATTGTCTTTCAAACATACTTACAGCTGTTTAAGATTGGTGAAATGATCAAACGAGCCTGGATATATGTGGGCAATTAAATTATTCGCCAATTTAAGTCGTTCTACAGCCACTAAAACATTTCCAAATGTGGTTTTATCAATCACCTTTATCTGATTAAATGACAAATCAAGACGTTTAAGTTCTGTCAGGTTACGCAGAACCTCTTTGTCGACTCCATTAAAACCATTTTTGCTCAAATCCCTAAAAATGATAAAAACAAATAAAAAATAAATTAATGAAAATAAACTGCATAACTTAAGTGGCTCTCTACTGTAAGGTCATCTGTATAATAAAGTCATGAGGGACTCAAAAAGGGTCTTAGTGCCTACTATGCGCCTGCAAAAACTCCATAGGAAAAACGAGAGTTTGCGAACAAAGTAGTAAATTGGATTTGCACATCGTTTGTGCGACCCATTGTTACGTATGGATATGCTGCCTGGTGGAAGGCTTTGAAAACTCTTGGCAAGGTCCCGAGGTGTTCTTCGGTTGACATTTGCAATGAGAGATACACCTCAGGTAGTAGTGGGCATTATTGTGAACCTACTTACCTCAATAGGAAGTAGGTGCACAAGAGTTCGGCTAAAGGACTTTATATTCTTTGCGCTTGATTTCGGCAGAGCACTTTTAGTAGTAATTGTGAACAGGAATGACGGCTTCGAATCTTGAAAACTGTAGTAAGGGAATGCGGTTTCTATGGATGGTTCTAAGATGAGTGTAGGCACCGGTGCAGAAGTTCATATTCTAGGAACTAGTATTCGAAGACGACCTGTGGAATGATTGCAGTGTATTGCAGTAAAAAGGTATTGGCGGACTTGAAGGACACCGAATTTGTGTTTCGGCACGTGTTAGAAGCGGAGGAAGTCACCCAAAAAGGACACAGCGTAAAATCAAGGCTAATAAGTGAATGTCGTAAGGCTCCGAATAAGCTGTCGGACAAGAATAGAGTTAAATTGTGTAGGGGTCTGGGTCATTCCAACATTAAGAACTTGCTAGGTTCGGCTCAGAAATATAAATTCAGAAACAGGAAAATGGGTGAAGTCACCAACTGGTCATTTCTATAGGCTTCTATCTAACTAGCTAGTAGGTAGAACTAATCAGTTCTGAGAGGCTAGGGAGGATTGCAGTTTCTCTTGCCACTTAGCCATGGAAAAATGTTCAATTATTTACATATTTTAAACAAATCTCTCTTCTTGCTATAATTACGGGATCGTACTGATCTGATCTACTATTTCCCATAGATTTTTTATTGCCTTTATATCTGACAATTAAGCGGCCATTTCAAATCACGAATCTCATTCAATTGTAATCACTAAGTTAAAACTCTAGAAGTGTATTTGGGATCGTTATCGTGCTGAAATCATATAAAAGTGTAATTTTCGAATTTTTTTTGCCTCGCTTTCTTATTATCCGGAGGTCTTACTCCCAAATATGCTTTTTAATATAACCTCTCTAGCGACATTTTGTGATAACTTTCAGATTTTGGTTGTGTATAAATTGATTATTCATCACAATGGCTTTTTGCTTCAATCTAGCAAAAAAAATCCTTTATAATTCTGGGTTTTAAGATTTTTGGAAAAAATTATTAAAGAAAAGTTAATTCTTTATATCGATTCAAATGAAATACTCCCATCAGAACAATATGGATTTAGAAGTGAACATAACACAAGTCAGCCATTACTTAAAATTAGAAAAATAGTAAAAAAAAAAATTTTGAAAACGGAAAGTCAACCGGCATGGTCCTGTTAGATATTAAAGCAGCTTTTGACTCAGTTTGGCACGACGGGCTTATTCACAAACTAAAAGTTTTTAATTTTCCCATAGAAATAATAAAAATTATTCAAAGCTTCCTACATAACAGATCTTTTAAAGTCTATCTAGGTACAACATGCTCACAACAAATTAGCATAACAGCAGGGTGCCCTCAGGGGTCATGTCTTTCTCCGATATTATACAATGTGTTCACGTCAGATATTCCAGCTTTCCTAAATTGCACGACTTCCATTTTTGCAGACGATACATCAATATTCAGTTCTGAGGTATTCGCAACAAACATCATTTCAAATCTACAAACCGCCCTAACTGATATAAATAACTATTTCACCAAATGGAACATTCTGATAAATCCAGAAAAAACAAAAGCCATATACTTCACACGGAAACGTAAACAATGTTATAACCCTCAGTCACCACTGAGATTTATGAATCATGATATTACTTGGGAAAGTAAAGTTAAATATCTTGGTGTTATTCTTGATCCTAAATTAAACTTCAATGAACACATACCCTACTTGCTTGACAAACTAAACAAGACAACAAGATTAATGTACCCATGAATAAATAGAAATTCAGATCTCAACACGGAAAACAAAATGCTAATAATTAAAGCTATTTTTCATCCCATTATGTTTTATTGTTGTCCAGTTTGGTCCACTTCGGCGAAATGTCATATAAGCAAACTACAAATAGCTCAAAACAAGTTGCTAAAAATGATATTTAAACTTCCATGGCATTTTTCCACCAGACGGTTACATACCATTGCAAACATCGATCTGGCTCATAATAAAATAAATAAACTAACAGAAAATTTTATAGGAAGATGCATACATTCCCAATACACCCATATTAATGACTTAGTGTCATCATAATTTTTAAACCTCACCTTAGTTCTTAGTATTTTATCTTATACCATTGTTTCATAAAGGTTTTTGTAAAATTTTTCCTCTATTTCTTATAATAATTTTGAACTGTAAATATTATTACTACAAATTTATTTCTAAGTAGAAAAGGAACATAGTCCCTAAACTCTTAAAAATATAAAATCAAATGTAAATACTATTAATATTAATACAAATAAATATGAATTGAATTGAAAAGATTTTTTTCAGTTCGTAACTCCAGTTTAACAATAAAATTATTTGTTTCTTTTTTTAGTTTAATCATCGTTCTTACAGAACTATAAAAGTATCCATTGTTTTGCCAATGCGTCAATAATATTTATGGAATAGTTGTTAAAAACGCTTTCTCTGAATTATCACCCACTGTAAATAACTCAGTAACCTTTTTATGGAAAAAATTTAGGTTAGAAAAGGATTAGTAATTAATTCCATAGATCCTCAATCGGTGACTTATTAGTCCATTGTGTGCTCTTCCTATTTCCTCGTAATAGGAATATATTCGTTCAAGAGGCTTATATTTCTGTCATTAAGCAAAACTCCCGACTCTCGAGTCCCGCATCTGACCGCATCGACTGCAACTTGCAATACCTTCTAACATATCGTTATTGTTATAACGATGTCTTTTTTCCTTGAAGTACAGGTGTTGTGTAGGTATAGCGTATATCCAATCGTCTTGAAAACATAAAACCCATCGTAGAATCGTTAGCTCAGCCAACGAGGGCAATTACAGATATTATCTACAGTATCATACTCCTCCACATCCTACTAAAATCCGAAGTATCATTATCAGCCCAATCACTGAAGTGTATTGGTCTTTAAAATTTTCAGTCTGGACCTCTTGGCCATCCGATGTTGATACCCGGAATAACTTTAAATTGCACATGTTTATTATTGCTCCAATAGCTTTGTGCCCTTGCCTACAAGCTTTGAAATGATTTCTTTGAAAGTCTTTTTCGTTGCGTGACTGTTATTAAACAATGAATGATGAATTCAGCTTGAATGAATACATATGTATGTAGGTGAACGAGGGTATGATATTAAAATCAATAATGTTGAAATTCCGCCAAGGCCAATATATAAGTCTAGTTTTCTAGAAACTCGTCCAAGAATAGAGGAAAAAGAAGATACCTATCCTAATATCAAACGGAAACATGAACAAATAATGTAATATATATTTTCAGCAACCACTCATGAGTATCTATTTTCAGATTGAGTAACTTCAATTCTGCAAACGGCAGCTTGTCAATGGATATTCTGATTTTGTTTGATGAAAAGTATTCATACCACAAGAAATGTACTTCAGCGAGAAGTCTTAAACATTAGATGTAAATATAATCCAATATAATTTACTCTTCTCGCAATTGCAATTCGTAGTCCCTTTGCAACTACTCAACGTCCATAGTCACAATTCAATAAGTCAAGGTGGACTCCGACTGCTCTGCAACTCTTTTGATTACATGATCAGACATGAACAAATGTTTATTTCAGCGGTGTATTTTATAGATTTAAATATTTTCCCAAGAACACTGTTATTCAAGGTATAATTGGGACGATACCTTATCGAATACTCTTAAGTTTCGAATTAAGATTAGTTATTTTTTTTTTTACTTTTTCGTAAACAAACTTACAAAGCAGACACATTAGCAGCATCTTCTTCAAAATCTAAACTCTGCCAATTTGAAAGGTGTTCATCAGTCGTACCACCACATTTTACGCGTAAACTCCAAACAGAGTCTGTGTTATTTTTACACTGGCACTTTTCAGGACATTTTGCATCATTTAACACAATAAAGACAAATTGCACTAACAACCACAAACATAAATAAATGCTATATGGATATTTGAACATTATTCTCTTATAATTTTTACACTAATTTTACAAATATTTAATCATTTTTTCCTAATAAAATGTACACATTTTTAGTTTTGTCTTTTGTTACAATAGAAAGAAGCCACAAAATTAAAACAATTGTCAGAATATTTCTTATCGTTACAATGTAAACAGTTACTTTTGCAAGAACAAAAGTATACTTGAGTACCGTATAAATTTAGTTTCAAAAATATGGCATTACTGGCGCAATCTGGCACTTTGTGTACAACGAAACTATCTAATACACGAACCGATTTTTATTGTTGTTTAATATTAGTGAATATAAAAACAATTGTTTCATTAGGGTTTTGAGAATTGACCCGTTATTTTTTATAATTATAGTGAAATGTAAACTCTTTACAATAGAAAATCAAACTATAAACACTTAGACAAAAGCGGCTACACCGCTACATGACTACAAATGCCGTTGGCTACAAATGTCGCCGTGTGGTCAGCTACTGAATAATGTTGAAGACGACAGCTACATACTTCAAAACTATGAAAATATTGTAGAAATACATATGTATGTATTTAACTTATAAAAAAATACGTTTATCACATCAAAACAAATAAATATATTTGCTCAAAACGTTTTGATTGTAAATGAATTTGTATTTTTAATTTTGTGACATTTTCTTATGGTCATTAAAATGAAATTGTCGCAAGCCTAAGTTTACTACATCCACAACGGTGGTCGTGTAGCCATGTAGCTATGATGTCGTCAAAATAATCGTCTTCATATAAAAGTGTGTATGTTGATTTTGACAGGATGTAGTCGGTATCCTGCTGTCCTCTATATGTTTAATGCTTCAAATGTTTAAATATTTTTTTGGATCGTGTTCGTATCAGGGACCGTTAATAAGTTATCGTTTTAAAAAAATTATTTTGAGAATTAAATAAAAAAATTCATCTAAAACATTTATTTCAAGGCACATTCATCAGGTAACCTCACTAGGAAGGGGAAATATTAAGGCGAAAAATTTTAAATTTTTTTATATGTAGTTTGATAGTTCAACTTCCATTAAAGGGGAAAAATTGTAAGTTTAATTGTCAAAATCCATATAAAAAAAAATTGATTATTTTCGCCTTAATATTTCCCCTCAGTAGTGAGGCTACCTGATTAATATGCCTTGATTTATTTTTTAATGTAAAAATAAAAACTCAAATGAAAGTTTTAAAAAAAACAATTTTATTTTGCCGTCATAAAATAAAACTTTTTTACGAGTTTTATTTTTTTAGTTTTAAAATAAAACTCATTTTATGAAAATTTGTTATTGTTTGATTAATCTTTTTCGGATGTTTACCCATTTTCACCGGATCTTTGCGATACATCTTACATATCGCTTTTAGAGCAGAACAAGAAAGCAAAGAACATGATTCAGGTTGCAAAAAGGTTTTTTTTGAAAATTGATAATTTTTTCTCTGGGAGGAAAAAATGCGTTATCCATAAATTGTCAAAAAAAATGGTCAACAGGGAACCCAGGGAAACGTGGAAAGTGCATTATATGCTCTTAAACTGGTATTAAGGGGCCTCCGTTCAAATCTGTCCATAAATTTGCAAAAAAAAAAATAGTCAACAGTTTGTTCCTGCAACCCAAGGAAGTGTGGAAAGTGCATTCTATGCTCTTAAACTGGGTTTGAGGGGCCTCCATTCAAATCTGTCAAAAACCAAAAAAAAAAATTATCTAAATAAACAAATTGAGTTTTATTTTCTGGCGGAAAAAACAAAACTGCTCAAAAACGTTTTATTTTATGACGGCAAAATAATACTCTTTTTAATTTGAACTTTTTTTTTCCCCGTTGAAAAATAAATCTTGACTATGGAGTTGAAAGCGATTTCTTTTTATCACCATATTGATTTATGAAAGTATAGGTTTTCGTTAGCTAAAAAGAATGGAAATATATATCGGAACGTTCAAAGTAAAAAAGCCTGAGCAGGATGCGTGGGCACCCTTTGGATACCGCTCTCTAAACACAATTTTATTTTACTTGACTCAAGCAAGTTATTTAAATTTTATTTTTTATTTATTATTTAATATGAAATCATAATGCAAAAAACTAATATATGTTTATTTGTAAAATTCATGTTCTTGTTCATCTTTTTTGATGTTGTTCTTGTAACCTTTTTCAAAGTCCTTAGACAAGACTATGTATCGATTTTCTCTTACTGCATGCATGCCGGCCTCCTGACAAATTGCATTAATATCAGCACCCGATATCTTATCAGGTCTCGCCACAAACTCTTCCAAGTCAACATCTTCGCTCAAGTTCATTTTAGAAGTAATTGTCGAAAATACCAGACGTTTTTGACGCCTATCAGGCAATGGGAATTCAATTTTTCTGTCCAAACGACCTGGACGTAGTAAAGCCGGATCTAAGGTGTCTGCGCGATTTGTAGCCATTATTACTTTGACATTCGTTGTCTGATCAAAGCCATCCATTTGATTAAGTAATTCCAAGAGAATACGTTGCACTTCACGATCAGCACCAGTCTGAGCATCAAAACGTTTAGTGGCAATAGCATCAATTTCATCTATAAATATGATTGCTGGTGCATTTTCCTTAGCTAAACGAAATACATCACGAACCATACGTGGTCCTTCACCCAAATATTTTTGGACAAATTCAGAACCAACGACTCTAATAAAAGATGCAGTTGTATGATGAGCCACAGCTTTAGCCAACATTGTTTTACCACAACCGGGGGGACCATACATAAGCACACCACGGGGAGGATCAATACCTAAAACAGACAATTATTTATACCTAATTACTATGGACTATATTCAACTACTCACCAATTTGTTTATACAGTTCAAAGTGTGTCAGTGGCAACTCAACAGCTTCTCGTATTTCTTGTTTCTGCATATCCATACCACCAATATCGGCATAACTGACATCAGGTTTTTCATCTGGCTGCAACATTGATATAGAACTATCAGCCTCTGGAGGTAAAACATCAACCAAGGCGTTGCTATGTTTATGCAATGCAACCGATGCCGACGGCTTTAATAATTCCCGATCAATTGTCGATAAAATACGAACATAGTAATTAGAACCTGTAGTAGAACCAACAATACCAGTATTTGGGTCGACAGCTTCTAAAAATTGACCAATTACAAGAGGGACCGACTGAATACGTTTAACTTCCTCTTGGGCATGAAGATATTCCTTTTTCAGATTTCTTTGCTCATCCTTTATATATTCTTCCTGAACTTCAAGAAATTCTAGGGTTTTTTGTAATTTCTAACATGTAAAAGGAATTAATTAAAACCGCTAACAGAGCAAATTACTAAAATAATTTACCTTGTAGCGAACGTATAAATCATCCACATCCAATTCATCCAGTGAACTGTGAGCATCTTTCAATTTGAAATCAAATGTTTCCTCCTTTAAATAATAAATATTTATTACTTATTTTATTAGCCTCCAATTTATTTTGTTTTACCTTTTCTTGTAATAAAGATTCCATTTTTAATTTATAAATACTTACTAACAAAACAAGAGATTTTCTTATATTGCAATGACTTGTTAAAAAAAATTCTCACTATTAAGAGCTTAGTTGTGTAAAATTGTACTTAACAAAAAGTTGCCAGAGTGTTTAAAACACTGTTTTGCCAACAAAGTTTTAAAAGGGATCCAAACTTTTTAATTATAAGATTTTTCGTAGCCTATCTTAAGGTTTTTAAAAAGTCAAGCCTTCTATACAACACAAAATGTTTTATACAAGAAAATTAGAAAAAATTGTCTCTGAATATTAAGAAATCAGTACAAATACAAGAGTTTCTGAATAATATCAGTTATAAATAAAACACTTGCGAAAATATTAACAATTAATTCGTTAGTAAATTCACAAACCATTACTCGTATTTTGCACCGCATAACCGTAAATTTATTTTATAAAATGATGCATAAACTGCATTACCTACAAATATTTTAAACATTTATTCGCTTTATTTGCACTGTCGGTTGCCAGAAAAGTTTATGCACACTGGGATTATTTTATAACAATATTATTAAAAATAATTAATTTGTAAATATTATTTAACTTAAAACACAAATGCACTACCTACGGATAACCCCACAGGTTAAGTTTGAAAGTATTACAGTTTCACTAATTAATTGACTCACTAATCAATATTATAGAGCGCTTCCAATATAGCTAGAGAGCTGAAATTTGGTGTACAAGTAGGGGTCTGTAAGAGTCCGAAAACGAAAATTTTTGTTTATGATAGCGCACCAAGCCATAAATAAAAGAAAGAAAAAAGGAGTCAGATTCACACAAAAAACAAAAATGTAAAAATAAGGCCACAATTCCCATTTACAATTTCTTCAGTTAAAAGTACTGAAATCAATATAATGAACAAATTCTATAATTGCAAGGTTCCTGGCCGTATTTCTACATTTATGTTTTGTACGGATAATTATCCAGGTAGGTAACTTACTTGGATCCAATATGTTGGTCCCTTTGTTTTTAACAATTATCTAGTTTTATTCATTCTAACACTTTGATGTAAGTTCTATTATTTTACAATTTTCATTAACGCTGAAAATAGTAAGTTTTGAAAATAAGTTCTGAGTTTTGTATACACGAAGATTCCTCTGCAGTTTCTTGCAAAAGTCAGGTGCTTATACATAATGATTATTTTGCTTCATTTATTTTTTATTGTAAACGGTCAATTCTTTTTAGTGGTTCAAAACAAAAAAAAAAAAAAAAAAAAAAAACATTTTTGAGACAGTTGTAATATAATTTAATTGCAAAAGATATACATACATACTTATTTAATAAGAATAACAATTTAAAAGCACCAGGAGTTATTTAATACATATGTTTTTTTGTTTACATTGATATATGAGCTGGAAATATAAAAATGTGGACTTAAATTTCTTCTCATTTTTATTTTTTTTAACATTTTTCTTCTTCTTGTATTTACCACTTTTTTAGTTTCAATTGGATTTGTAGTCTACTTGGAGCTAAAAATATCTTTTTTAATATCTTTTACTTCTTAACAAATTATAGTGTTGAAAGTATTACTCTAAATTGATTAATCATACTATGACCCTTTGTTTTGTTCTGTGATTTCATCAGAAAATCAATGAAAAAATAAAAAAGATAGACATAAAAGTATTAAAAATATTTTTTTTTTTATGTAATACAAATCACAAACCAAACAATAGGGAAGAATATGGTTTACAAACTAATTACTTAACTTATAATGAAATAAAGCAAAAGAAATGTCATAAAATAATGAAATTTTTAATATATAAAAAATATATATACATTTATATAATAACTCTAGGCTGCGTTCAAATTAAACGGATATAAATAAAAAAAATTCTAAAAGATTAAAAAAAAAACAAACTTCATTTTTATAAATTATTGCAGATAGCATGTTCAATAAATTTATTTCTAAAAACTTTAACTGAGAAATTAAAATGTCTAAGCTCTCGAGGTAAAGAATTCCAACTCTTGTGACACGAACATAAAAGGATCTTTCATGAATTGAGGAATTTATAGGCGGAAAAATTAACGGTGGGTTACTTAATGAGCGCGAAAAGACGAATTCTCGATATAAATACTCAGGACAACTTGCTACAATTACTTACTTATTTTTAGTTGATTTTACTAAAAAAATCAAAAATCTTTTAATTTTAAAGGTTTAAAAGGAGAGATTATTTTAATATGGCTCCAAAAAATGAATAGTATATTAGAAGTACTTTTTGATTAATATTCTCCCATTACTTAAACGTGCAACAAAGTAAGAAATACATCCATGACTATATTCATATGGCAACGCTCTAAAGTAGTCGACATTTTGACGAAGTTCAATCGAGTACATAAATATTTTCTCTCACAGAGATGGAAAAAGAAAAATAAATTTTGTGAATTATTAATCATTTGAAAAAGCCAATTGTTTTTAAAATTATATACATTAGTACATGCTTTATTTAAATAATGAATTGATTTCACTGTACGGGCATTTGCATGCCCTAAAAACTTGTGGAAATATTGTGCTGAAAGTTAAAGCAGTTCGTTGCACGTCTCGCAGTAGCAACTCTCCGATAAGAAAAAAAAAAAATAAGAAAATCGCCTTCGCCCATAAAAAATGCAATCAAAGTTTTCAAAATATCCTTTATAAAGAACTTTGTAAGTTATTTTACTGTTTTACAAACAGGACGATATATGTTTTAACACAATAATCATACAGTTTGGGCTTAACTCTTGGATACCTCTTGAAAAAAAAATTGAGTTAACTCGCTTATTCTTTGTACTCCCGCAGATTGGGCTTAAGTGGATGCGCCTTTTGAGTTAGTGAAAAGTTTATAATATAAAAAATATCAGTGCAATTGGAAGAATGTTAATATTTATATGTATATTTTACGAGTCCGATCGATCTGCTACAAAAAAATATATGTATGCATGTTGAGAGTTCAAAAGAAAATATACAAATTGTTAAATATCGCAACTGACTTTGTCCTTGCCGATTTGTAATGAAGTAAATAAAATTATTGAAAATTTATTTAGTGCAATAAGAAAGTAACTTTTGTAAAATGCTGCTCATACAATTGTTATTAATGCATTGTTTTTGTTTATATCCAATTTGATTTGTGATAATATAAATAACAACAATAATTGGAAGATTTTGTCGTAGAACCACCACCGCCACCACCATTGTTTGTCCTGTCTGTCAGCCTGTTTGCCTGACCGCCAGCCAGCCATCCTGCTGTTTTTGTATGTAAGTTACTTCTTCGACTTTTTCACTACCTACTACTAATCGTTGTTTAGCTTAACTCAATTGCAGTATGAGTGAGTGGATGAATGAATGTATGTACGAGTGCTATTTTTTTTGTATCACTTTTGGTTAGTTAGATTTCAACGGTTGTTGTTTGTGTTGTATGTTTGTTTGAATGGTTGTGGGATTGTTGAGTTTTTTTTTTAGATTTTGTTAGTTTTCTTGGTTTCTAGTCGAATTTTTTCCCTGTTTTTTCCGCTTTTTCATCTTTATTATACAATCAAACATTTTATTCGAATTCCTTATATACTACTCACATTTATGATTTAGTCACTGTGTGTGTGTGTGCGTGTGTATGGGCCTGTGTCACATTTCGAGTTGCTCAATGGTGTTATAAGCTGCTTAATTTCCTTTCATTAATATGTACCTATAATTTTAAGTTATGATACAAATGTGGGTATGAAATAAAATAACAATAATTAAAAACGCTAATGATTAATCTTTAAAAGAAACGTTTAAGTTTGATCTATAATTAGAAGTGCTTTCAATAATAAGGATTCGAAATTACTAATTGATTTGAAATAATTTGAATATTAATATTTTTTCTTTTACTTGAATTAAGAAATGAATTTATTATTCAACTATGTAGCTGTGTCCACCACGTGTAGACGTCCTGACAATATTTGGTTCGATTTTGTTTTGAGAAAATTCCACACCAAATAGGTATTACGATTCTTACTTTTTAGTGCTTTAGTTATGGTTTATGTATTTACTCAGTCCCTGAGTAATTTATTAAGGAACAAAGGCTGTATACTAGAGTAGGCAAACTATCGATAGTACTAGCGATACTATCGATAGTTTTGTTTTCATTAGACTATCGATGGTTTTTTTCTCGATAGCGATACTATCGTTGAAAAAATAAATCAATAAATTGGCAATTAGTTAGTTGAAAATGAAAATTCTCCATTAGAAATAGACCCATTGCAGTACTGAAAGGTAAATTATATAGTTAATTAAGCAATTTATACTGTGTTATATCGATTCACAGAACAATTCTGATCAGATGTCACTCACAAAGTCATGTGCTTTACATTACTTATGCATACCAGCAACTTCGACAGAATCTGAAAGAATGTTTAGCAAATCCGGAGCCATTATTTCAGATAGAAGATCTAGTTTAAAGACAAAAAATGTTGATATGCTGCTCTTTTTAAACAAAAATTTTTGGATTACTCAGGAATTATAAAAAATTACGATTATATAATAATTCCTTGGGCAGCCTGCATATGTACAACATGTGTGATATAGTTTTTATAGTGTATAAAAATGTGGGGTGGTGTCGATGGCTTCCAAACGGCTATCTTCACCAAAAAGGAACCACAAGCACTAGGCACAATAATTTTCGAAAAAAAAAAGAAAACACAAGAAGTTTAATTTTTTCTATTAAACAAGGTAGAAGTTACAAATTAACTTTCCTTGGATTTATAAACACAGTGAAGTTATCAATATATTCTAAAAAAAATTACAATTAATTTAAAGTTTATAAAATTACGAATTATAAAGGCGCGAGCGACAACGAAAGAATTCGATCATACACGAACTTGAGCAATTACAATTTAAAAGTAATGCCAAAGATATGGCGCAAAAAATTATAAAAGAGTTAATAAATTACGGCCAACGATATGGCGCAAATAATTATTAATAATAATACAATTTAATTAATTCTATAGGCGCGACTTCCACTACGATAGAAAAAAATATAAAGCCAAAGATGATGAACAACAAACAAGCAAAGTGCAGATAGACGTCAGAAAATTCCACCAACTTTGGCACCACTTTCAACCATCAAACAGGGATGGAAAATCATTATTGTGCAGACGTAAACAGTGTATGTACAATTTTTTTTTTAGAAAATTGATCTCAAAATGCGTTGTAAAACATGAATTAAAAATGAGTTTTTGGTTTTATGGTTCATATTTTTGTTTTTTTTTTCTGTATTATCTTTTTTTATTAATAAAACAACTTTACTTAAGATCGTTTAATATATTAGTTTTCTTTATTAAAAAAAGTCAAATAATTTCAAAACTTGATGAATTAAGTTGATGGAGTTAATAATACAGAATATGGAACCTAACATTTAAAAAAAATTCGATACTATCGATAGTATCGATAGTTTTCTATCAAACTATCGAATGGCGAGACTATCGATAGTTTGCCAGCTCTACTGTATACCTTCTTCTTCTTTAATAATGCCGTTCAACCTAGAACGGCAGTATGATGAAAAAAAGGCTTCTGGAGACAATAAGTCCATAGTGAAGCCTTTACTTAATTTATGTTATATTTATTTATATTTTATAGTTTTTCGTTATTTTAGTTTTCGTTAGTTTGTAAAATTATCCTTTTAATTAGTTTATATGTATTTTATTTATTATTTTTATTATATATTTTAAGTTTCTTTTTATTTATTAAATATTGAGGTTATACACGATAACCAGAACGATTGCTCTTGGCTGATTAATGCAACCACCAATTAACTGTACTAAAGTACAGCTAATCCTGGAAGCCAATCACCCAGTGCGAGAGTGAGACGTAAATCACTTGAAGGCCTAGCAACAAGAACGGCCTGATTGACTTTAAACGATAACGACACCCAGAGCTACTTTACGAATCCTACTGTATACCTATAAAATTCTAAAATTATACCGCTTTCATAAATAAAAGGTGCTGTCCAGTTTGCAATACCTTTAAATAAGTAAAATTACATTAGATACTTTTTCTCTTGGAAATAAGATATTTTTGCGTAAAAAAGGAGGTATAATATACATATTTGAACCATGATACTAAGGTAACTCCTCACAAAATTTTATTCAAATTCATTCAGTAGTTTTTGCGTGATGTGAACACAGAGTGACGAAAATTGCAAAACTTGCTGTTTTGTATTTTTTTCTATTACTATCTAAAACTTTATCGCAATGACATTCGGGATATTATTCCATCTCTTATAGACCGAGTGGCCATTGCGGACGCCCAAAAACTGTTACATTAGCACGCTGTTTTACGAGCGATGAATGGCTATAGATATAATAGGGTTCTAAATGAATACCCCCCATCGATTGCAGACATTGAGTAGCTTCTTCCCAGGCAAACAAGAACCTACCTTAGCACAATTAAGGACCGGATGGTACAGTATTCTACCGCGCGCGTATAGTTCCCTACATGACATGGTGCATTTATTGTAATGTTCTAACAGGCTTACGAATCTACACTCCATAGACCTATGGTTAAGACCGATTGAATATGCGCAATTTCTCCAACTCCAAGTTCCACCCACGTGTCACTTTTTACAATAATTAATATATACACATTAAATCTTTTCAGGAAAGAACAGCAGAGCTATTACAACAACTACAATTAACTGAACTAGTAACAAAATTTAAAAAAAAAATTTTCATGTATAGAATTGGTCCTGTTACAGTTTTATTATATGTATGTATGTGGGCATAGAATTATTTTGAAATGTTGTTATCGCACTTTACAATTTTTTATAGTTTTAATATAGCCAAATTTTATAAAAGAGTGGAGAAATATAAAGCTAGACAGTAACCCATTTAAATCACGCTCTTCTGGTTATTTCAAGTTTATTGAAACCAATGAATTAATTAAGGTTATTCTTCCGTATTTTTAATTTAAAATTCGTTTTTTTTTAATTATTAGTTAAATATAATTTTACAAGGATTCTTATTGAAATTTAGGTGATTGCAGTGATGAAGAATCTAGTTTTATGTTTGAAATCTAAATGTCAAACTCCATATAAAAAATAATAAACAATAATTTTATATATGGAGTTTGACACTTGCAAAGGCAGTGAAAATGGCTGGCGGCTGTGCAATCACCTAGTATTGATCTGACTTTCTGAAAGCTCTTAAAATCATTTAGATCAAAGCAAGGTAGATTTATCTTACTAGGTAGTATATACAACAATATACAAACAACATGCCATTTTATTGTTGCTTTGTAGTTCGAAATGTCAAAAAAGATAAAGGAATTTTGTATTTTTTATTTGTCGTATTACCAAATCAGCTGGGTGGGCGACAATACCTAGTAAGATTTATTTACCTTGGATTAAAGCATGGTAGGTATATAATAACGAGTGATTTTTTAAGAGCTTGAGAACTTTTTTTTAAAAAAAAATGCATAAAATTTGCAAAATCTCATCGGATTCTTTATTTGAAACGTTAGATTGGTCCATGACATTTACTTTTTGAAGATAATTTCATTTAAATGTTGACCGCGGCTGCGTCTTAGGTGGTCCATTCGGAAAGTCCAATTTTGGGCAAGTTTTTCGAGCATTTCGGCCGGAATAGCCCGAATTTCTTCGGAAATGTTGTCTTCCAAAGCTGGAATTGTTGCTGGCTTATTTCTGTAGACTTTAGACTTGACGTAGCCCCACAAAAAATAGTCTAAAGGCGTCAAATCGCATGATCTTGGTGGCCAACTTACCGGTCCATTTCTTGAGATGAATTGTTCTCCGAAGTTTTCCCTCAAAATGGCCATAGAATCGCGAGCTGTGTGGCATGTAGCGCCATCTTGTTGAAACCACATGTCAACCAAGTTCAGTTGTTCCATTTTTGGCAACAAAAAGTTTGTTAGAATCGAACGATAGCGATCGCCATTCACCGTAACGTTGCGTCCAACAGCATCTTTGAAAAAATACGGTCCAATGATTCCACCAGCGTACAAACCACACCAAACAGTGCATTTTTCGGGATGCATGGGCAGTTCTTGAACGGCTTCTGGTTGCTCTTCACTCCAAATGCGGCAATTTTGCTTATTTACGTAGCCATTCAACCAGAAATGAGCCTCATCGCTGAACAAAATTTGTCACATTTGAACATTTCGAACCGAACACTGATTTTGGTAATAAAATTCAATGATTTGCAAGCGTTGCTCGTTAGTAAGTCTATTCATGATGAAATGTCAAAGCATACTGAGCATCTTTCTCTTTGGCACCATGTCTGAAATCTCACGTGATCTGTCAAATACTAATGCATGAAAATCCTAACCTCAAAAAAATCACCCATTACAAGGCATAAGCAAAAAATTAAATTAAAACTAAAACGCTTGGCTACACCCATCCACAAAAAATACAATAAACACTTGGAAGAAAAGTATTGCTAACCTTTAACTCGAAAACGCACGCTATGCTCACGACAAAAATGTTTTAGCTTTTATGAAAGGTACCACGAACACTGTTTCCAATGTGTTTTTTGCTAGACTATGCATATTAACACTATAATAATTTTTTACTTTTTGTGGGAGGTACCAGTTCCACTATCCTAATCCAGCAAGTATTTTGCTAGATTATGCACATTCGATTTTTCACGCCAAGACTCTACATATTGTAGATCTATAGGTACACAATAATAATTTTCCACTTTGTATGGGTGCTACCACCCCCTCTGTCCCACTCCAGTCTTGAATTTGCTAGCCTATGAACATTAGTATGAGGGTTACTTGTGCAATGTTTCAAGATTCTACCTAGTATGTCTATCTATCGTCTACCTCTAGGTAGACGATAATAATTGTTCACTCTGTATGGGAGATACCACGCCCACTATTCGAATTCAGCCTTTGTTTCAGTAGACTATGTATATTAATAAGTACAATGGTGCAAAATTTATGAAGATTTAGAAAGCAAATTGGCTAAATCGGTGCAGCCGTTCTTAAGTGATGCGATTACTAACGAACGGCATTTGATTTTTATTTATATAGATTAATCGGCTGTTTTTTTTTTTAATTTGGGGCCGCAGCTTAGTAATTTTTTCTATTAATTAATCGGCTGTTTTTGATCTGTGGCCGTAGCTTTGTAATACTTAATATACAGATATGTTACCGAGCTAAATTCCGCTCGGAAGTGGAATTGATTCCGTATTTTGCTTCTATAGAAAACGTAAAACGAAAAATTTTCGGAATGAAAACACTTACAATTTGCTAGGGGGAATTGATTTTTAAGGCATTTTCTAGGGCTATAAACTATTCAGGATCTCTTTTTATTTATCTGGGACCAAGGCACATTTAACAGGTAGCCTTACTACAAATGATCAATTTTTTGTTGTAATAAAGATATTTCACAAAATGTTTATGCCTTTAAAAAAAGCTATTAATTTAAGCATGTCACAAATTCCTTTTGGAATTGAAATGATTCCGTAGTTATCATTCCGATCGGAATTCCTTTCGGATTCATTGAATCGAAGAAATACAAAACTACTTTTTATGTATTAAATATGACAACATAACAACGAATATAGCAAAATAAAAAATAGTTGCTTTGAAAATTAAAGAAATAATTATGTTTTAGGTTCATTATTCTAACTTGCCAATAGCTAAAGTTAGGAATTTGTTGAAGCGATATAAATAACGTTTAACTCTCACGTACCGATAAAATCCTCCTAAAAGCTCCTGCATATATTTGATATATGTAAATCAAGGTGAATTGACTATTAGGTGGCGTCGAAAGCACAGTCGATTATTTGTACTTTTATGTTGGGTCGAGCTTTCAAAAGTTTTTTTTATTTAAAAACAATATCTGAAATAAATTAAAATTTTCTAAGAATAAATTTATAAAGGTTAAAGGTTTACTCTAAGATCTGGCCTAAGTAATCAGTGAAATATGTATAGGAACTAGCTTTTCCCCCAGCATTTTTATTATAAAACTAGCTGTGCCCACCACGTCGTGGGCGTCCTGATAATATTTTGCTCGATTTTGCTTTGAAAGTATTCCATACCTATTGTAATACTTACTTATATAGAGTAGAACCTATAAGAGAAAAATGCAAATAAACTAAGAAGAAAAACTAACAATAACAAAATTTTATAGTCACACTCAAGTCGTAGTATTGTTACCAAATTTTAAAAATTAACGCAAAATAACAAAAATAATAACACGATGCTACAGTCCAAAATTTCTGGGAAGTGTTTTTGTAGGTCTCGTCGAGTATAACAAGAATTCAAGTTGTTAATTTTTTCATGTCTTATGAGTCACCCTTTAATTTTAAAATTAAAGTCATAATTGCATCACTGTTGGACCACCCTTTAAAAAAAAGATTTTCTTACAACATCTGGTAGGAGAATTGACCGGACTTTGATAGTTGAAGAAAGTTTTAAGACAGATAGCAATGATAGTAATCTCGTGTATTGCGCGGATGTGCCCAAACTGTTTTCGGCATTAAATCACACTTATAATGCAGATGAATGGCGATTTTTTATTGACAATTTTATTTGAAATGCAAGGTGGTTACACAAAACATCCGTGCTTTCTTTATGAATGGAATAGTCGTGCACTGAATCGCTATGATCGCAAAGTATGGCCATCTCGTGAGACGCATCAAATAGGCAGGAAAAACGTTTTAAACATGCCATTAGTTAAAGCAGAGGAAGTTATTCTGCCAGCACTGCATCTAAAGCTAGGATATATGAAACAATTTGCAAAAAAGTTGGTTGTAAACGGCGACGCCATGTGTTATCTTAAAGCGGTGTTCCCAAAACTAAGTATAGTGAAAATAAAAGAAGGTATTAATTTACTTGTTTTCTTATCTAGAATTTTTTTTATCTGTTTTGATGAACTTTAGGTATTTTCATTGGACCTCAAATTCGTAAAATTATGAGCGATGTAAACTTTATGGACAAGCTCAGTTCTGTTGAAAAACGAGCATGGATGAGTTTTGTTGGGCTATGCGACAATTTCCTTGGTAATCATAGAAGCGACGACTATGTCACTGTAGTTAATGAATTTTTAAGTCCAAATGGTGAAATGGGCTGCAACATGTCCATAAAAATTCATTTTTTGCATTCGCATTTGGACTTCTTTCCAGATAACCTGGGCCAGTTCAGCGATGAACAAGGCGAACATTTTCACCAAGAAATGGCTACAATTGAAAAGCGCTTCGAAGGAAAACACAAAATAAAGATGATTTCAGAATATTGCTGGTCACTTAAACGCGAAACTGATGATGATGAATTAGAAAAGAAACGGCCTAGAAAACATTTTTGAGTTGAATGTATTTTTGCAAAAATGTTTAATAACTCAGCGAATTACTAACCGATTTTGAAAATAAAAATTGAATTTTAATCTGTAGTAAATATACTTTTTAAATTAAGTAACGATTAGTATAGTTTTCAAATAAAATAGTGTGTAAAAATGTCGCCAAAGTTGAAAAGAGCCGAAAATATTGATAAAAATTGTGTTTGGTGGACACAGATTTCCAAAGTTTTCTTAATACTTTTACATATTGTTCGAAAGGTCTTTGTTTTTTCTTTCTAAAGCAAGTTGCAAAAAAAAAAAATCGGTGGATAATGAACTAAGTTACAGGCTTTTAAGTGCGCAAAGGACCCCAAAACCGGTTTTTTAACCGGATCTCAAGATTTTGAGGGTGTTTGGAAAATTTCACAAACCGATTCTTGTTATACTCGACAAGACCTACAAGAAAAATAATATCACTTCCCAGAAATTTCTACTTCATTCTTTTTTGTATCACTGTGTAATGTAATCACATAATTACCTAAGTAACGAGTGATTTTTTAAGAGCTTGAGAAATTTTTTTTTAAAAAAAATGCATAAAATTTGCAAAATCTCATCGGTTCTTTATTTGAAACGTTAGATTGGTCCATGACATTTACTTTTTGAAGATAATTTCATTTAAATGTTGACCGCGGCTGCGTCTTAGGTGGTCCATTCGGAAAGTCCAATTTTGGGCAACTTTTTCGAGCATTTCGGCCGGAATAGCCCGAATTTCTTCGGAAATGTTGTCTTCCAAAGCTGGAATAGTTGCTGGCTTATTTCTGTAGACTTTAGACTTGACGTAGCCCCACAAAAAATAGTCTAAAGGCGTCAAATCGCATGATCTTGGTGGCCAACTTACCGGTCCATTTTTTGAGATGAATTGTTCTCCGAAGTTTTCCCTCAAAATGGCCATAGAATCGCGAGCTGTGTGGCATGTAGCGCCATCTTGTTGAAACCACATGTCAACCAAGTTCAGTTGTTCCATTTTTGGCAACAAAAAGTTTGTTAGCATCGAACGATAGCGATCGCCATTCACCGTAACGTTGCGTTCAACAGCATCTTTGAAAAAATACGGTCCAATGATTCCACCAGCGTACAAACCACACCAAACAGTGCATTTTTCGGGATGCATGGGCAGTTCTTGAACGGCTTCTGGTTGCTCTTCACTCCAAATGCGGCAATTTTGCTTATTTACGTAGCCATTCAACCAGAAATGAGCCTCATCGCTGAACAAAATTTGTCACATTTGAACATTTCGAACCGAACACTGATTTTGGTAATAAAATTCAATGATTTGCAAGCGTTGCTCGTTAGTAAGTCTATTCATGATGAAATGTCAAAGCATACTGAGCATCTTTCTCTTTGGCACCATGTCTGAAATCTCACGTGATCTGTCAAATACTAATGCATGAAAATCCTAACCTCAAAAAAATCACCCATTATGTATTTCACAAAATACCCAAATTATACAACACGTACGCGACTTTAAACAAATACAAATTTTATTCAATTGGCAATTTGACAGTAGGTAGTTCATATGTTTTATTTATTTATTTATTTATTTATTTATTTATTAATGATTTTCTAATACAACAAGACAATATCATCTTATAAATTACAGTATTAGAATCAGAAAAGTTAAAATTATTATAAATGCAAAAGGAAATTATAGAACTAAATAGAAAAATTAACAAGCAGGAAAACTCGATTGTTGCCAGTAGTGTTCGAATTACTGGCGTACCCTGCTACGAAAATGAAAATCTAGAAACAATTTTTAATAATATTTGTAACAGTATAAAAATTTCCACTCCACGAATCAATAGTATTTATAGACTGAAAAAAATATATAAAGAAAATAGACCCTACAATCCTAAAGATGAGGTTATTGTTGTGAAACTGCATTCACCGTTTGAAAAAAATTTTTTACTAAAATCAATTGCCAAGTATCGGAGGGAATGTCGGACCAATTTAAACCTCAGACATGCCGGATTTGATAGCGAACAATTTATTTATATCAACGAAGATTTAACTCCCAATAACCATAAAATTTTTAAAGCTGCACTAAACATGAAAAAAAGAAATAAAAACGTAAAATCAATTTTTACTTTGCGTGGCCTTGTATACGTCAAAAAGGTAGATTCTGATGATCCTATTCTCTTGGAATTTTTGGAGGACATGGAAAAACTTTTTCGTTGATAATAAATTTTTATTTTATGTTTTTTCTGTTATTATTATTAATAGACTGTTTATTTGCCTTTTAAGTAAGATGACTTCATATTTAATTTTAAAAATAACTATTATATTTCTTATTTTAAACTTAATATGTCATAAATTTCCTTCATCTTGTTGCATGGTTCTTATTTTATTCTTAGATGATGAATATGTCAACATCTTTCTTTAATCACATTGATTCCAGAGAAAGCAACTTTAACATGATTAGAATATTGGCAAATCGCAATAGCTGTCTTAATATTTTTCACATTAATGCTCAAAGTTTGTTACCTAAAATTGATGAATTTCGTTATTTATTTGAAAACTCTAACATTCATGCTATATGTGTCTCAGAAACATGGTTCAATAAAGAAGTCGATGATGGTGTTCTTGGTCTAGATGGATATCGTCTTTTTAGATCTGACAGATCGGGAAATGGTGGTGGTATTGCTATTTATATCAGGTGTGATATTAATAGTAAACTTATAATGAGTTTTTGTGAAAATCGTCAAACAGAATATATTTTTGTAGAACTGAGTTGTCGCGAAAATAAGATCTTACTCGGATGTGTTTATAGGCCGAATAAAAACATAACGTTTGACAGTCTCACTGATAAATTGGAAATATTATCAGTTAATTATTCTGACATTATCATAGCAGGTGATTTTAATAGTAACTTGCTTCTTACTAGTGAACTGCCAGATATTATGTCAACCTTTGGCTTATCATCCGTTAATAATTCTAGGCCAACTCATTTCACAGCAACATCATCCACTTTATTGGACTTGTTTTTTGTTAACAAAACACAAAACGTATTACATTACGAACAGTTGTCTGCAACCTCGTTTTCGAAGCATGATTCAATTTTTATTTCATATAAATTTTTTACTGAACAACCAGCTCAAAACTTCTCCTACTTTGTTATATCTATAGATGTTGTGGGTAATTAGCATAATATTAAATAAATTAACGGACAAATTTAAATTAAACCCTGGAGCTTTGGTTATATATCTTTATCATCTTAAGTTTAAGAATCTAATAAAAACTAAAAGTGCATGTTGAAATTTTGATTTTATAAACAAACTTAAAGATAAATTAATCAATTAAAATTTACTGCAGTGTAACCAATTTCTTCTTTTATTTATTTTCACTTGCATTCTTTGTTTGTTTTAAGTTTAAGCTTTGCTTGCATTTGTCTACTGTTACAATTCTGTTTTGATTTTTCCTTTTAGTAAGAATAAACAAAATAAGTACATATGTATGTATGTACATATGTATATTATATTTGTTTAATAAATGAAATCATGTTATTTTTTGCTGGCCATGAAGCCGGCAACTATAGAGACATAGCAGACCGGTTTGATTTTTCTTTAGAAACAGTGTGGAATATATGTATATATAGTATGTATGTATGTATGTATGTATGTATGTATGTATGTATGTATGTATAGCTGCAGTCAAAAAAATAGCACCAAGCGTAAGAAAATATGTCTCCGATACATATCTCCCTATAGGTTAAATAGATATATTTCAAAATTTGTCACAAGACGCTTAGGAAACTGTATAACTACATAAAATAATAAATTTTACTTTTGCTAATTATTTTATTTTGAAACTTATACTTTATTTAAAAAACTTGAAAAACAATCAGTCAAAAAAATAGCACTTCACTTCAATTTGTACTAATATTAAATACTAAATTAAGAACAAATTGAAAAGAATTATCAAGGATGCATTTATTACGTTGAGCATGATTTGAATATTCTAATTAATACCTTCTTGTATATCCGTTTTTGTAATAACGTCTGCACAACGTTTTGGCATCGAATTTAAAAGATTATGGCATCTTTCCTTTGGAATTTTATTACAGATTTGCTGAACAGCTGTCCAAAGCGCTTCGTTGTTTGTTGGTTGCATTTGAGATACTGTTTTTTTATATCTGTCCATAAATTCTTAATTAGTCTGGGCTCTGAGCGGGCCATTCCTCCACATTGACTTTATTGTCCCGAAACCATTTTGTCGCAAACTTGCTTGTGTGCTTCGGGTCATTATCTTACTGCAAGACCCATACCAATGGCATTTCTTCAGACGCATAAGGGAGCATTACTTCCTCGAGTATACCAACATAAATGTTCTTATTGTGGTTTTGTAGCTCCTACACCATAGTAAGAAAAACTACCCCATACCATTACGCTAGATCCACAGTGTTTTATGGTTTTAGTTGTAAGTTATGGGTTGAATTCTGCGTTTGAGGGTGTTCTTACGTAGAAACGTGATCGCTTGTTTCTAAATAATACAATTCTGGACTTATCTACCACTTATTTTTCCGTTGGAATGAGAAACTACATTTTGTTGTTGGTGCTATTATTTTGACCGGCACTGTATGTATGTATGTATGTATGTATGTATGTATCAGACATGGGGGATTCAATTACATTTCAATTACAATTACAGGTAATTTGTAATTGAAAATTTGCAATTACTAATTACAAGTAATTGTAATTGAAATCAGGGTCAAAATCAATTACAACTACTTGTAATTTGTAATTGAACTTTTTCAATTACAATTACATGTAATTAGTAATTGGAAAATTAAATTACTAATTACAAGTAATTGTAATTGAAATTTGTATTTAGGCAGTAATCATTACTTCCAATTGAACGAAATTCAATTATATCCCTAACAATTTCAAGCTTATCTTGCGTTGCATGATCAACTGTATTATTCAAACGAGCAATACGAAAACTGCATCCATGTTCAATTACGGTGAAAACCTTCATAAAGGTAATTATGGCTTACAAAATTTTGAAAACTTTGCGGTCAAATATACATTTTTTCATTTAATATTCCGTAGACATTGACATTGTGAAAAAGAAAATAGTTTGAAATTTGCACTTCCGATTTACTTGCGTGGTCTAAATTCGTTTCTAAATTACCTCAAAAACTATCCTACAATACTAAAGGCTTTTTTACGGTCTAATACTCCCTTAACATCTTCAGCACTAGTTGAAAGGTTATATTTGTACGCTAGTATTATTTTAACACTAAGGCGCCAAATTTATTTATTCAAATAGGATTGTTATTATTTTTTGATAATTTATATGCAATTGAACATTTTTGTAATTAAATATTTTTTGACAATAATTACAAAAAAAAAGTATTCATTACTTAAAATTTTCAATTACATGTAATTTGTAATTGAAAAATTTGAATTACAATTACATGTAATTAGGAATTTAATTTTCCAATTACTAATTACATGTAATTGTAATTGACATTTTTCAATTACAAATTACAAGTAATTGTATTTGATTTTATTCCATATTTCAATTACAATTACTTGTAATTAGTAATTGAAAATTTTCAATTACAATTACATGTAATTATTAATTACATGTGTAATTAATTAATTATGTAAATAATGTAAATGATATCCCCCAAGTCTGATATGTATGTATTATATTGTTGAAATCCTCAAGCTAAAGATAAAGAATCCCAATAATCACGTTCGAAATGATATTCTAAGATTCTCCTTTTCATTTCACCCGCCATTTTTTCTTCAATTTTAAAATATGGACCAACTCCTGATGACAGTATTAAACAAATAAAAGCTTTTTCCTAAGAGCATTTGTATAAGGACTCCATATTTCCATCCAAATTTCTCGAATTCGCGGCTTACAAGTCACGAGTCGGAATTTAATGTTATCGACAATGATGGCAAATCTTAAAATCTGTAAAATCATAGCTTTTCACCCCATAGGGTCCGATCCGAGCACAATTGTTATTTTTAACCATTTTAAGCAATTACACAGGTCACTTGACCAAAATGTTGAAAATTTCAATTTTAGGAACCCTATAACTCCGATCTGAAAAAAATTCTGAATATAACCAATACAGTTCTGAAATCTGTAAAGTCATTGCTTTTCACCCAAAGGGTCCGATCCGAGCACAATTGTTATTTTTATCCATTTTTGAGCAAATACACAGGTCACTTGACCAAAATGTTAAAAATTTCTATTTTCGGAACCCTATAGCTCCGAAATTCTAAATATATAAGCAATACAGTTCTGAAATCTGTAAAGTAATAGCTTTTCACCTAATTCGCCAAAATCGATGTAAAAAATCGCCAAAACAGTTTTTTGTTAAAATTTGACTTGTAACGAGTGATTTTTTAAGAGCTTGAGAATTTTTTTTTTAAAAAAAATGCATAAAATTTGCAAAATCTCATCGGTTCTTTATTTGAAACGTTAGATTGGTCCATGACATTTACTTTTTGAAGATAATTTCATTTAAATGTTGACCGCGGCTGCGTCTTAGGTGGTCCATTCGGAAAGTCCAATTTTGGGCAACTTTTTCGAGCATTTCGGCCGGAATAGCCCGAATTTCTTCGGAAATGTTGTCTTCCAAAGCTGGAATAGTTGCTGGCTTATTTCTGTAGACTTTAGACTTGACGTAGCCCCACAAAAAATAGTCTAAAGGCGTCAAATCGCATGATCTTGGTGGCCAACTTACCGGTCCATTTCTTGAGATGAATTGTTCTCCGAAGTTTTCCCTCAAAATGGCCATAGAATCGCGAGCTGTGTGGCATGTAGCGCCATCTTGTTGAAACCACATGTCAACCAAGTTCAGTTGTTCCATTTTTGGCAACAAAAAGTTTGTTAGCATCGAACGATAGCGATCGCCATTCACCGTAACGTTGCGTCCAACAGCATCTTTGAAAAAATACGGTCCAATGATTCCACCAGCGTACAAACCACACCAAACAGTGCATTTTTCGGGATGCATGGGCAGTTCTTGAACGGCTTCTGGTTGCTCTTCACTCCAAATGCGGCAATTTTGCTTATTTACGTAGCCATTCAACCAGAAATGAGCCTCATCGCTGAACAAAATTTGTCACATTTGAACATTTCGAACCGAACACTGATTTTGGTAATAAAATTCAATGATTTGCAAGCGTTGCTCGTTAGTAAGTCTATTCATGATGAAATGTCAAAGCATACTGAGCATCTTTCTCTTTGGCACCATGTCTGAAATCTCACGTGATCTGTCAAATACTAATGCATGAAAATCCTAACCTCAAAAAAATCACCCATTATATATTACAATATTTTTTAATTTTAAAAATATTTTTAACAAATCACAAAAAGTACATTTAATCGAAATAGCCAAAATTCGCCAAAAATTAAAAAAATGTCTCCAAAATATATAAATATTTTGTTTTCTATTTCAAATGTTTAGTGAAAACGAGAAAGGTAAAATTTTTGCTTAAAACGATAAAAAATAGTATTTATTATAATAAATGGAGACCTGTCTTTTGCATTGTGTTTCCAACAATTTTTCGTTCGAAAATTTGTTGCTACAGCAACAAATGTAAATAATAAAATTAAAAATTAAAGGGTATTTCCATACAACACATGTGTTTTGAACCGTAAACAGCACCCAATAACAAAAAGAATTAGGAAGCTTAACTCAGCACCTTGGACGACGGTATTTTGAGAGCCTTTTTGATGTTTCATTTTTATTGCCCAACATTCAACAATAACCCGACAACTAGCTAGATACAGTCAAATTAATTCTGCAGATATCGAACGGCTCTTGGCTGAAAAAATTCGTAGAGAATGGCAATCACTGAGATCTCTTCAACTCAAAAGCAGACTTAAAGAATGCACGAAGCGGCTAAGAGAGATGCTAGAATCTCGAAGAGTAGCATCCCTGAAAAACTATTTGGGAGACCTAGACGCAACTCCTCAATCAGATTATTCATTATGGCGTGCTTGTAGAAACCTTGAAAGGCCAGTCTTACGTAAGCTTCCCTTGCGAACTACATCTGGAGGCTGGGCAAAGAGTGATACCGAAAAACGCAATTTATTTGCTGGACATTTGAAAAAGGTTTTTACCCCAAATATATCAACTGATATAGTTGAGTTGCCAATTGTCGAGGCTAGTGCTGCAGTACCGATAAGATTTGAATTTGGCGATATTGAAAAGGCAATAACGGATTTAAATACCAAAAAAGCCCCTGGCGTTGATAAAACCAGTAACAAGATGTTATTTGAGTTGCCCCGTATAGCTCGCAGAATCGTTCTTTTTATTTTTAATGCCATTTTACGTACTTCCCCACAGAGTGGAAGGTGTCCTTGGTTACCATGATTCCTAAACCAGGAAAAGAGCACACAAAAATTGAATCATACAGACCTATAAGCCTTTTATCAAATATGTTAAAGCTGTTTGAGAGGATGTTAATAACTAAGCTTAATCCTATTCTAAGCGACAAAGGATGTACTCCAAACCATCAATTCGGATTCAGGAAAAAACATAGTACGATCGAACAAACTCACAGGTTAGTCAATGTTATTAAGAAGAGTTTTGACCGAACGAAAATTTATTGTGAATGAAGGAGATTTTTTGAGCTCACCCCAGCCAATCGAAGCCGGAGTTCCCCAAGGTAGTATATTGGGGCCATTTTTATACTTATTGTATACTTCAGACATGCCAACTAGTAACCGAGTCCACACATCGACATTTGTTGACGACACTGCTTTTTAAGCATTCACGAAAGACCCGAAGTAGCATCACGATATTTACAAGACCACATATCCCATTTAGAAAAATGGTTGAAGAAATGGAGAATAAAAGTTAATGAACAAAAATGTACTCACATAACTTTCACACTGCATAGAGAATCTTGCCCCCCTATTCGGATAAATAACCAAATGATACCTCAGCTTTGAGAAAATAATACGCCATACATCTTGACCGGCGCCTTACATGGAAACGCCACATAGAAACAAAGTTAACACAAATGAAGTTGAAAGCAGTCCAACTAAACTGGCTTATTGACAGAAATTCTACTCTAGCTTTAGATTGCAAACTTTTATTATACAAGTCAATTCTAAAACTAATATGGTGTTATCGCATTCAATTATGGGACACTGCCTCAGCTAGCAACGTACAAAAAATTCAAAGGCGCCAAAATAAGATTCTTCGTATAATTACATCTGCTCCTTGGTATATAAAAAACTCGAACATTCATAAAGATCTAAACGTGCCATCAGTTAAAGCAGAAATAGCGAAACTTGCCATAAGATATTTAAAGAAGCTTGAAATTCATCCGAATCCACTGGCCCGTAACATACTAAATGAACCTGGTTACATTCGACTAAGAAGGAGGGACACTGCTTCTCTCATCCGTACATCAGAGGGATAACCCGCAAATTACAGTAACCGTGAAACATACATTTTTTTTTTGTCCAGCACTGGTTGGACTTAAAAAGTATATTTATATTGTTACGTTTTTACTTTACGTTGGGTTCTTTTAATTGCAAAATAAATACATACTGTTATTACTTTTACTGTAAGTCACTTTATTTATTAATACCACTGTTAAAAAAAATACAGCAAACTGTTAAACACTCTTAAAATTCGACTCTTTGACTTTTAAATTAATACTGCCATACTACTCGCCAGCACGATTCGCTTATATATAGGTGATTAAAAGCACCAGAATGTTCTATTCCAGACAGGTCTGACAGGTTCGATTGTTATTGCTCTTGTTTTCTGTTTATGTGGTTGGTTATTTCTTTGTACCTGTATGTGTGGCTATTTATTTCTTTATACTTGTATGTGTGGCTATTTATTTCTTTATACCTGCATGTGTGGCTGTTTATTTGTTTATGCTTGTATTTATGTATGTGGCTGTGTATTTAACAGAAGAGTGTTTATTTCATCTGTGTGTGTATATGCGTAAATGCGAATGTTTGTATGAGGCGTTTCTTTCTTCCAACATTGTAAGAAAATAAACCATTAATGTTGTTGTTGTTGTTCGAGAGTATTGTTGTTCAGACTTTATAATGAATAAATTCTTCTTTCGTAACAATATTTTTAGACTTAAGATATGAGTAATTATTGATAGTTCAATTATATTGAAGATACAATAAATAAAAATTGCGAATAAAAATTTTCATTGGAACCAAGCTGGATCAATTACTTTTTGAGAATTTGCGGTTGGTTTTCTAGCCCACTTCCAGTTGACAAGACATAGCTACTTAACTGTTCCCATAGGTCTTTTAAGTTGTCTTTGAAGAACCTTTTTTAAAATCGTTATTAACAGATATTAAAAACTATCACATAAAGCGTAACATAAATAACTAGAATCTATAGGGTGTTCCATTAAATAAGTGTTTTTAATAAAACCTTATATCTTATAGAGTTTATATTTCTATGTCCGCTACAACAAACAGTGGAAAAAATATAAAACTAAAAATTAAAGGGTGGCCCAGATGAAAGGTGTTTTGACATATGTGGGTGTAAATATCGTTGCCGTTATTAATACTGGTATTCAAAAGAGGTCGTCACGTCAGAAATAGTTGAGAAAATCCGAGTAATTATATCGGACTAACTGAGAATGAAAGTGCGGAGAGGGTAAATTAACATTTTGCGTTAATGTTTAGACATGAAAAAGATGTCCTCGCAATTGGTCCTCCAATAAAGATAATGCACGAATGCACGCGTGCACGCGTGAGTAGTTACTATAGCAAAAATCTATGAATTAGGCTACAAAAGCCATCCAGTATTTGGGTCAATCGATGATATTACCTATGAAGGACCTTTTTACGATTATAGTAGCCATTATTTGACTTCGATCAAAGAAAAATGTTGTTAATGTTATCTTTAATCTAGTGCAAAATTGTCGTATCAAAGTACGACTAGAATGACGCTGGACTACATATGTATAAAAATGCTACATAAATGTTGTAGCATTTTTGTTCCTGCAAATTGCAACGCTGTCACCCTGTTTGTCTCGGTTATTAAGAATTAAATGCTATACAAAAAAGAACGCGATACATTGCAAAAGCCTATTGAAAACATGGGGAAAGTTACGCTGACACCGCTCTCAAACTTTGTGGAATTTTCGGTTGCTGAAAGTGTCGCCCAAAACTCGAAATTATCTCGACATCGTTCCCAAAATATTGAAATTTTACGAAGCATTATGCTGAAAATTTTGACCGCCTCCTCCTTTTACCCGTTCAAATTTCATCTTACTCAGTAGATCAAACCACCAGACAAAGACTTCGTGCAGGCGTGCAATTATTGTTGCTAAAATTTTCTTAAATTCTTTTAGCTCTGAGGAGACTAATTAACATCCCCAAGACGGCCAATAACACGATTACCGAAGTTAGTTCGTAAGAGTTAGATTGTTTTATGAGTTGTGTGAAATAGTGTACCATCCTGTTGAAACTAAATGTTTTACAAGTTAATATGTTTTATTTTGGTCCATAGCGCTCGCCATATGGACCAAAACTAAAGTCCAGTTTGTTTAAAAATCAAGTTGATATCAAATTTCATTTTATTGTTATTTTTAGGATTCTGAGCCCAAAGGGTCGAAACGTAACCCTTTTGTTTTCGCGACAATATCTGTCCGTCTGCCAGCAAATACTAAATAATTATAGGGTGTTCCGATTGGGCCAATATATTTGCGTGTATGGCATTATTTTTTGAACAGTAATAGGCAAGGCGCTTGAAATTTACACAGAATA
The DNA here is from genome assembly GCA_949628195.1 of Phasia obesa. Taxonomy (NCBI): domain Eukaryota; kingdom Metazoa; phylum Arthropoda; class Insecta; order Diptera; family Tachinidae; genus Phasia; species Phasia obesa. The sequence continues at coordinate 22,859,813 of OX451218.1, read as the reverse complement.
CTTAAAACTATATAAGCTGTACTAACTGAAAAGTATAAAAAAAAATGAATCTGAAAATTAAAGGGTGTTTCGATATTAACGTGATTTTCGCGAATTTAGGCTCATTTTTAAACCGTTATAGGTAGACTCTTAAAATTTTCACATAAGGTTTAATAATATGACCGCTATAATAAAAAATACTAAAACCTAAAGGGTGTTCCCATAGTGAGGTAATTTTTAAGTATGTGGATTTATTTTTTGAACCGTAATATGCAGTAATTTGAAACTTACACAGAGTATTCAAAAATATATTCTACAAATTAACAAGTAAAAAATAAAACTAAGAACTAAAGGGTTTTCCGCTAGAGACTTGGTAGACTCTTGAAATCTTCACAAAAGCTGTAATGCTATGGCCTCTATAACACTAGTTTAAAAATGAACGGGCGTTCTGATTGTAACGTGACGTTTAACAACAAGCAGACATAGACGATTTTTAAAATCGAGTAATAACAATATAAAATTTAATATTAAAGGCGCCTCATAAAAGGCATGAAAAAATTAAGATCTTGTACGTTTTATAGTTTGGTTGAACATTGTACGGAACCCTACGTGTGTGAGTATGACTCGCACTTGACTGATTTATTTTATTTTAAACTAGCTGTACCTGCTACGTCATGGGCGTCCTGACAATATTATGCTCGATTTTGCTTTGAAAGTATTCCATATCAATTATAAGACAATAATGTAATTCCATAAAGTAAAAATACAAATAAAATACAAATTTTATTCAATTGGCGCCTAATGTTGCGCAGTAGTTTTTAAAATATCGGAAAATGCGTTTTTACTGCTTTTTAGGGTTCCGTACACAAAGTGTAAAAACGAAACCCTATTGTTTTCGCTACAATGTCTGTCCGTCTGTCAGCGCATTTTATTTCTGGAACCGTAATAGGTAGACTCTTGAAATTTTCACAGATGATGTATAGTTGTTGCCACTATAGCAACAAATACTAAAACTTATAGGGTGTTCCAATAGAGAGGTGTTATTTACGAAAATGTGTTTATTTCTTGAACTGTAGGAGGGATACACTTGAAATTTACAAACAGTTATTAAAACTTAGTTCACTATATAAACAAGTATAAAAAAATAAAACTAAAAATTAAAGGGTGTTCCGATAGTGGTGTGAAATGCATGTATAAGGCATAAGTTTTGAACCATAATAGGTAGACTCTTGAAATTTTCACAGAAGGTGTATGCGATGGCCGCTATAACAAAAAAATTAAAACTTATAGGGTGTTCCGATAGAGAGGTGTTATTCACGAATATGTGTTTATTTCTTGAACTGTAGGAGGCATACACTAAAAATTTACAAACTGTAATAAAAACGTAGTTCGCCTTATATACAAGTATAAAAAATAAACCTAAAAATTAAAGGGTGTTCCGATAGTGGTGTTATTTTGATTTATAAGGCCTAAGTTTTGAATCATAATAGGTAGAATCTTGAAATTTTTACAGAAGGTGTATAATTTTGGCCGCTATAGCAACAAATATTAAAATTTATAGGGTGTTCCGATAGAGAGGTGTTATTCAAAAATATGCGTTTATTTCTTGAGCTGTAGGAGGCATACACTAAAAATATGTAAGCAGTAATTAAAACTTAGTTCGCTATATAAACAAGTATAAAAAATAAACGTAAAAATTAAAGGGTGTTCCGATAGTAGTGTGATTTGCATTTATAAGGCCTAAGAAAATTTTACCAAAGGTGTATAACTATGGCCGCTATAGCAAAAAATATTAAAACTTATAGGGTGTTCCGATAGAGAGGTGTTATTTACGAATATGTGTTAATTTCTTACAAACAGTATTTAAAACTTAGTTCGCTTTATAAACAAGTCTAAAAAAATAAACCTAAAAATTAAAGGGTGTTCCGATAGTGGTGTGCTTTGTATGTGTAAGGCCTAAGTTTTGAACCATAATAGGTAGACTCTTGAAAATTTTACCAAAAGTGTATAACTGCGGCCACAATAGCAAAAATACTAAAACGTAGGGTGTTCCAAAAATGACGTGTTATTTACGTTTATGTCTTTTTTTTGAGCTGTAAGAGGAAACCACTTACAATTTGCAGACTGTAATTAAAACTATGTTTGTTTTATAAACAAGTATACAAAATTGAACTTAAATATTAAAGGGTGTTCCAATAGTGACGTGATTTGCATGTGTATATCCTAAGTTTTGAATGAATAGGTGGAATTTTGAAATTTTTACAGGAGGTGTATAACTACGTCCACTATAACAAATAATAAAAATTAAAGGGTTTTCCGCCAGTGACGTGATTTGCATGTATAAAGCCTTATTTTTTGAACCGTAACAGGTAGACTCTTGAAATTTTGTACAGAAGATGTGTTGCCATGGCCGATATGACAATTACTAAAAATTAAAGGGTGTTTCGACAGTGACATGTTTTTCACTTATAGTGACTTATTTTTTAATCGCAATATGTAGACTCTTAATATATTTATAGAAAGGAAGTTGCCATGGCCACTATAATGAATAATAAAATTAAAGGGTGTTACGACAGTGACATGATTTTATAAACCGTAATAGATACCCTCTTGAAATGTTTACAGTAGATGTGTTACTTCGGCCGCTATTACAATTACTTAAAATTGAAGTGTGTCCATTAGTAACGTGTTTTTCACGAATATTACCTTATTTTTTTAACCGCAATAGGTAGGCTTCTGATATTTTAATAGAAAGTGTATTACCATGGCCTCTATAAAATGAATTACATATTAAAATTTAAAGGATGTTCTAATTATGATGCAATTTTCGCGAATATTACTTTAATTTTAAAATTTAAGGGTGTCCCATAAGACATAAAGAAATAAACAACTGGAATTTTTAAATTATACTGAACATAGTAGGGAACCCTACGTGTGTGAGTCTTAACTCACACTTGACTAATTTATTTCACTTTCTTTTGGAAAAAATTTTTGCGAAAAAATATCCTATATTGGTATCAGGATGCTAAGGTACCTCCTCACAAAATGTTGTTACAATCCATCCAGTAGTTTTTACGTGATACGAACACAAATGAAAAGCAGACAGACGGAAATGAGTTACTATTTTATTATATGTATAGATTAAGGTCGCTTTATAGTTGGTAATTGAATTTTAGTAGAGAAATGTTTTTTGTTGTACTTTTTTAAAACAATTACATTTTGACTATTTTGTAATGATAGTTATTTTTTGTGCTTTTCTTTTTTAGATTCCTTTGTATTGTAAAAGCAAAGTTGGCAAGAAATTGTTTGCGCAAATTCTCTAAAAATGTCTCGTTTTGGTCTCCGAAGTTGTTCTGATGGCTTTAAACTTTTAGAAGAGAAAAATAATCGTCACAAAACCGCTGCTAATGCCAATGCAATATCTTCAAAACGAAATGTAAATCAAAAGGAATCCAAATTTTCAGCACATCTCAACAATAATGAAGAAAATTTAATTGATGATATTAAAATTGAGGTGGATGAAATAGAAAAGTGTTGCGGCGATACAAATGATAAATTCGCAAACAATAAAAATACAGCAGGAGAGCGTGAAAATGATGACGATGAGGATAATGATGAAAATAATGAGAATGACAACGATAATGATAATGATCATGATAATGATCATGATGACGAAGATGATTATGGACAACAATCGCCGATTTGTAAAGGAACACTTGTATGTAGTTTGCCGTTGGAACGCATAAATGAGATTATAGAGAAACTTAATTTAAATAAATCAAAAATTGAAATTGATAAGGAGCCTGATGAAATAATGATAGACGAAACGTTAGATAACGACGACGATGAAGAAGATGATACCAACATATCAAAACAGTCAACGTCGAATATAAAAAATCTTTGTTTATACTGTGATAGGAAATTTTCATCTCATAAAATGCAATTGAAACATGTCGACAAGTTTCATTGCCTGCAGCAGGATCGACGATGCAGTGGTAGAAATGCTCAGTTGCAACAACAAACGCAGATAGTTCCGCGTAAACGTAAATCCGCCATTGGATTACAAAATTTTCCTGGTTGCAATTTTTGTCAGAAAACTAAAGGACAATCGCAGCCAGTTATACTACCAGCTACGGAATTAAGCTCGCTGTTTCTACACCTAACCGACTGTCATCCTGATAAATATTTTGGTTGCAAATCGTGTGTTATTAGATTTCAAAATATATCGAAGCTATCCCAGCATATGGAAATGGTGCATAAAAGTTTGCCATTTGCCTTCGATGAAAACAGCAGCAAATCAAAAGAAAATGATACCGATTCTATGGTTTCCATTGACAAATTCACTGTCGGAGAGAGAAGTAAGTTGTCGCTGAAACGTCAGCAGCGAACTCAAAAATCGGTTAATAATTGCATGAATGCAATTGGAAGTTGTGTTGGTGCAATTAGTACGACGTCTCAATGTAGCACTGCCATAGCTCCGAATACATCTGTAATCGGGGCAGAAGAGCCAATACTATCGCGTCTAGGATTGACTCAAAATCGTTTGCCGAACAATCGTAAAGGAGTTCGATTAAGAAGAGAAAAACTTATACCAGAGATGCTGCTTAAGTCCGAACATAATCACAATTCGTCAACTAATTTTGCATTTGGCCCAACTACCTCTATATCTGCCTCTGCCTCTTCTTCCTCTTCCAACATTATCACCACAACCACCACCACCTGCTCACCAAAATTACGCGGCAAATCAATAAAATCCGGCGACACAACAGCCGAGGTTATTTTTCGTGTACCCACACGAAATGATATATTGTCGTGTGTTTTCGATGACAACTTTTACAAAGAAGTAGTTTCCAACGTACGCAACAATTTACTCTTTCACTTAGATGGTAAAATTATGGGTAATTCCATGCAAGAACTAGATGCAACATTGCTACTTAATGTCCATCAACCTCAAATAAGAAGTACACTAGTCAACAGTCCCATTGTTGTTACAACAATGGATAGTGAAATTCATGCGGCAACAAGTCTTGCTGCTATTACTGCATTTCCTACGCTATTGACTGCCGAACAATTTGGTGGCGAAGCAAGCTCTTCAAAGATTCGTCGACCGCACACTAAAAATTCCTGGAAATGGAAATGGGATAGTGTTAAAAAGTTTAAACTCATCAACGAGGGAGGTAAGATTGTTAAGAAAATGAAACATCCCATATTTGGTTTGCGAGATCTTTCCAAACTGGATATGTGGACTCAGTTAACAATGCGGCAAAAGCATGAGTTACAGCAACAACAGCAAGTCAACCTATCAGTTGATGATAGTCTCTGGCACCGTGCAACTGCAATCTCCGAAATTTCTTTAGATCCGTCACGTGAAGAAAAACAGCGCATCAACGAACAATTAAATTTTATACTAGACATGCGTTTACTGCCCCACATCATACTTGAACAAAACGAGCAAGCCATTATCAAGCTAGAGAACGATGAATTTGGTATAGCTCCTACTCAAATGGCAAACGAAGACTGCGCAGACAATTTTATGGCACAAACTTTTGCAGACGAAAGCTTTCTGTCTATGCTTGATCTTCTGCCAAATTTTGAAACTCAAAATACTCGAACAAAATTGGTGCTAAGCGGAGAATGGGCGAGACCACGCTGTTATCTTTGCATTTGTTGTGGAACAAAGTTTGAAAAACTTAAATCTTTGGAGGAACACAAAATGTTTCGGCACTCTCAAATTCTATCAACTCATTACGAGGTAGTTGGTCGGGAGTTATTAAATGGAAATCTATTGCGCCATTTGTTTATACCGAAAAAAGCTCTCAGTCGGTATGGCAATGAAAGCAATCATTTGGTATATAGTGGGGCAGCAAGACGGCTGTTTTGGCACAAAAATGAAACACTTATACGTGAAATTACCAACAACGAAGAGTCGTCTGACAGCTTGCAATCAGTGCTTCATAGTTGCGTTACAAACTCACCAAGTCTCAAGAATAGCAGCAGCAGCACTGAAGACTGCGATATTGATTCAAAACTATCGACAACTACGGCCCTTCAACTGATAGGTAATACGTCGGTAGTCTCACCCACACATAGTATTCAGTCATGCAGCTCATCTTCATCGGCTGGCATAAAAAGACAATTAAAAATGCAAACTAGTTTAAGGACAACACCAGGAGCACACACTAATGCTAACAGTATCAGTAACAGCTCTTATAATAATATTATTGGATCTGGTTGCTCTAAGTGTGGTCGGAAATGCAATGGTGTTCTCGATCTCTATCGACATATGCTGGACTGTTCTGGCGATTATATTTGGTCACTGGCAAAGAAACGAAAATATCGCTACTATTGTGGCTCGAAAAAACGACGACCCTGCAATAAACACAGTATTTTGGAATTGAGAAAAAATAAGAATAAAACAGCAGTTAAAACCCTTTCAATTTCAAATGATAACACTAACGAAGAAGGTGCCGTATCGTCATCAAATTTCACGAAAATTAAAACATCTCCTCGGTCTCGTCCAAGCGATGGTAAGTTTTATTTGGTAATCTTTTTTATAGAAACAATTTAAAAAAGTTTTAACGTTAATGTTAAAACTTAAGAAAAAGAAGCACAAATGGAGCACATTATTGCTTCTTAGAAGGGAGTATTGGAAAAAGATTTAAAAAAATCATTCTTCAATATCAAAACCTTATTTTATGATTCATTTACACATTGAAAATCTTCCTGCCATCATCATAGTTGACGAAAATTTCTAATTTTTATCTTTGAATTTTTGTTTCTCACTTTTGCGATTATTAGTCTTATAAAAAGTGTCCTAAAAATATACCATTTGTGCTGAGAAGTGTTGGCAACAGAAAAAAGTTTGACACCTGACAGTTTGGGATTTTTAAAAATAAAGCACTTTATAAGTGAACAACTCGTTTTCGATGTTTTGATTTTTCGAGCAAAATCATTTTATGCGATGAAGCACGTTTCCTCTTTAGCTTTAATATTCTTTAAAATTACCGCATTTGGGATTCAGTGAATCCACATGTGATGGACACAGTGTCAAATCAAGGCTTGTAAGTGATAGCAAATGAGTAAATGCTGGCGGAAAAGTATAGGGTCAGATTGTACTGGGCCCGGGTCATTGCAATGTAGAGGGTAACGAAATTGCTGACGAACTGGCTAGACTGGGCTCGGAGAAAAACATCTTAGTTAGCGTAGAATCGGTGAGGCCACCGATCGGCAACTTCTATAAGTTTATATACGATTGGGTAGTAATGAGAAGTAACCTATATTGAGAAGTTAGGGGGGATTGCGGAATCTCACGGGCAGTTTGGCCCAGACTAGACAGACGCTGCGAAAACCAAAGTACTTCTGGGCTTGGATAGGAAAGTTCTGCGAGTCGTGGTAGGTGTGATCACTGGCCATTGCGCCACTGGAGCAATAACTAGCAGATGGGCCAACGGACTTTTGTAGGATGTGCATGGACGAAATGGAGTTGGAAACTGTAGAACATATTATGTGTCACTACTCGCTATTAAAACTCCACAGGCTTAGATGGCTATGTTAGAGATTTCTCGGCATCTCGGCGATGTAAAATCAATGATGTCGTCGGCATCATTAAAGAAATCGGATGGCTTAGGGATAGAGAGCAGGGAGTATATATAGGTCTCTCTTTTTCCTTTTTTTTCTTAAGGGATTCACAATGGGCCCTCCAGCTCTCTGAGTGGAGGGCCCATAACCTAATGTAGTTAGTCAGGATTATTGAGGTAACAGACAATACGAAGTTTTTGAATTTGAAAGGTTTCAAGATTTTTAAAATCACAATATTAGTGTCTAAAGGAGGTGACTATTTATAATGGCAGTTAGACAACGTCGGCTCAAACAACAATGTGATAAAACCTCGTTTTGTTCGGGACACCTTTTTTTTTTTTTTTTTAGCTTGTTTCATTATTAGTGACCATTTCTATACACACTACGTAAGAATTTGTTGAAGTATCTGCCCATTACGGCTTAAAGGAGATATTAAAATAACGTGGGTTATGCCAGGCAGCCCCTAACTTTTATTTCTTTTAACGGAACCAATCTGCAAGCAATTACAAAATCTGTAAAAGTTTAAATAAAAAACGGGTTAAAAACCAAGAAGTTGTAAAATCGAAATTACACTCAAATTGATAACCGTTTCTTTTTGGAAGTCCATCAAAAACAAGGGGAATTGGATTATATAAGAAGCACTCTAAAATATAAACTAGCGTTGCATTTTCTGTTGCTCTCAAAACTATAGTTTCAAGATGGTCCGATGCTTTTGCAAATCCTTTTAAACTCTTTTTGTACAACTAATATTGAACATGAAGCGATTATAAAGATCTCGTAGAGCTTGAAATTTTACATTAGATATCTTTATAATTGCTTTAAGATATAAAACTATAATTTTTAGCGTTTATTGTTAAGTATTTTGTTTTTATATAAATTATTTATAGATGCAAGGATTCATTTAAATAATACCATTTTTTTTTTATTCCAGCCGAATCCATTAAAAAAATGTTGGAAAATTTACCTCCAAAACGCATATGCAAGAAGATATTTCCGACTCTAAATAAGACTAAGAAATCCATTAAAAACATTAAACCAAAACTATTAGCTAAACACAAGATTTACAATAGTCTGCGAAAGACTCGCGTAAGACAAATGTCACAAGCAGCCAAAATCTTATCAAAAACTAAATCGCAATTGAAAAAACCCAAAAAAATGGCAACAAGATCATCAACCACTTCAACTTTGTCCTCTAAAGCTGCGAAAAATAGACAACAAAACAAGAACAAGAAAAGTATTAAAATGGCCATGAAAAAAAGAAATGAAAGGAAATTGACTGAAAACCCTGTTGTAACTCTAGACGAAAGTATTCTGAATAATAAACTTGAAAAATTTACAGATGAAGTGGATTGTAGTATAAAGACTGAAAAGGTAAACACAAAGGAGGAGGTTTTAATTAATGAGACTGTTGCGTCTGATAAACCTACAGAAGCTGTGGAAAGTAATGAGATACCGAAAAACTCTTGTAATTTGTTAATGCCTAATAGTTCCAAAGAAAATTTTAAACAATTGTCTGACAGTGAAATATTGGTTAATACAACGCCTAAGCAGCAGATCAGTGAAACAATATTAAATGTTAACAGTAGTCCAATGCAGACAAATGTTGCAACGGTAGTTCAAGTCAAGGATAAACTAAATGAAGCCGAGGTTACTAACTCAAATTTATCTCTAGACTCTGAACGTAACATTCAAACGAATACTAAAAGCGTTAAGCGAAGTAAACGCATCAGTGATTGTATAGCCATGTTGACAGGAAAGCTAGAAGAAAAACTTAAAACTGAACAGAAAATAATAGTTCCACCTGTAGCAGAGAAAGTGTTTGTTATGCCACAAACTACTAAAACTTCTCCTCCTGCTTTATCTAAGCCTATACAGCATCAACCGACGTTAGCTGTGTCAAACCCGGCTGAAAAAATGGAGATCGAAAAGATTTCTCCCAAAAGGACTCCAAAACGAAAAAACATTTCACGAAGAATTATTAAGACAGATGTAGCTGAAACAACTCCTTTACCCCTATTAACGTCAAGCTTAGCAAATAGTTGTCATGTTACCACAAAACCTGTAAATCCAGTTGAAATAATGACTCCTTCAAACGAAGTCTTACTAAAAAAGCCATCAGTGACTATTCATCAAATTTCAGCAACGCCACAGAGTATAGCAACAACTACAACAACTGTAAAAAATCTTTCGGAGCTTTTGTTTACTCAAGGAGAAAATAAGCGGCCAATAAATTTTATTCCTACAACAGTTGTTCCATCAATGCCTCCACCCGTTGCACCTCCTCTGAATGCAGCATCAGCATTATTGCCAAAGATGCCGATTTTTATACCATTGGATAATGTACGACCACCAATAGTGCCACCAACTCATATTGCACCGATGGCTTTACCAATGTCCTTGCCAGTTCCGGTACCTGTTCCCATTTCAATAGAAAATGTATCTCAAACTCCTCCCGGTTCGATAACAACAACAGTCACAGCTGTTGGCACTAATATGATACCAACACCAGTTATTCCAATTATTACAGCTGTACCCGCCCACCTAGCTGCTCCTTCTGCACTTCAACTAACCTTATCACCTTTTCATGCAGCCAATCCCGTAGCAGAACCATTAAACTTGTCTAATTCATCGAAAAACCTACCAAAACAAAGCCAGGACTTATCATGTGCTGGCCTTCAACGTATGACAGGAATGCCTGCACGTCGACAAACAATATGTGGCTTTGAGGTACGTAACTTTGCAGTGTTTGATGATATGGAACCACTTGATCTTTCTAAAAAACCACGACCCGAAAAAACTGCCGTTCCTTCTCCCTTTCCACCGAGACACATGGAAATGGCTTCTCTACTATTACCACCTCCGCAACCACATATAGGCATACCCAACGAATCATCAGTTTTGTCTATAACACCTCTTACAGCTGAAGCATTGCTTAATAAGCCTTTCTATTCAAATTTAGATTTACTAAGAATACCTCAAGTGCGAAATCCTGTGGGAGGCCAAGTGGCTAATACCACCAATGAAACTGTTCAACCAGCTGCTGTTGTTACCACGACACCAGCTACTGCTGTAGTTCCACCTACTAAGACCGCCAATAAAAAGCGAAACAAACCCTCGGGATTGCAGACAACAATTAATGCGAACGTAACTCCAGCTGCAACTAATGGCGAACGTTTAGTTTTAAATTCAACCTCAACTCTAGCTAAACTGAATAATGTCAAAGAGACAACAAATACTCCAAACTCCAAAAAGGAAACAGCTGCAAAAAACAAAACTATTCATCGTATGGATGAAGAAGTTATAAACCATATAGATGATGCTATAAATTCCGTAATAAATGCCGTGAAAGCAAGTTTAGTCACCGAAGAAGCTTTAAAAGCTCAAGAGATGTTATCTATGAAAAGTTCCACACTTCCACAGTCGTTAATACACGTAAAAACAACGGATGATGTTAATGCGGCCAAAGAGCCAGTTGCTGAATTTAAGTATTTAACAGCTGCCAGACGAAATATGCGATCAAAAACCTTAGATTGTCGACCAGCTAATTTAAAGGCTGATGCCAAAAAGCCACCTGTCAGTGTTAATCAGCAACAAGATAATACAGTTTCAATTACAGTTGCTGCTGATTCAGGTACACCCAATGCTATACAAAACACTATTACACCCAGTAAGCCCATAATTCAAAAGAATAATGAGCTAATAAAATGTTTAGATAATAAAACACAAATAAACAAATGCAATATCCAAGAGGTTGTTACTGAAAGCGTCCTCCAAAATCAAGCGGAAGCTAAAGGAGAAACCAAGAAGAACGACACACAAGTCAAATATTTAGAAATAGAATCAAAACTTCCGGAAAAGTCTTCTAATGAAAATTTGGCAAAGCAAAACAAAACTAAGGGCAGAGAAAAGAGTATTGAAAAGATTTTAACAGGAATAACTGTGGAGAATTCTAGCAAACAGGAAGTAACAAAACCAACAAAGCCACCTGTAGACAACACTGAGGTATCAGCTACGCCAGCGTTAACTCAGCTTGAAGATGTTGAAGCTAAAAGTATTGTCAACGCTGCTACAACAAATACCATCAACCTAGACTTGGAGCATATGAGTAACAATAATAATACCTCATCTGGTTTCCATAGTTCAGCGCAATCGGACCAGCAAATTTCCGTAATGTCTACGATTACATCAGCGGCATCAATGCCAACTGCTGTAACAGGCAGCGATACAAAGAAAAAACAAAGACGACGTCGTAAAAATGAGCTGGCTGCTATAGTTGCTGATCAACTGCTTGAGAGTTTTAAGCTTGATAAAGCACGTAGGGATAACTTAAAGAAATTGGAAAATCTAGCTTATGAAAAAAGTGAAGATCTTCTATTGACTGGAATGCTTCTGATGTCAAGCACAAAACGAAACGTGGCCTCATCCTCCTCAAGCAACATAAATTCGCAAGTTGAAAGTACAGAAAGTGCTGTTAGTACCAAACGTACCGGAAAATCTCAACGAAACAATCAAAGTACTGAAGTTCAAAAACAAACTGATGTAAATACCAATGAAAATAGAATCGTAAAAGAAAGTGCAATTGAAAAATCATTAGAAAATGATAAGGATCCTCTAGATGTTGGTGAAGCAAGTGATGGGAAAAAGAACAACAAACGTCGTCAATATCGACGTCGTGGTAAAACTCTTGATAATGAGAATATAACTAAACTTAAGACATCACTGGAATCATTTTCCATTGATATAGAACGACAACTTAACGAATATGAAGCGAAAAATGTTAATATATTTAAAAATGCTCCTTCTAGTGAAAACGTTAAGCAGTCAGGTGGTTCAAAGAATCAGACACCTGTAAATGTCAATAAGACGTCTATAATTTTAAGACCAAGCATTCTTTCTGTGACACTTGAAGCTAGCGCCAACCAGGAGATACACCAATCCCTACCAAAAATATTGACAAATGAGTCTAATAAGAGTGTAGTGTCAAGTAGAGATCCACGTCTTAATAAAAACATTCACAAGGAAGATGAGAAAAATAGTGAATCTGGCCCATTAGGTACTGCAAAAGATCCTGTATCAACTCAAAATAATAATAATAATAATGCAGCTCCTGAGGAAATAGCAGATTTGGAAGAAGACAATTATTTGACTGAAATTGCTAAAAACGTCAACGAAAAAATAATGGCAAACGAAAATGAAGAATTTGCTTTCAAGAACGATGGCTTCGAGTTGGTAAATGATGCCGGAATGGATGATTCGAATAGTAAATTTTCAAGGCCACCCACCTCCATGAGTGTTCGAAGTGCACCAAACTTCAATGATGATCGCTCAAATTTCGGATCTATATGCGATGAAAACACTAATACCGAGGTCATGGACATGGATTTGGACGATGAGATGAGTGTATATACAAGTTATTCACAAGACTTGGGGCGCGGCCGTGGACGTAGACGACGTCGTAGGCGTAGTATTCTGTTAACACGCAAACCCAAGAAAAGGCCTTCTAGTCGTGAGATGTCAGCTGAAAAAATAGAATGTATTTTATGCAAGAAAGTATTTTACAGTGCTAATTCTTTGTCTAAACACAATATGACACTGGCCCATGTTTCCAAGGTTTCCGAACAGGAGTACCTATTGTCAAAAACACATCTTCAAAATTCTGAAGATCTGCAAAAGTATGGTACTTTGGGACCATATGCAAGAAGAACTACCAGACGATCTACTATATCAGAGCCACCTATGCAATCTCGCTGTGAAACAAACCCATCTCCTCCTCCCTTGCTAACGACTCAGTCTTCTGCAGTGCAATCCTTTACACCTGCCCAATCTCCTCAAAGACTTGCAGCACTAAAATCAACGAAACAAACCACCCCAGAAACGCACAGTGCTGTATCCGAAGATTTAAAACAAAATGAAACTATTGACACACTAAAACCGAACAAATCCCTACAAAAACCCACCGCAAAAAAACAAATTTCTGATAATGAATATGATGTAAATATAAGTGCAAACAATGCTTACAATGGTAACTCCCGTTTAAATTTGAATCCCGATGAGCGGTTATTCTTCGAATGTTGTAATATTTTAAAAAGTGCCGAAACACCTCGTCTCAACAATGCCGTGAGTTCCACTGGAGAATGCAACATGAATGCTAATTTCTCTTATGCCTATAATCATCCGGAAAAGACAGTTTTATCTAATAATCGACCACCTCTAAATAATTTGAGCATTGAACCTGCCATCACCATGCGTACATCTTCAAACTTACACACAAATCTTAATCAACAGAATTCCCCGCACTTGGTAAACAGTAATTTACATGCAATTAACCAACAACATACGATTGAGCAACAGACCTTGTTTAGAGATCCACAATTGATTAATCAATCAAGTTGCTACAACAAAGCTTCCGTACAGCATGACAACAGGTAAGATACATTTTTTTTTACTTATATAAAATAAACAAATTTTAAATTCAAATTCTTAGGTTTTTCACTTTTTTATAAATTTATGTTTAACTTTCCATGGGAAATTTGTGCAAACATATGGAAAATTATTTTTCTTGAATTGTTTATTTTTCCACATAAAACCCTCTCAGCTTGATACTCTTGATTAGGTGATTATTCAATTGTTTAAAGAACAATAAGTATTCGGAAGTCCTTAAAATAGAACTTTGTTATAACAGAGCTGAACTCATGATCCGACTAGAATCTTTTTTCTACGAGCCCATTTCCTTTTATTTAGAAAGGAGAACCGAAAGTGATGAATATGGTGCATATGACAACAATTCGAAACTCAAGTCACATACCTAAATTTTTGCCAATCAAGCTGCACAAACGCAACATGATTTCTTTCCTTAAATGGCCTTATAATAGCGAATAATCTAGTGTAAATAATTCCATGCACATTCCAAAAAACCGTGATCAAACCTCACAAAATGATTTTAGTTTTTCGGGTGGATTTAGTTGGTAAAATCCAGCAATTCTACTAGTTCCTCAATAGAAGATTTTTTGCAGAGATAAATTTTTTTTGAGCCACATTAGCTTTTAGCAGATGACTCATACTCATGCATGTAATAGCATTAGAAAAGACGGTTGGATGGAAGGGCGAATTAACTCAGTAATATTCGATTTGAACTTTCCAATATTGAAAGTGACAAGAAGTAACTTTCCTGGAAATTTATTCAACAAGCAAACTATACGGCTAAGAACGATGTTCACTAAATGAAGTGCGTTAGTGCGGAAAAACTTGCGGCAATCAAAAACAAAAAGTTCCCTCGTCTCTCTTAAATACATTAAACAGTCAACTCAACTTAGTTAGTGTTGGAAACCCTTTATCTCGTATGTGTTCGAGCATTTCCAAAAAAGATTGCAGAGTTATATTTCATACTCGGTCTTACATAAACGGTTCGAACATTAATGAGATCATATGAGATGATGTATCTTACATTTCAGTAGGATGTTCAATGACGAGGAGAAGTTAGAAACAACTGTCGAGCACATAATGTGTAACTACCCGGTTTTACAAGACACAGGCTTAGATGACTAGGCGAAAGATTTCACGACGGACTAAGTGACATTGCTGGGTGTAATCTGGAAGATGTCGTCATCGTCATCAGGGAGATCAGGTTGCTAAGTAATAGGCAGTAGGACACAAATGATTTCCTTTTTTAAGTTTAGCTATCTAATGGCCCATTGGGATTCCCAGTGGAGATGCCAATTCATAGGCACAATCCTTCCTAACCTAACCTAACTTACACCGCTTCAATTAGCCGATGCACTTAAATACTTCTTTTGATGGACTGAACATCAACATTTGCGTCCACACATTTAAAATTATTGTTATAGAGTTGCAACTCTTGAGTTTGCGGGGGGAACGGATAAAAGTGTACAGTAGCCAGAAACAAAAAGTTTAAAGAATGGCTACAAATGCAACTCCAAAAGAGAATTAAAGAAAATCGCAGAAACAAAAATTGCACGACTAAGCTACAATAAATCTCGGAGTCCAACGAATTTTGTAGGCTTTGTAGGGATAAATAAGACGACTAAACAAGACTAAGCGACGATCTACGAAGTCCGCTTCTACGGACTTAAGGAAAATCAATTTAGGATATGGATCTAATTTTCTTACAACTTTTAAAGATTATCAACAATCGAACTGGATGAATTGAATGTCTTTATAAAAACTTTTAATTTCACAATCTAAACAGTAAAAGCATTTTAACAGCATATGCTTCGCTATTTTATTTTTATTAACCTTATTTTAGATTGTCGTTTGTTTCTTATATCTTTCAATTGTCTTCGTTAAACATTTTCTCTGTTCTCTCTACGCCCTATTCTAATTCATTCTCTTACCTTTTATAAGCAGGTTATACAAAGCGAGCGGCGTGCTTATCTCTGAACTGAACACAATCTAACCTAGTCATCGAGCTAGCAAAAAACGAGAAATTCAGTTATTTATCTTCCATATTTCCAACTCGAAATCGCAATAAAGGGTGGTTAAATTTTAAGGGCCGATGTTGATTTTGAATAAAACAAATTATTTAGGAAATTATTGTCATTTCTTTTTATTTTGATGATATTGGTACGGTTCAATTATGTATGGACAATTTTTTTAACCTAAAAAAATGGGATAATTTTTTATCGAGTTATAATATATGTTGTGCAACTCGAAAACTATATTCATATTTATAAGCAGTAAAATAACTCATGTCTTTCAAAATTGGTTCTCATATGCGCATTCAAGAATGCTATAATTGTAAGACGATAATAGCAAATTGCATCCTCTCTCGCTTACAGGAGGATACAGGTATGTAAGCGAATAAGTTTTCTTTATAAAATTTTGTGAAATAAAGAGCATCCGCGTAAGCGAGAGAGTTCTAAGTTTTTATAAAGAACTTGGTAAAGCAAAGAAACCTACCAAGTGGGACATCGCAAACAAAAGAGTCTATTTTTCTCTCCCTTATAAACCTGCTTCCAAGTAAACGTAATTTTTAGCTGGGTAGCTGTACCCACACACGTCGGTATTGTCGGGACGTACGACAATATTTTGTACGATTTTGCTTTAAAAGCAATCCACATAAAATTGTGAGACCCATGCGGCAAATCTCCATCCGATGCTCGAATTTTTCGATGACGCTGAGGCATAATTAAGGTTCTATGCCGTTAATGTGCCGAATTATCTCATCCTTTACACCTTTTCTTTCAAATAACCCCAAAGATAGAAGTCCAACGGTGTCAAATCACTTTATCTTGGCGACCAATTGACAACACCACCACGTGAGATAACACGGCCATTGAATTTGTTGCGCAAAAGTGTCATTGTTTCGTTAGCTGTGTGGCAAGTGGCACCGCCCTGTTGAAACCACATATCGTCCACATCCATATCTTCCAATTCGGGCCATAAAAAGTTCGTATACCACTCACAGTAACTGCCTGACCGGCCTCATTTTGAGAAAAATATAGCCCGATGATGCCGCCACCCCATAAACCGCACCAAACAGTCACTCTTTGTGGATGCATTGGTTTTTCGACAATCAATCTTGGGTTATCAATAGCCCAAATGCGGCAATTCTGCTTATTGACGAATCCACTGAGGTGAAATTTATCATCCGCTGTTGCCATTTCTTGCCACCATTCTGACCATTGCTCGATCGTGTCTTTCCATGGTTCAAATTGAATTAGTCTGAAATTGAGAAATGTCAAATTAAATGCAGAAAAAAACTTGGCGTTTAGGTGTGGTTCACATTCAACATCGGCCCTTAAAATTTAACCACCCGATATAAGATTTGATCTATTAAGTATTTTAATTGATTCATTAAAATATACACCCCTTTTCGAATCGAGACGTTTTTAAATTTGAATGATTCAAAAAAAGAAAACTAAACTAAACCAAAAATTGACAAGGTGGCGTTTTGTAAATCGCCTGATTTAGTGCATCATACCAAGTCAAAACGAAATATTTTAAACGTCATAACATAAAAACATCTGTTAGTAAGGAAAAATAATGAATAAATTAGTAATTGCAGTTGCAAAATTGCTACGGGTGGATAAACAAGGTTTAAGGGTAGTCAAGCCGTTCTTGTTTACCGCTCTTCGAGTGATTTTCTTCTCACTATAGCATAGGCTAATTGGTCTGCCTCAAATAGCTGTAATGCGATACAATTATTAGTAGTTGCAGGAATCAGCCACGTGCGCACGTTTCATAATCTTTAAGTTAAAATTCGTACATTGGTGGAGTACCGTACAAAACTCATTTTTAAGTTTATTAGTAAAAGCTGAATTTGGGATTTCTGACTTCCCATAAGATGATATAGTTTTGGGCTGCAGATTCTGGAGGAGGCGAAGCGTCCTACCAATTGTTTGCTTGAAGGAAAATTGTTCTTTAAACCCAAAAAAAAAAATATTTGCCGTGGACTTAGTAAGAGACTTAATTAATTAAAACATTTTATTTTTATTAATTACAGAAATGCGAGATCACCAACTTACTCAGCAATTTCTCATTTATCTGCTGTTACAAATACGACATCCAGATTTAAAACAAAGGCAGCCATGAAAGGATATGAAAATGTCAACATCGATCTGAATCAACAGCAGGAATCCAAATCTCGTACTATATGCAAATTAACAGAATTGGCAGAAATAGCTTTAGGAAATGAGGAAAAACCAAACTCTCATGACTTTTCGCCCATCCAAAGTAGTTTGACTCCGCAGCAAGTTTCAACGCATATAATCCAGCCGCAACAGACGCCAAAGCATAATCTAGACAATGTAATACGTCCAAAAGGTTTGGTTACACCAGAATACGTTACAACTTTAGTTACGGAAAATATAAGAGAATGTAACGTCCAACTGCCTATCAGAAGCGAACGTACAAAAAATAATGATACCCGAAGTTCAACATCTTCTAAAACCATTATGCATTCATCAATAATTAAGGCTGCGGTTGAGGAGCATCAAAAGGCCCAAACCAGCAATAAAATAATTATTCCCGATCGACCGTTTAAAAATATTGGTTTGGAGGAAAAGGAAACTATTACCTTTCAAAAGCCTAAAGCACCTGCTGTCAATCTATTAACTGAGGACAATAACAGTGTTTCAACGGGAAGCTTTTCCGACCGAGACGATTATGATTTTGGTTCACTGAGCTGTGATGACGAAGTGAGTGTACGCGAAAGTAACGATAAAAACCAGAAAAATAATTCCACCGAATCTAGTTCGGAATCCAGCAGAGCCACGGCAAAGACATTCGAAAATAAATCCCTAATAATGGGACGCATTTTCAAGAATGCCAGCACAAAAGCCGCTATCAAAACTACTGCTGTCAATACAGTTAAAGTTAAAAGTGTTGGGGTGCAAAAGGATCAAACACCAGTTCCCAAAGCTGATCTCAATCAACTTTTCGATGAACTACGGGGTAATTCTGGAGTAGATGGTGTAGCAAACGAGAGAGTTTGTAATGCAATTGTTGCTGAAAGTAATCCCAATACTGGAACGCCAATAGCAGCAAATAATCGCGCAAACCAAAAGCAATATCAGCAACAACGCGAGATCTTAAAGTCCTTTATTCCAGCCGCTTCCCCACCAGCCGTAGTTAGTTCTACAACAGCCACACTGCCAAAAAATGCACGCAAGGCCAAACCAAGAGTTTCACGAGCCAAGACAAATACTGAAGCTAAAACTCGGAAAGATATATCCAAGTTGCAAACCGAACTTGGAATGAGTCCCGATGAAATAAAAAAGCTAATTGATGAGGGCCAACGAAAATCAAAACGTCGCTGTGCGACAAATCGTCCCAAAAAATTAATAGAAATGTGGAGTTCGGATGAATATGAAGAATTTCTCTCTACCAAAGACATTATAGCTTTAATCGAAGAGAAAGAGCAACTGGAGAAACGTAAAAAACGCAAAAACAGCCTTAACAACTCCCCGAACACAAATGAAGTTGCTAAGGAAAAAGAAATTATGCCAGATGTGACTTCAAGTACAAAAGACTTAAAACGTCGCAATACTCGACGAATGAGTGTGGCAGCAGAACGCTCGGAAAACCTAATATTAGATCGGGATGCATTACTGACACCTAAAAACACAAAAACTAAAAAAGCTATCAGCAAAAAGGAAGAACCTGTGAGTACAACCGCAACTTTAAGAACAAATGCCAGTGAATTAGCCGTGAGTAAAAAACCTGAGAAAGCTCTAACCGGAAAGGGTAGAGGAAAAAAAGTAAAAACTGACGAAATAATGGAAAACTCTTCCACGCTAACAACAAGTGATAACAATAATGTTACACGTAAGAAACAACGATCCAATAGCAAAAGTACTGCGAGCAAGAGTAATAAAAACAAGCCGGCTCCAAAAGCGAAAAAGTTGCCAGCGGCTAAGGAGACTACTTCTTGCACTAAATACAAAAAACGTCAATTCGAAGACGACGAGGTAAGTAATGAAGATGTAAGTGTTAATAACAATCGAGATGATGACGACGACGATGACGATGATGATGACTTTCTTATATCTGAACTGAAAAAAAAGCAAAACAAAACACGTGGTGGTAAAGTAAAGAAAGGAAAAACTGTACCGGCCATAAATACAGCCATTGTGTCGTCAACAGCTAATGCCAAATCAGCGAAACTCTCTGGCATTACGCGGGAAACCACCACTAAAAAACGAGGTTTTAATAATAATAACACTAATCACAACAATTCCAACAACATTGCTGCCAGTAGTAGTAGCACTCCAAAATCAAATCATCAACAACTTAATCAGTCGCCGGCGAAAACTAAACGAAAAAATTTATCCAGTCAATCGCCGCCTCGACGTAAACGTTTGGCAACTGAAAAACTCTATTATTGGTCATCCTCTAGTGACGAAGATTTCGGTCGCATCGATAACAACAAAAGTAACCCGCCTCCCGTTAACTATGACAGCGGTGGTGAACAGTATCAAAAACATGGTTGGATTGTAGGTGATTCTCATAAAAAATTAGTAACGCTTTTGGCCATTGCTAAAGGCAACAAGAAACTCGACTCCAGTAGTGGAGTTAAAAAAAATACTGGTAAGAAACGAAACTAAACGTGTAGTCTGTAGTATATGTATGTATGTATGTAGACCAGCTTAATTAAGAATCTGCATCAAAACCATATAATATACAGTGAGCGTCAGAAGTATACATACGACTTCTATTTTCACAACCTGACGAGTTAAAACCGTAGTTAGTAACAAAAGTAATGGCACAGTTTTTTTCGAAATTATTTTTTACTAAAAGCCAAAAAATGTATTACTGCATCTTAACAAAATTCAAAGACTTGATTCAAGAAATTATTAAATATGAGTATAACATTTCTTTGGTCCGTGCCGGACACCTAAAACAGCAAGCAATCGATGACAATGTCCAAAACTTAAGAGGTCCTATGTCGGCTTGTTATTCTAAGATCATAATCATTGAAATCTTAATAACATTAGTAGCACATCGACCGCTGCTTTTAAAAATTGTTCTGAATAGAATGATGTTTATTTATGCTACCCATAATATATGCAAGGTTTTTAGTGAAGGCCATATAAACCAGGTTTTTACTCCTAAAGCAGTAACGGCTCTCTATGAATCTAGAAAAACATTTTCCCTAGAACCATAACTGAATTTTTAAGTATTGGCTTTCAATGAATGCTATTTAATATATTTTATAAAGGTAAGTGCATGCTGTTAAAACTCAAAAACTAGTTCCGGTATGATCAAGATAGTTTTACGGTGTGGTAGCGCTCTATCATACATTCATAAAGTTTCTTCTTATCTGAAGGACTTGCTTTTTCGCCCTTTTAAAACTGTCTAGATGAGAGCATTCAACAACGTTCCAGAACATCCCAGAACATTCTAAAATATTTTATAATGTTCGAAAATAGTCTGAAAAGTTCAGGATTGCTTGTGCATCAATTATGTCTAAATGGCTGACCCAGACGATGCAATATGTTTTTTTTTAATCTTGGACTTAGAGGGGAGGGGAGAAAAGAGAGTAAACGGGCTATTTTTTTACGGCTGAATCGATTTTCCAAAATTTTTTAATATAAATAGATCCTTACCTCTACTATATCTGGTTTCAAAACTCGCAAACAGAGATATAAAAAGGAGGGAAAAAGTAATTTTTCTTCTGATAGTGAAATGCTCAATGTTATTGGATTACCACCACTCAACAACAACAAAAGTTAGACTTTGAAGCATACCTCGTTTACATGAGTTTCTACAGCAACGGACCGAACACATTTGTGTACTTTTTTGTGTTTTTTTAGCAAGCATTTTCATATATGACTATAAGTTGCGCCCTTTAACTATATCTGCATTGAGTTTCAAAAACCCAGTCTAAGTGCCGGAACATCCCCAAAGTTATATGCCACATAGATTAATTATTCTATGTAGCATACAACTATTAATCTCCGAAATAACCCAACCGATTTCCAAAAATAGGAACCGATCTGTAGCGCTGCTGGTAAAATCTAAACAATTGTTTAATCTCCAAATCAACTTGATATCGATTTAAAATATTGTTTATTTTGTTCTTAAGAAGATCCCGGATGTGATCCCGGGATCGGCTTATTTTATCCGGCGCTGCCTGGGTTAGTTGTTGTAACAGCTCTGTCGAAAGTTCTATCCTTGAGAGAATTAACATATTAATTTTTAGAAATCAGCTCTTGGCTTTTAACACTTGGAAACCTTATCGTTAGGTATTTGCCGCTCATTTGGGTCCTTATTGTATCTCTATCATTGAACACCACTGATGCTACAAATTTGACGGACATTCAGTCTAGTAGATATTAACAGAAGACCTGTCGGATGTGTCAAGCAAGGCTTAACAACTGCCTGACCAGCAGCTGACAATGTTGTTTGACCGGCCGTATCTCCTCATGTAGGTGATCCACGTCGTATATTCGAAGTGGATTATTTTGAATAGTTTACAATGCTCGCCATTGCGTGTCACTAAGGGCTTGCATAATTTATGAAAGAGCGATTGATTGCATTATACGTCACAATAATTTTGTCTTCTATCATGTCCCAGGAATAAGCCGGTAAGCGAGAGCTTTTGAACCCTATTCCAAGATTCCACGTCACGTCATATACTGAAAAACGTGAATGAAACGGTCAAAAACTATTCCTAGGAATGCTTCTCTCTTTGGCTGAGGTGTATTTTTCCTATATTTCTGGAAATTTATGGATTCAATGGTTTGCGAATCCATTGCTCATCTTCTGAGGTCAGTAATAAATCATGAAATTTTTTTTTTTATACTTTGTTCTACAGTGAAGCGTAATTAAGAAAGATCATTCTACCTTGAACGAAAAAAAAAATACATTAGTTAGAAGGGGTAAAACTACCAGTGTTGTATTTTCCAACCTGGTAACGCAAGATGTTACCAAGCGTATTCGTTGCGTTGCCGTTGTTTTGTCCGTTCTTCATTTCATTCTCTTTTCAAAAGGATTAATTATGTTCGGTATAGGTCTTCCGAATTCGTTTCAGATTGTTTGAACTTCTCGTAATAGATGACACCTAGCTGTTCCCACCAAATACAGAGTATGGCTTCAGGTGTCATGTATGTACATTCAGCTTTAGTGTCGATGTTTCTTGTCGGCTGGGCTTTACGGTTTTCGATTATCATAGGATCCAATTTTTATCGCTACTAACAATTTAATGTATTTAAATCATTCAAAATAACCTTTAAAAATCTCCTGGCTTCAGTTCGTGTGGCGCTCAATATCCGTGCTTTTTGATGAATCCAAGTGTTTTTAAACGTCTGGAAATTATTGCAAGATCTTCTCCCAATGATTTTGCAAGCACACCGTTCGTTTGACATGAGACTTAAGGGAAAACGTTTGCCTACCAAGTCTTCATCTTGCCGGCCAGAATGATTTCTATCATTCCCAGTGTAATCATTTCTTTTAAATCGTGTAAATCACTCACGAGAAGTTGCCTCAACTAGAGAAAGACTCATATATGTATATACTTCCACCAAAATACGATGGCGTTCCGTGTTCTAAAGAACATTTTTTAAAAAAAATCTGGAGTGGCCTACACTCAACTTTACCATAAAACAGATATTTTTATGGATATACTACATAAAGAATAAAAGTTCAAAGTATATTCGAATTAAAAAAAAAAAATATTTTCGTTTTTGGGTGTCAAGTAAACTATCCCTCCCCTTCCCGATTATGCACAAAATCTACTGCTGTTTTTCATCTCCACATACCAAAGGTACATATTGAATTTCATTTTGATATGTCAAAGTATGACCTGTAGAGCGTTCACAAAAATAGTGGCATTCACACCTACCCACAGACAGTAAAAATTAATTCAGAAGACCTCAAAACGCAAAGATCCGTTGAAATCCCAACATCGGTTTCTTCACGATTACTATACTTTATCTATACTACGTATGGTAAAGTAAAGGGAACACATTTCGAGAGAAACTTTATCATTAACTAGCTGTGTCCACACACTTTGTGTGCGTCCTGACAATATTTTGTTCGGTTTTGCTTTGAAAGTAATCCGCACCAAATTTTAAGACTCTGGATAGCATTCTAAAATGTATATAAAATCCTAAAAAAAATATTGTAAAGCTTTAAAAAAACGGACAGGAAATGAGTTACTCATTCTTTTAAAACAGCGCCATCTGTTGCGCAACATTGCTTAAAATATACTGGTTTCAAAAATAAAAGATGCCTGAAAGTATTTAGTACCCTTTAAATCGGTCAAAAAACGTCGTACTTTCCCTGCTTTTTCTCTACTTTCTTTTGTAAATAAGATATTTTTGCGGAAATAAACTATCCTATGTTGGAATCAGGATACTCATTTTGTTAAAATCTATCCAGTAGTTTTTACGTGATGCGAACAAGAAGAGAAAGACAGGAAATGAGTTACTGTTTTATTATATGTATAGATATTGCTCGTCAGGTTTTTTAATGAAGACTTTCGTCGGCCACTGTATATGAGATGATAGATTTTTTCAAATTCAATTACCATAAGCCACAATGTATCAATAAGTAAAAATACTATGTAACATTAAATGTTACATACAAAATAGTATACATAATATAAATATAGTAAATAATATACATATAAATATATAAAATAATACTTTAAATACATAATAACATATTACACGTAGACTTAACTAACTCACAGACATACACTAAACTCATACTAGTGATAAATTATACTTGTCAAGTGTAATAGAATGGATGTTCTAACATATTACCACGAAATTGTTTCATTTTTATAAAATATGCATATAATGTTTCTTATATGTAATTACTTTAAACGTATAATTATTTTAAAGATTATGTTAGTTCAGAAATATCTAGAAAGAACTGAGTCGCACAATTTCAGTAGTTGTTAAATATTTACTATTTTTAAATTGTTCGAATTTTTCAACAGAAACATTACATATTTTTCTATTATATTTAAATTGATGTGTTTTCTATTATGTTTAAATAGGTGTTATGCAGTTGCGGTGTAAAAATTGCAACGCTGGGTTATATGGTACTTTTGGGTGTCTCTTTGATAATAACTTGACTTGTGTTGCCTACTATTGTAATTATTTTATTTGAATTTATTTATTGTTTTACCCTTTTTTATGCAGTGAAGATATAAGTAATAAGTAAAGGAACATATTTATATCATTTCAGATTTTTACATATTGTTACGTTTTTACTTTACGTTGGGTTCTTTTTATTGCAAAATAAATACACACTGTTATTACTTTTACTGTAAGTCACTTTATTTACTTAACACCACTGTTTAAAAATACAGCAAACTGTTAAACACTCTTAATATTCGACAACTTAACTCTTTGACTTTTAAATTAATACTGCAATACTGCTCGCCAGCACGATTCATTTATATAGGTGCTTTAAGAGCACCAGAATGTTCTATTCCAGACATATCTGGCAGGTTCGACTGGTATTGCTCTTGTTTTTGTTTGTGTGATTGGTTATTTCTTTATACCTGTGTTTGTGGCTATTTATTTCTTTATACCTGTGTGTGTGGCTGTTTATTTGTTTATGCTTGTATTTATGTATGTGGCTGTGTATTTAACAGAAGAGTGTTTATTTTAATCTGTGTGTGTGTATGCGTAATTGTTTAAGGCGTTACTCTTTATTGTTTGTTTCTTTCTATCATCATTGTAGGAAAATAAGCCATTAATGTTGTTGTTGTTGTTCGAGAGTATTGTTGTTCAGAGCTTATAATAAATAAATTCTTCTTTCGTAACACTACCCCCTTCTCAAACCTGTTCGTCCCGAACAGACACAGATTTACCTTTTCCATAGTTGGCTAGCCGCTCCAAGTGCACAACTTTCATTTTTGATCTTGGGCTCTGGAATTTCTGTATTCTGTAAACTACGTCGTTTAGCCGCTTTATTACTTTATAAGGTCCATCCCAATGAGTTTGTAGTTTGGGTGATAATCCTTTCTTCCGTTGTGGGTTAAAAAGTAGAACCAGTTGTCCCTCGTTAAATCCCTCAGAGTTGGCAGCTCGATCATATCTGGCTTTCATTTTATCACTGGTTAATTTTATCCGACTCCGCACGAATTCGTGAATCTCCTGAAGGTCCCTTTTCGCCTGACTAGAGTTTTCGCCGTCTCCTTCTGCCGATGTTGGCTTAACACCAAACTCTAAATCTGCAGGCAAATTTAGCTCAGATCCAAAGACTATTTTCGCTGGTGTTCGTGAGGTGGAATCGTGAACAGCTGATCTATATGCCAATAAAAACTTGGGTATATGCTCATCCCAGTCCCTCTGATGTGCGCTGACCACTTTTCTCAGGTATTCTTCCAGGGTTCGATTGAATCGTTCGACCATACCATCAGATTGCGGATGTAACGGTGTCGTTCTGGTCTTTCTTATTCCGTATACCTCGCACATCTCTTTAAATATAACGGATTCAAAATTTCGGCCTTGGTCGGAGTGCAGTTCTAAGGGAACACCATAGCGACACACCCAGTTGCTTATAAAAGCGTCTACAATCGTTCTGGCTTCTTGATTGGGAATGGCATATACTTCCGGCCATTTGCTAAAATAGTCCATGACCACTAAGACGTATCGGTTTCCAGCATTGCTAGCAGGGAAGGGACCTGCTACGTCCATCGCTATACGTTCAAAGGGAGCGCCTGAATTGTACTGCTGAAGCTGCCCCCGACTCCTTCGTACTGGACCCTTTGCTGCAATGCACTCCTGGCAATTGGCTATCCACTCTGCTACGGCTTGTTGACAGCCGACCCAATAGAACCGTTGTTTTATCTTTTCCAGCGTCTTCGTTACACCAAGGTGACCTCCACTAGGACCATTGTGGAATTGTTTCACGACCTCTTTGATCTTGGAGGATGGCACGACGATTAAGTCTATCACAGTTTTGCCGTCTGTGCTTTCCCAAGTGCGACATAAGCAGCCATCCTTCAACCTTAGACTGTTCCACTGGGCCCAATATGCCTTCGCCAGTGGACTTTCTGGTGAGATCTCACTTCGCGTCGGTCTTCTGTCTTCCTCTTTAGCCGCTATAACTTTTGCCAATATGGGATCGTTTCTTTGTGCTGTCGGCCAGTCTTCACTAGATTCTATATGTGTAAGCCGAACATCAATAACGAATTCTTTTCTCTCTGCCTTTGTGCAATGCTTACACCCCAGATCACATGGCCGCCTAGAAAGGGCGTCTGCGTTGTTATGCTTGCCTCCTTTTCTGTGCTCAATACTAAAGTCATAGCTCTGAAGACGCTCTATCCAGCGTGCAAGCTGTCCTTCAGGGCTCTTGAATTGCAGCAACCACCTGAGTGCGGCATGATCTGTCCTCAACGTAAAATGTTGGCCATACAAATACTTGTGGTAGTGTTTTATGCACTCCAATGCTGCTAGAAGCTCTCGTCGCGTTACGCAATAGTTTCTTTCAGGCTTCGAAAGTACTCTGCTGTAGTAGCCTATAACCTTTTCTGTCCCATCTACCACTTGCGACAGCACGCCTCCTATTCCATATCCGCTCGCATCAGTGTCTAGCATGAATTTTTGCCCAGCTACTGGATATGCCAGGATAGGTGCCACACACAACAATTCCTTGAGCTTCTGGAATGCTTCCTCGGCTGCTTCACTCCACTGGTAAGGTCGCGACTTTTTGGTTAGCTCATGTAGGCTCGCAGCAACACTAGCAAAATTTGGCACAAATCGTCTGTAGTATGTGCAGAGTCCCAAGAAACTTCGTAACTCGTGAAGATTTTGAGGACGAGGCCAGTCCTTTACTGCCCGTATTTTATCTTCATCGGTTGATATGCCCTCTGCTGTTACACGATGCCCCAAGTATTTGACTTCCTTCTGAAACAATGCACATTTCTTAACACTGAGCTTTAGTCCAGCCGCTGATATACGCCTGAAGACTTCTTCCATATTCCTTAGGTGTTCATCGAAGGTCTTTCCCATGACAATTATGTCATCCAGATACACCAGGCATGACTTCCAATTAAGTCCCTTTAACACTCGTTCCATTAAACGCTCGAAGGTGGCTGGAGCGTTGCAGAGACCAAATGGCATAACATTAAACTGCCATAAACCATCGAGAGCACTAAAAGCAGTTTTTTCTTTATCTTTGTCTGCTATCTCGACTTGCCAGTAACCGCTCTGTAAATCTAACGTAGAAAACCACTTGGTTCCTGCTAGCGTGTCCAAGGTGTCATCGATTCTTGGTAGCGGATAACTGTCCTTTTTGGTAACATCGTTGAGCTTTCTGTAGTCAACGCAGAATCTAGTGCTGCCATCTTTCTTCTTTACTAAAACTACCGGCGAGCTCCAGGGACTCGAAGATGGTTCGATGATTCCGTCTCGCTCCATTTCGTTGACTAGCTGCTTTACTTCGCTCCGCTTAGCTAGAGGAATGCTCCTGGGGGCTTGTTTTATGGGCCTCGCTTCGCCAGTATTTATTTCATGCTTCACTATTGCCGTTCTACCTTGGCTTTTATCTTTTAGGGCGAAGACAGAGGCGTACTTTCGTAGCAGCTGCTTGGCTTTGTTTCTGTCAGGTGGCTCCAGCTCTGCTACCCATTTCCCCACGTGTTCTGCTAGTATTTCGCGCTCTTTAGTTGACAGTTTTTCAGGCTCTGAATCTCTCTCGCAATTAATTATGGCCTCTGCTGGTGTACATTGAGCTATCTGAGAGTTTTTACAAATTACTTTTTCACTGTTGGATAGATTTAACACTCTCACAGGAATTTTTCCATTCTTACAGGTTTTCACGAGGGCTTTTGCTGTTATTGTTTCACTCTTAATTCCTGATGGTTCTACCACCCACAACCGGTTGTCCTCACAATCTTCCTCCATACGTGCCCATATCACAGTTTCTGCCTGAGGTGGTAATTTCTGGGATGCTACAGCAACCAACTTCCTTACTGCAGATTTACTCACATATCCAATATCAAGGGGTATTTCGACGTTTCGCCAGATCATTATTTGTTGCCCCATGCGCAGATCGACTCCATGCATGATCATAAAATCTGCGCCAATAATAACTTCGTCCACGATATCGGCAACAATGAACACATGCTCCACACTCATGTTGGCTATAGTTAATCTGACTTTGACCTTACCATAGACAGTAGCAAATTCTCCGGTAGCGGTGCGCAGGCTTACATTATTCAATGGTTCCACTTTTCCCTTTACTAAATCGGGCCTTATTATAGACTGCGACGCTCCTGTGTCTATTGTCAGAATACGCTTTCCTCCCTTGATATACCCACTTGCAGTAAGATTGCTGTTTTGCTGCTGCATCACAGATATGGAGATTGTGGGGCCCTCGGTTGTGGGAGCTAGCTCATGCCCCGTAGTGCTAGCTCTCTTTAGTTTAACGACTCTTGAGATGTTCCATGAGTCGCACGTTTATTGTTTCTTGGCGGCGAAACAGATCTGGCTCGTTTTCTTGCTGCCTTACAGTTTCGTTGAAAATGGCCGACTTTGCCGCAATTAAAGCACTTAGCGTTTGTTTTACTTTGTCTTTCATCTAAGACTTTCTTTACCGACTCAAGTACTTGCTTTATGTCGTCCATTGTTGTTTTCTCATCTTCAGCAGCAACTTCAACTTTTCGCACTTTGTATGACTGCGGCCTCGAAATGACTTTTGCTGTTTCTTGAGCCAGAGCGTAAGTAATGGTTTCAGCAAAGGATGTATTTTGCTTAGCGCAAACTGCGTGCTTAATATCTGGGTCACGAATACCATTAACAAATGCCTCCACCTTGAACTGTTCTAGAAGTGGATGGTTTTCCCCAGGGTATATTAGCTGCACCAAGCGCTCTATCTCCATGGCGAAATCCTGAAGCGTCTCATTTGCTCTCTGCAGCCTGCCACGTAGCTCCATTCTATACAGCTCCTTTTTATGATCGCCGCCATATTTCCGCTGTAACGCCACCATTATGTCCTCATAATTATTTCTGCAGCTAGTTGGTAGGCTTTCGAGGACTTCTGCTGCAGATCCTTTAAGTGCCAGAATCAGTTCAATCGCTTTCTCTTCATTGCTCCATAGATTTTTACTGGCCACTGTCTCAAACTGAAATTTGAAGACGTTAAAGGGTATGTTGCCGTTGAAACTGGGAGCTTTTATCCTATTTGTGTTTTCAGTCACTACCCGTACTGGACCTTCTCTTATTTCCAGGCTCATAATTTTGTTTTCAAGCTCCTGCAGCTTTACATCGACATCCTTCACCTGTACTTCAACGCCACTAGTTTCTAAAAGATTCACTTTTCTGTTTAAACCGTACAGTTGCACTTCTACGGCAGAGATTTTTTCGTCGAACTTGCTGACCTTAATTTCTACGTCATCTACTCGCTTATTGAAGGTCTCAGAAATTTCTTGTAGCTTCTCGTTAACTTTTTCTAGTTTCTCATTGTTTGCTCTAGAAACTTCTTGAATCTCAGTTAGAAGTTGTTGGTTTTCACCTCTTACTTCAGCTAACAGTTTTTCACTGTTTGCTCTAGAAGCTTCTTGTACATTTTCTAGAAGCATTCTAGAGTTTTCTCCCATTTTCTCCATCATAGCGGCGAACATCGTATTGAAGTCCATGCTACTTGCTGTTGTTGTTTCACGGCTACATACCTCTGCCACCTCTTTTTCATCGAACTCATATGCGCCAATGTCCATGCCACGACGCTTGAATTCATCTATGAGCCTCTTCTGCAGTTCTGTTTTATTACCTGCTGTTGGCAAATCTAGCTTACTCAACTCCTTTTTCAGCTGCTCCACTTTAAGATCTTCAAATTTCATTTTTATTTATTATTTTATTTTTTTTTTAGTTATTTTATTTTACAATTTCACTTCTGTCACCAATTGTTACGTTTTTACTTTACGTTGGGTTCTTTTTATTGCAAAATAAATACACACTGTTATTACTTTTACTGTAAGTCACTTTATTTACTTAACACCACTGTTTAAAAATACAGCAAACTGTTAAACACTCTTAATATTCGACAACTTAACTCTTTGACTTTTAAATTAATACTGCAATACTGCTCGCCAGCACGATTCATTTATATAGGTGCTTTAAGAGCACCAGAATGTTCTATTCCAGACATATCTGGCAGGTTCGACTGGTATTGCTCTTGTTTTTGTTTGTGTGATTGGTTATTTCTTTATACCTGTGTTTGTGGCTATTTATTTCTTTATACCTGTGTGTGTGGCTGTTTATTTGTTTATGCTTGTATTTATGTATGTGGCTGTGTATTTAACAGAAGAGTGTTTATTTTAATCTGTGTGTGTGTATGCGTAATTGTTTAAGGCGTTACTCTTTATTGTTTGTTTCTTTCTATCATCATTGTAGGAAAATAAGCCATTAATGTTGTTGTTGTTGTTCGAGAGTATTGTTGTTCAGAGCTTATAATAAATAAATTCTTCTTTCGTAACAATATGTCCCTGCAGTAGGTTAATTATGGGATAAATACATATGTATGTATATCCCAGCAGTAAATAATCAGTGCCTCGTTTCTGTAACTTATGTAAGAAACATTTCACATGAAATTATTGTAGTCATCTTATTTTACACAGGGTGAGCTAGAGATAATAACAAACTTTTTTATTACATTATTTTAAAATTTTTAGGATTAAGCCAAGGCGAATTGAATACTAGGTAATCGCAATTTGAGAATAAAAACAATCACAGGCAATTTTGTTTGTGTAAAAACATCCACAGTTGTCAAAAACCCAAAGAGAAATGCAAAAGAAAATAAAAAAGAAGAAAATTTGTGAGACAAAATACAAAAGTTTTGTTAGTTTTTGCAAAACATATAATAAAGTAAAAAGTGGAAAAAAAACGTGAAAAATAAAAATAAAAAAACATATGGGTATGTTCTGTAATCCGAAACCGAGTGAAATTGAAATCGAATAAATTTTTAAACAAAAATATAACTTAGCTGCGCCTATTATTTTAAAACATTAGCAATCAAGGAAGTTATGTAAATAGTCTTTAATCAAATGTATAAAAAATAATATCAAAATGTTGTAAGATTTAAAAGTTATGACAATTTAAAATTTCATTCGGATTCAATTTCACTCGGTTTCGGATTACAGAACATACCCGATAATCTTAGATTGAAATGAATTTTTATTTTAAAATTTTATTTATTAAAATCTGTCGCTAAGAAAATGTAAAAAAAATTTGATATAACAGGGTATAAAACACATATAATATAAGATATTCACCTGGGCTATCAGTTTCACCTAGTATTCAGTTTGCCTTGAGATTAAGCCTAGTACTCTGTTCGAATTTGTGAAAAATGTTGAGCAACATTTATTATTTCACATGGAAAATCTGACATTGACAAAATGTGGTGTCTATATCGCGATTTGAAAGAATTTGACGACTTTGACGGCTTTTAAATATAACACATTGTTTTAAAAAATTTTCCACAAACATTTTTACACAAAATTCCACATGAAATAAGACCCATTTGCTTTATTTCACAGCTTTGATAAAATGTTGCCAGAAACATTTCAATGTGTTTCCACAGTAAAAACAGAGTACTACTTCTGCAACATTCTTTCAAGACTTTTTCATACAAACTTTTTGTATATGAAGTTTGACAGCATTTCGCATGAAAAACTGAACAGAGGGGACAACCTGGAAAAACAGAATGACTATTATATTTTCATGTTAAAGATTTATCACTTTAGTTACAGAAACGAGGTACAGACCTCAAATTTAGATATTTAAAGTAGAAAATATTTATTTTTATTGAAACTGTTACTTTGTGTACGCTATGGTGTAAAACAATCAATACATAAAGCTACTTGACTTTTTTGGCAAATGATTGTGGTCCTTTTTTCAATTTTCCTGGATTTGCAGCTTTGCAACTGTTTTGGCCGCCTTTTTAAACTTGAGGATGATCTGCAATATTCGCGAAAACTTTGACATTTTTTGGAACCCTGTCCTGTTTTTTGGACTGTTTGTACAAAAATTCTGATCGTCTTTGAGGAGCAATCTACTCTTCAGCTACATCCACTACCATATCAATAAATGAAATTTATTGCGAGTGTGTTCTCGATACAAAATATACGAATTATGAACACAGGTCATTAGGAACCCAAAAAATACTTTCTTCATCCCAGTGCTTTAAAAGCGAATATATTTCGCGCCAATAATTTATGAAAATTCTGTGGGACTTATACATAAACGCAGTATGGAAAGGGTTAAAGAATCTCGCACAACAACACTCTAAACAAGGCTGTCACAGAATCCAAGTCGGTTTTCCTTATTATTGTTTTCTCGAACCAATATTGGTTTCATTTGGTGTCCAGAAAACAATACCTCAGGAAAAAAGTTTCCTGATGATCTGGCCTATGCAACCAGTGAAATGCGTATAGGAACTAGATTTTCCTCCAACAAATAAATTGCATTTTATTATAATCAGCCCTATTATCGTCGTCGATGTGTGACAACGACATTCATAATAGGGCTGAATATTTAAATTCCCAAAGAATTTTATAAACCACACCGACGGTTATTTTCGAACGGAAATACAATCGATATTCGAATCAGGTGTTGTTTGGCACCTGTACATTTGTTTACAATTTTAATGTTACTTTTATTTAAAAAAATAATTGTTTTGTTATCGTTTAAACAATTTTAAAAGTTATTGCATTTTTATTAAAATATATAAAAGGCGTAAATTACGATAACAAAATGACTACTACAGTTGTTGCATATTTATTATTAGAAAAAGGGCGCTCAAAAAAGGTAAACAGAAGAATTTAGCGAGATTGCTGCCGTCTTGGACATCGTCGGCATAAATTTGTACTTAAGAGTCGTCTATCGCATCAGGTAAATAATTAATATACAGACAGAATAGAAGTATTGAATTCTGTTTACATCAAGGATTTCTGAAAATATTCTCTATAAAATTCAACTACCTGAGATCAATGAATGAGATAGTTATTCAAAAGTTTGCAGGCTGTAGGTGAAAATAAAAAAGTTTCATTAGTTTCTTCGATAAAATTGCTTGACCGACTGTGTCAAAGGCCTAGCTATGTTCCGGTAGTATTAAAATGAGCTCTCGACTACGTCCGTAAAAGCTATGCAACAGCCTCTCCCCTGCACAAAGCAGAATTGGTTATCAGATAAAAGATTCTTTGATTGAGATATTTTTTGTAATACAGATGGTACGAGCATCTGTCTCTAAATAACATCAATTGATAAATGTTTTTGTTATTAACTAATTGTTTATTTTAATTTATTAACAAACAATTTTTCTTTTAAATAATCCCTTTTTTAAATTAATTGTTCTCCAATAATTTTGCGCAGCTGCTCCTTAGTTTACCTAGCAGTGTGGTCAGTCGCTCTGCTCCGTCTTGTTGGAACCACAAATGCTCAACCGCTGGCCGCAAAAAGTTGTCGACCATTGAACATTTTATTTTTGTATTAATTCGGTAGCTTATCATGAACCACTATAGATATCTTAATGAAATTTCACAGAAACAAAGCAGAGGTGTTTTCGTGGAAGAAGGGGGCCAGATGTGATCAAGATTAACGTCAGCACCTAGCTGTGTTGGCTCTTATCCGACAGTGGTCTTACCACCGAGTGAAATAAAAGTGTAGACTAGCGACCAAGCGGCCACAGAGATGAGAGGGTCTCTGTTGGGGCCCCGGTACCTGTGGTGTCAGTCCTTTGGGAACTGATTGGGCCTCGAAGAGGACCCGCAATATCACAGGCCTTTTGTTCCAGATTCAGGTTCCAGGAAGACTTGGCGTCTGGTGCAAACACTTTCCCTAAGAGCACTTTGTCAAAGCTTTTGAAAATCCTGCAGTGACAGTTAGTACCCCCGGGAGAATATCTCCATTACTTTGGGAGAAAATTGACTTAGAAAAAACATTTTTTTTATTTTTTTTACCAACCTTAACTTAGTATTTTTATGTGGGGGGACTTATTTATGATCGGCGTGTTATTTGAGGATATCGGCTACATTTTTTATAAAATTGGGAATAAAAGAGTTTCAAGCTGAATAAGCTGATACATTTTTTGTTTTAAACTTATGCAGCATTGCTGGGTAAATAAAGCTGCACTTAAGGACATGATTCACTATCATACTCAGAAGTATGATCTGTCAAAAATAGGATGTATGCTAAAAATGTGTGATAGTGTGGATTAGAAATGTATATGTGTGACAGACTTTTTGACAGGTCTGTACGAATTGATAATCCTTTGAAAAAATTAATAAAATATTATTCTTTCTTCCATGCGGTCACAGTTGCAAAATATTTTTTTGTATGATAGTGTGGCACCTACAACGCCATTTTAAAACGATTTTTTGAGTAGGACAGAATTTTGTCAGATTTTTTGTGATTGAATCGTACGATTGTGGTGCAGGATAGTAAATCCTGGCCTTAAGATATATTCTGGAAGTGCATAGTAATTTCCTACTGTCTACAAAAACAATATTTGGCATCGCTTTGAGTGAAATATTTCGAAAGAAAAAATATTCATGATAGGGGAGGGGTGATTTAATTTTTTTTTTTTACAAATTACCAAATCGTACTGATCTGTAAAAAAAAGTATGTCATACACATACACTTCTCCGAACTATACTACTTTTTGGGCACACATGTCATTTTTGACATTTCGAACGACTGAGTACTATAGTGAATCTTGGCCTTTATTGGCTTAAAATTGTGATTGATATTACTATGTCAGGGTTGCCAATTTTTGCATATTACATACATTTATTTGCAAGTAATTATTTGAAGCGATTTATTGATTATAGAAAATTAACCAACTACGTCATCTATCTTGTTATCATCCATATGGCGTAATCTTGTTTCTATCATTCTAGGTTAAACAAAATATTATTTTTTAAAATTAAAGAAACTGAAAGCTAAATAAAAAGACAACTTGATTACGTAATTTTGAGACACATACAATCAAGGAACATATTAGCCAAGGCGTTTTCATACCACGTGGAGGCGATGGCCCAACTGATTATTTTTTGTTCCCTTTTTTCTTTTGCTAATGTCTTGTCAAAAATACATTGTTTCATATCTGCTAGTCTAATGTCAAAGTTGTTGTTTTGTTGCAGTATGAATTCGCCTTGATATTAGCTAACGTTGTAGGTTTTATGCTCGCAATTGTATAATTTTGTAATATAATAAATTTTTAAATGATTTCATTGATTTCTTTCTTTTTATGAAATTTATTGTGTAAACCTTTTTCACTTTCTGCGAAATTACAATTGAGAAATTTTGAAAATCCGTTAATCACATCATTTAGTGCGTTCGATTTGAAGTTCGAATGAAAAAGGAGGACTGTCGTTAGTACAAGAGAAATAACGTTATTTTACATATTATCTTAAACAAATACATATTGCACTCGATTTAATTTATATTCGAATATTAGCTGTTAACGACAAAATTATTATAATAAAAATTATTAATTGTGTTCGTTGGTTTAAAACTGATTTGAAATCATATTGTATGTTAGTTAGAGTGTTGTGTGTCAGGTTGCATTGCAAAAAAATTTATGTCACATTCTATTTTGTCTGCATACATTTATTAAGTGTAAATTGTTAATTAACATTAAAAATTATTAAATAAATTAAAAAAAAAATATAGAAATAAAAACTCATCGTTCCGTATATATTTTATTTTTTATTTCTCAAATTTTGTATATGTACAACAACAAAAAGTAATGAATAAAATCTATATTAAAATTAGTTAAACAAAAAAAAAAAAAATACAAAATTAAATAAATATAAAATTTAAGTAGTTTAGCATAGATTATATATACATAATATTTAAGATTAACTGGTAGTTTTATAATATAAGAAAGAAAGGCACTGTGCTATATATATTAATAAATATAAATAATTAATTATTTTATAAATAAAAAAAAACATTATACATAATATTTAATAATAACACAAATTAACAAAAAATAAAAAAAAGAAAACACTAAAAGAACAAAAGAAAAAAAATGATTTGTTGTATGAAAGTACTAAGTTTAATTTAATTATTTATATGTGTTACGTACTGTAATTAAGTATTTTTTTAAATAAATACAAATATTTTAAATTAATATAATCATAATATATTATATAAAACGCAGTAACACATATTACAAAAATAATGAATAAATAAATAAATAAATAATAACAATAAAGCAAAGCTTATAATAAGTAAAATAAAATAAAAATATGTAAGCCATTTTAAACCAATTATAAATTGTTTTATTTCTTATTTAGTTGCGGCAGCCACGTTGCACATTGGGTTGAAATTGCTAAAAACGGCTCTTAATTCAGGCATTATAGATAGTACTTATATTTTCGTTTCGTAGTATTAAGTGGGTCATTACTACTTAAAAAAAATCATTTCTGAAAAAAAAAAAAAATTTAACGCCAGGGGTGCTCGTTTGGAACAGACATTTTTTTTTTCGCAATTTTTTATTTATTGTATCTTCAATATAATTGAACTATCAATAATTACTCATATCTTAAGTCTAAAAATAAAAATATATATGTTAAGTCCAACTAGTGCTGGACAAAAAAAATGTATGTTTCACGGTTACTGTAATTTGAGGGTTATCCCTCTGATGTACGGATGAGAGAAGCAGTGTCCCTCCTTCTTAGTCGAATGTAACCAGGTTCATTTAGTATGTTACGGGCCAGAGGATTCGGATGAGTTTCAAGCTTCTTTAAATACCTTATGGCAAGTTTCGCTATTTCTGCTTTAACTGATGGTACGTTTAGATCTTTATGAATGTTCGAGTATTTTATATACCAAGGAGCAGATGTAATTATACGAAGAATCTTATTTTGGCGCCTTTGAATTTTTTGTACGTTGCTAGCTGAGGCAGTGCCCCATAATTCAATGCCATAACACCATATTGGTTTTAGAATTGACTTGTATAGTAAAAGTTTGCAATCTTAAGCTAGAGTAGAATTTCTGCCAATAAGCCAGTTTAGTTGGACTGCTTTTAACTTCATTTGTGTTAACTTTGTTTCTATGTGCCGTTTCCATGTAAAACGCCGGTCAAGATGTATGCCGAGATATTTGACGTCTGAAAGCTGGAGTATTGTTTGGTTATTTATCCGAATAGGGGGGCAAGATTCTCTGCGCAGTGTGAAAGTTATGTGAGTACATTTTTGTTCATTCACTTTTATTCTCCATTTCTTCAACCATTTTTCTAAATTGGATATGTAGTCTTGTAAATATCGTGATGCTACTTCGGGTCTTTCGTGAATGCTCAAAAAAGCTGTGTCGTCAGCAAATGTCGATGTGTGAACTCGGTTACTAGTTGGCATGTCTGAAGTATACAATAAGTATAAAAATGGCCCCAATATACAACCTTGGGGAACTCCGGCTTCGATTGGCTGGGGTGAGCTCAAAAAATCTCCTTCTTTCACAATAAATTTTCGTTCGGTTAAATAACTATCTAGAAGCTTATATAGGTTTACGGGCAAATTCAGTTTTAGCTTGTATATTAGGCCTTCATGCCATACCTTATCGAATGCTTGAGAAACGTCGATAAAAAGCGCAGAGCAGTATTTTCTCTCTTCAAATGTCTTCTTAACAACATTGACTAACCTGTGAGTTTGTTCGATCGTACTATGTTTTTTCCTGAAGCCGAATTGATGGTTTGGAGTACATCCTTTGTCGCTTAGAATAGGATTAAGCTTAGTTATTAACATCCTCTCAAACAGCTTTGACATATTTAACAAAAGGTTTATAGGTCTGTATGATTAAATTTTTGTGTGCTCTTTTCCTGGTTTAGGAATCATGGTAACCAAGGACACCTTCCACTCTGTGGGGAAGTACTCAAGACGGAAAATGGCATTAAAAATAAAAAGAACGATTCTGCGAGCTATACGGGGCAATTCAAATAACATCTTGTTACTGGTTTTGTCAACGCCAGGGGCTTTTTTGGTGTTTAAATCCGTTATTGCCTTTTCAATATCACCAAATTCAAATCTTATCGGTATTGCAGGACTAGCCTCGACAATTGGCAACTCAACTATATCAGTCGATATATTCGGGGTAAAAACCCTTTTACCCCCATGGGGGGATTCAATTACAATTACAGGTAATGTGTAATTGAAAATTTCCAATTACTAATTACGAGTAATTGAAATCAGGGACAAAATCAATTACAATTACTTGTAATTTGTAATTGAAAAATTTCAATTACAATTACTTGTAATTAGTAATTGGGAATTTTCAATTACTAATTACATGTAATTGTAATTGAAAAAGTTCAATTACAATTTAAAAGTAATTGTAATTAGGCAGTAATCATTACTTCCAATTAAACGAAATTCAATAATATTTCCAAAAATTTTAAACTTATCTCAAATATGAATTTCTGGCGTTGCATGATCAACAGTATTATTCAAACGAGCAATACGAAAACTGCATCCATGTTCGATTACGGTGAACACCTTCATGAAAGTCTTTGCCGTCAGATATACATTTTGGATTATATATTATATAAGTATACATGGAAATGTTTAATACTTAATTACATGTTATTGAAAGTTATGGAATTTTTTTTTTGTTTTTCCTTACTTTCGTTACCTTATCAGTTTTACTGTGTTTTTGGTTTTAAATATAACGACTAATTTATTTATTCAAATAGGATTGTTATTATTTTTTATAATTTATATGTAATTGATCATTTTTGTAATTAATTATTTTTTGACAATACATAATTACAAAAAAAAGTATTCATTACTTAAAATTTTCAATTACAATTACATATAATTAGTAATTGAAAATTACAAGTACATAATTGTAATTGAAATTTATCAATTACAAATTACAAGTAATTGTAATTGATTTTGTCCCTGATTTCAATTACAATTACTTGTAATTAGTAATTGGAAATTTTCAATTACAATTACAAGTAATTAGTAATTGCATGTGTAATTAATTACAAAATGTAATTGATATCCCCCAAGTCTGGTTTGAAAGCTCGTATGAATATTTAAATAGCTTTGGAAGCTCCATTTTTAAAGATAAATGAATGAAATTTGGACAATTTTAGGTTAGTAACTCAACATACAAAAATTCAACGAAATCGGTAAATGATTTCATATAGCCCCCATACAAAGTTTTCCCGAAAATAGGCCATACTAATCTTTATTTATTAAAAAGTTTTTATTAATATAAATTTACATTTTATAGTCTTCATATCGCTGTCACAAAAATAAATATCATCGGAATTATTTTCTTCAGAAATTTCAGGTAATAATAATACCTGCTGAGGTAACACGATAATTTTCTTTTACCTTGCAAGTTTTTAACAAACTTATCCAAATTTGCTTTGCAAAAATAGAAATTAAAGTTTTTGTGGAACGAAACAATGTAATTATTTGCAAAGTCTTTGCAAATTACAATTTTCAATATTAACTTTGCAATTTGCACAAGAGAAGGTACGTGGAACAGAAATTGCAAAAAAAAAAAATATAAAAATTGCAAAGACTGCTTATCAATTTCAACTTATCACTTATCAAATTTTATAGTTCTGTGGAACAAAAAGTTTTGCAAATTGACGAAAAATTTGATAAGTGCAAAGTGAAAAGTTGATAACTTGTTTTGTGGAATAGGGCCCAGGTAACGAGTAGTACTTATTCACATCACTTTTAGACATAATAACACCACGATATAAAAAAAAAAAACAAAACAGTTACAATTGAAACAAACAAAAAGAAAGTTAAAAAAACAATCATTCACATTTCCAACTATGTTACAAGCACTTAAAATTATACCTACCCAGCAGTTCAAAATGGAAGTACCATCTCCAATACTTATTAAAAGGCTAGATATTTTAATATATACTTTTACAAAACCAAGCGATCAAAAGAACATATTAGCCTATCAAATGACAAGTACACGTTAAAGTCTAATGTTATTTTACCAGTATGGGAGACTGACTTATAGTTCGGAACTGCAGGGTAATAATATTAAAAATAGGAATATTAAGGTTCAGAAAATCTACAAAAAAAAAAAAAAAACAATAACAAAACCACATGTAATGGGTGATTTTTTTGAGGTTAGGATTTTCATGCATTAGTATTTAACAGATCACGTGAGATTTCAGACATGGTGCCAAAGAGAAAGATGCTCAGTATGCTTTGACATTTCATCATGAATAGACTTACTAACGAGCAACGCTTGCAAATCATTGAATTTTATTACCAAAATCAGTGTTCGGTTCGAAATGTTCAAATGTGACAAATTTTGTTCAGCGATGAGGCTCATTTCTGGTTGAATGGCTACGTAAATAAGCAAAATTGCCGCATTTGGAGTGAAGAGCAACCAGAAGCCGTTCAAGAACTGCCCATGCATCCCGAAAAATGCACTGTTTGGTGTGGTTTGTACGCTGGTGGAATCATTGGACCGTATTTTTTCAAAGATGCTGTTGGACGCAACGTTACGGTGAATGGCGATCGCTATCGTTCGATGCTAACAAACTTTTTGTTGCCAAAAATGGAACAACTGAACTTGGTTGACATGTGGTTTCAACAAGATGGCGCTACATGCCACACAGCTCGCGATTCTATGGCCATTTTGAGGGAAAACTTCGGAGAACAATTCATCTCAAGAAATGGACCGGTAAGTTGGCCACCAAGATCATGCGATTTGACGCCTTTAGACTATTTTTTGTGGGGCTACGTCAAGTCTAAAGTCTACAGAAATAAGCCAGCAACTATTCCAGCTTTGGAAGACAACATTTCCGAAGAAATTCGGGCTATTCCGGCCGAAATGCTCGAAAAAGTTGCCCAAAATTGGACTTTCCGAATGGACCACCTAAGACGCAGCCGCGGTCAACATTTAAATGAAATTATCTTCAAAAAGTAAATGTCATGGACCAATCTAACGTTTCAAATAAAGAACCGATGAGATTTTGCAAATTTTATGCGTTTTTTTTTTAAAATAAAGTTCTCAAGCTCTTAAAAAATCACTCGTTATATGTACACAAAGCAGGTAGTGCGTTGCTAAGCATATCTATACGAATTTTTCTTTGATGTTTAAATAGAAAACAATTTTTTTTCCTTCTTAGAGCAAAAAACCCGCAAAATGTTTTTATATGATTTGTAAGTAGACATATCTTAGAAAATTCCAAATTTTTTTTTTACTCAATTTTCCGCAAACCGTATTGGAATTTCTACTTGAAGGTGAAAAATGATTGTTTTTTTGCACCAATTTTCAAAAAAATATTAAACATATTTCTACAACAAAAATATTTATCTGAGATACATATTTGAGTTTCCAAATACCTGAAGTTGAAGGTTCCATTGAAAAAATATTACTTTTATGCTAGGAAAATACAAAAATTTAATTAAAAACAAAAATTTTTTTTTCAGGTTTTACCACTGTTTTCAAAAACTTAAAAAAACTTCAATTTTGACAATGCACAACTCGAAAAGTAGATAACATAGAAAAATAAAAAATATAATTAGTGATGCAAATTTTGTTTACTATAACCTGAAATAGATTACTTTTTAAAAATATAAATTTTCAATTAAGAGCCATTATTGGGAATTTCAACCCAACGTGCGTCGCACAGAGGGGTATTTTGCCAATCTAGCCGGCCATTAGCCCAAAAATTAAATTTAAGAAATTCAAGTACGCAGATCGACAGACAACAAAATTCTGCATCGAGTAGTGAATTTTTAAGGCTTTTACTCGAAATTTGTCGTTTTGGGATGGGACACTGTTAAAATCAGGAAAGTTGAGTAAATTGCATATGTTTTTATTGACTTTTTACGATTTTGAGAGATTAGCAATATTTTTTTAAGCTAAACCA
Organism: Phasia obesa; assembly: GCA_949628195.1. Lineage (NCBI taxonomy): Eukaryota > Metazoa > Arthropoda > Insecta > Diptera > Tachinidae > Phasia > Phasia obesa. The sequence goes on along the minus strand of OX451218.1, from coordinate 22,816,970 downwards.
ATAAAGAAATTGATTTTTTTCTGTGAAAGGCTATATTAATAGCTAGTTATATTAATTTTTAGAAATGACTAGCTATCCCCGGTGCGCTTCGCTACACACCTTATTACTTTACCATACGTAGTATAAGGTAAAGTATAGTAATCATGAAAAAATTCGAGATCGGGATTTTGACGGATTTATACGTTTTGAGGTCTCCTGAATCCATTTTGACTATTTTCGCGATGATGTCTGTGGGTGGGTGGGTGCGTATGCCACTATTTTTGTGGAGTTTGTACAGGTCATACCGTTTGACATATCAAAATGAAATTTAGTATGTGCCTTTGGTATATGGAGATAATAATCGGCATAATCGGGAGAGGGCAATGGGTAGTTTTCTTACCCCCAAATTTTATGAACGCTCTACTGGACATACCGTATGACATATTAAAACGATTAGTGTGTGCCTTTGGTATATGGAGATGAAGAGTTGTATAAATTTTGGGCATAATCGGGAAAGGGCAAGGGGTAGTTTACTTAACACTCCAAACCGAAAATATCAAATTTTTTGATTCGAATATACGTTCAACTTTTATTCTTTATGTAATATATTCATAAAAATATCTGTTTCCATTGGGTATGGTAAAGTTGAGTGTAGGCCACTCCAGTTTTATTGTAGGTCATAAAATGTTTTTGATTTTTAAGTTATTTAAAATATATTATTTTTTAATATATTAAATAGAATTTATAATTACTATTATAAATAAATTATTATCTATATATATAATAAAACTGCCTTTCTGTCTGTCTGTGTTCGCATCGCGTAAAAACTACTGGATAAATTTAAATAAAATTTTATGGAGAGGTACCTTGGTGTCTAGGTTAAGATAAAATATCTCATTTCTAAGAGAAATAGAGAAAAAGTAGTGAAAGTAGCGATTCAATGTTACTGCACACTTGCCGGCAACTTTGATTTTTTTAAACACTATTTATTTTTAGAATTTTATATAAAAACTATATTTCTGAATAATTACCCAGGGATGGTTACTTTTATATAAAGTAAATACATAAACCATATCTTAAGCACTATAAAAGTAAGAGTCTCAAAATTTAGGGTGTATTTATTTCTAGCTTTTTACATTATGCATGTTTTGTCTAGTTACGCATAAATTATTTTCATATAAATTAAATACTGTACAGAAATAAATGACAAAAATGTATTTTTATGAATATTCTTGGGTGGTGGGGATTAGTTAGAAATCCACATAAAAGCTTCAAAATTATTATTTTTTGTAAATAACCAAAAAAAAAAAAAAAAAATTAAAAAAAAAAATTACATTTTCAGGTTTCGGGGATAGGACTGTAGGGATACCTCCCTCTGCCCATAAAAACTTTTAATAATTAAGGCCCCTATTACGGTTTAAAACTCAACTCTACTTCAGTTGAAATTTTACAATTTTGTATTATCAATTACAACTCAACTTGTCAAAACTTTTTAAGTTGAATTTAAACAACTCTGTTGTAGTTTCACCGTTTACAACCCTGTGTTAGTTCGGTTAACAAAAGTTTAAAATATTTACAACTCATCAGTAGCAGTTGTTTCAAATTACAAATCATCAGTAGCAGTTCAAGTTGTCTTTTAGACAACTCAACTGAGTTGAGTTGTAAACCGTAATAGGGGCATAAATAATTTTAAAAAAGAAATATTTTATGTCACCGCCCACAAAGGAGGGCGCCCCGAATCTCCTGGATCCAAGTTAAGGTTTTCGAACACTCGCTGACCTTCAAAGTTGCATTTGCTAAACGAAAGTGTGAGAAAATTTAAAACAAAATTTAGTTTTTTGGATTTGGATTGGATTAGTTCTTCTAAGGGGAACTTTTTTCTCCTTGATCTGATTTTCAAGCCTTAAGGCCATAAGATATTTTTTTTTTTTACCACGTTTGATTGATCTAGGATTACTCAATAGCTTCTAAGAGCGAATATAAATTAGATTGGCTAGATTGCCAAAATACCCCTATGTGTGTCGTAGGCGCCCTGACAATATTTTGTTCTAATTTGCTTTGAAAGCCATCCACACCAAATCTTAAGACCCTCTTATAGTGCTTCAGTTATCCAGGGATAAAATTCTAAAATTTCACTTTTCATAGACCGGGTCACATATAATATTAAAAGTATAAAATTTAGATTTATTCATGGCATCCTTTAATTTTCAATTTTATGTTTTTATTACTTGGTTTGTGTCACATACACGCCAGAATCACGTCTACTATGGGAACACTCATTAACATTTAATTGTGTTTTTTAGCTTTTATTATAACCAGCATAGTATCAAATTATCGGTAACGTTTACCCTATAAGACGAAATTCCTCAAAATCCCGACTTCTAGAGAACATCCTTTCATTGTTAATAATTTTCTTAAATTAAGCGCTGACATACGGACTTACATTACAGCCAAAACAATAGGAACCATAAAAACTTCCAAGATTTCTTTGTTGAAAACCCATACCTTCAGTCTTAAACCTTAGCACCGTACCTTAAATACAGCAATTTTTACCAACCTATACGTTTCTTGCATTTGAATCTTGTTTGTTGTTGTTTTTCAAACAAAATTCTCAGTAAATTGAAGTTTTAGGGTAAAAAGTAATCTTAATGAGCAATTTGGGGTGCGTAGACATGTTCAGATTATATTGGTATGATCACAAAAGTTGTTCAGTTTTATATATTATATAAAATATAAACTTAAGTTCGATTTATTCTCTCTAAGAAAGAATAATTTAAATTACAAATTAGGTGATAATATTAAAGAAAAATTGGAAAAATTAGATTTTTAGACACCAGCAGAGCGGAATGTACATTTTCTAGACAGCTACATCCGTCATCAGCACTCTTCGTATCTATCTAATTAGGGCAGTGTTTAGTTGTACGCATCATCTATTTAAAATATATATTGTTAGTGAAAATTTGAGAGTCTCTGGAAGTTAAAACTTTTAAACTAAACAAACAAAAATCGAAAAACTTCCGTTAACAAATTATCAACGATCGTAATGCAGAATACATACAATAGTAAAAATTTTAACGAAACTAACGAATTTTAACGCGACGAAATATAATATAAAGATATGGGCAATTTTGTTTTGGAAAAATTTTTTTTCGAAAATGTTTTGAAAAATGTTATCGAAATTTTTTGTAAAATTTTGATCGAAAAATTTTCTTTAATTTTTTTTTTAATTTTATCGCAAATCTTTTAATAAAATTTTTTTCGAAAATAATTTCATAAAATTTTATCGAAAATTCTTTGTAAAGATTTTATCAAATATTTTTTCTAAAAATTTTATCGAAAATTTTTTCTAAAAATTTTATCGAAAATTTTTTCTAAAAATTTTATCGAAAAATTTTTTTTTTAAAATTTTATCGAAATTTTTTTGTAAACATTTTACAGAAAATTTTTTGAAAAGTTAGAACAATCCTGCAATCTATATTGTATTAGAATCGTCAGGCTAAAGCACATTAAGGCAGCCTATTGACTGTCTCTTGTTCCTAGTGGACACCCTGTGGCTCTATCGGCTACCGCTATATGTATTGCTTTCTATAAAGGACTTTAATACAAATATAGATAAGATAAGATATAATATAAACACAAAAACGGCCTTTTCAGGGGGATTATTGAACCCCAGAGATCTGTACGAGCTCAATTCGATCTACTGGTCGCGGTCTAATATATATTTAACATAATTTTTGCAAAAAAAAAACCGGCTTCAAAACAGATAGATGGGCACCAATTATAAACTAAAAATTAGATTTAAACCAATTAAACCGCCAAAATTAGCGGAAAAAGGTAAAGACTATGTAAATGTCAAGCATATACCTATTACTGTTCAAAATTTAAGCTATTTTCACCAGCATCCGTCTTTTATGGGGACACCATTCAAGCCTCTGTCTATAACGGTTTCAAAGATAGGGTCACATAGATCAAATCACATCACCTATTCGGACACCCTTTAATTTACAATTTTAAATTAAAGACCTGTTGTTATAGAGGACTTGGCCACAAAGATTCTTTGTAAATTTAAACTATGTGTATATAACTGTTAAAAAGTTTAATCATATATATCAAATTAAATGAACTATTGGGATACCTTTTACATTATAATTCCAAATATTTATACTTGTTATCATACCAGAGAAAGTAGTGGATATTCTGCATAATTTTCAAGTGTTTGTGTTTAACGGTTCAAAAGATAGGGCCATATAAATCAAATTACATAATTTATGGGGACACCCTTTAGTTTCTATATACAAATTGTATACTTGCTATAGTGGACTTTGCAACACAGGTTCCTTGTAAAATTCAGCTATCTGTCTATAACAGTTCAAAAGTTTGGCCACATACATAGAATTACATTAACTATTGGGACACCCTTTTATTTCCAAATTCAAATTTTATAATTTTTGTTATAGCGGACTTAGCAATACAGGTCCTTTGTAAATTTCAGTGGTCTGTGTACAACTGTTCAAAAGTATGGCCATATACATCAAATTAAATGAACTATTGGAGCACCCTTTAATTTAAAATTTTGATTATTTATACATTATATTATAACGGTCAGAGTAATCGACATTCTGTAAAATTTTCAAGGTTTTGCCTACAACGGTTAAAAATATAGGTCATATTACGTCACCTATGGGGAAACCCTTTAAGTTTTAAATTTATTTTTTTTTATTAATTTCTGCTGTTGGGAGCTATAGCGACACGCAATTTTTTAAAATTGTAATTTGGTGCCCTTTACGGTTCTTAAACACGTAAAAAACATGTATGTTGCATGGGCACACCCTTTAATTTTTAATATAATAAACTGATTTTAAAATGGGACCAACCTGAAAGCATAACCTTTCAAACAAAGAAAAAATTTTAAGATCGGTTCTGAAATTGCCGAGTTCAGCGGTTACATACATAAAAAAGGCAACATTCAGACGAATAGATAACCTTCTTGTTTTTGAAGTCGGTTAAAAAACAAGCAAAAGCCAATCATAACAATCGACAAAAAAATTAATAAAAACAACGTGAACATATATAAGTGGGTGTGGTTTTTTGCCCACAGCCTCGAATGGAATGGTCCGATGTTGCTGAATTTCATTAGTGAAATTTTCGAAACTATGCCTGGCAGATTGGTGGGCTTAAATTTTCTGTATCTCTTTTGATTTTTTTTTTCGCAATTTTTATTTATTGTATCTTCAATATAATTGAACTATCAATAATTACTCATATCTTAAGTCTAAAAATATACTTGTTAAGTCCAACCAGTGCTGGGCAAAAAAATGTATGTTTCACGCTTACTGTAATTTGTGGGTTATCCCTCTGATGTACGGATGAGAGAAGCAGTGTCCCTCCTTCTTAGTCGAATGTAACCAGGTTCAGTTAGTATGTTACGGGCCAGAGGATTCGGATGAGTTTCAAGCTTCTTTAAATACCTTATGGCAAGTTTCGCTATTTCTGCTTTAACTGAAGGCACGTTTAGATCTTTATGGATGTTCGAATTTTTTATATACCAGGGAGCAGATGTAATAATACGTAGAATCTTATTTTGGCGCCTTTGAATTTTTTCTACGTTGCTAGCTGAGGCAGTGCCCCATAATTCAATGCCATAACACCATATTGGTTTTAGAATTGACTTGTATAATAAAAGTTTGCAGTCTAAAGCTAGAGTAGAATTTCTGCCAATTAGCCAGTTTAGTTGGACTGCTTTCAACTTCATTTGCGTTAACTTTGTTTCTATGTACCGTTTCCATATAAGGCGCCGGTCAAGATGTATGCCGAGATATTTGACATCTGAAAGCTGAGGTATCGTTTGATTATTTATCCGAATAGGGGGGCAAGATTTTCTGCGCAGTGTGAAAGCTATGTGAGTACATTTCTGTTCATTCACTTTTATTCTCCATTTGTTCAACCATTTTTCTAAAATGGATATGTGGTCTTGTAAATATCGTGATGCTACTTCTGGTCTTTCGTGAATGCTCAAAAAAGCTGTGTCGTCAGCAAATGTCGATGTGTGAACTCGGTTACTAGTTGGCATGTCTGAAGTATACAATAAGTATAAAAAGGGCCCCAATATACTACCTTGGGGAACTCCGGCTTCGATTGGCTGGGGTGAGCTCAAAAAATCTCCTTCTTTCACAATAAGTTTTCGTTCGGTTAAATAACTATCTAGCAGCTTATATAGGTTTACGGGCAAATTCAGTTTTAGGTTATATATTAGGCCTTCATGCCATACCTTATCGAATGCTTGAGAAACGTCGATAAAAAGCGCAGAGCAGTATTTTCTCTCTTCAAATGTCTTCTTAACAACATTGACTAACCTGTGAGTTTGTTCGATCGTACTATGTTTTTTAATGAAGCTGAATTGATGGTTTGGAATACATCCTTTGACCCTTAGAATAGGGTTAAGCTTAGTTATTAACATCCTCTCAAACAGCTTTGACATATTTGACAAAAGGCTTATAGGTCTGTATGATTCAATTTTTGTGTGGTCTTTTTCTGGTTTAGGAATCATGGTAACCAAGGACATCTTCCAATCTCTTTTGATGTCTTGGCAAAGTTGATTTCAACTCGAACAGACGGTTAATCAACTACTCTATGTAACGAGTGATTTTTTAAGAGCTTGAGAACTTTTTTTTTAAAAAAACGCATAAAATTTGCAAAATCTCATCGGTTCTTTATTTGAAACGTTAGATTGGTCCATGACATTTACTTTTTGAAGATAATTTCATTTAAATGTTGACCGCGGCTGCGTCTTAGGTGGTCCATTCGGAAAGTCCAATTTTGGGCAACTTTTTCGAGCATTTCGGCCGGAATAGCCCGAATTTCTTCGGAAATGTTGTCTTCCAAAGCTGGAATAGTTGCTGGCTTATTTCTGTAGACTTTAGACTTGACGTAGCCCCACAAAAAATAGTCTAAAGGCGTCAAATCGCATGATCTTGGTGGCCAACTTACCGGTCCATTTCTTGAGATGAGTTGTTCTCCGAAGTTTTCCCTCAAAATGGCCATAGAATCGCGAGCTGTGTGGTATGTAGCGCCATCTTGTTGAAACCACACGTCAACCAAGTTCAGTTGTTCCATTTTTGGCAACAAAAAGTTTGTTAGCATCGAACGATAGCGATCGCCATTCACCGTAACATTGCGTCCAACAGCATCTTTGAAAAAATACGGTCCAATGATTCCACCAGCGTACAAACCACACCAAACAGTGCATTTTTCGGGATGCATGGGCAGTTCTTGAACGGCTTCTGGTTGCTCTTCACTCCAAATGCGGCAATTTTGCTTATTTACGTAGCCATTCAACCAGAAATGAGCCTCATCGCTGAACAAAATTTGTCGATAAAAAAGCGGATTTTCTGCCAACTTTCCTAGGGCCCATTCACTGAAAATTCGACGTTGTGGCAGATCGTTCGGCTTCAGTTCTTGCACGAGCTGTATTTTATACGGTTTTACACCAAGATCTTTGCGTAAAACCTTCCATGTGGTCGAATAACACAAACCCAATTGCTGCGAACGGCGACGAATCGACATTTCACGGTCTTCAGCAACACTCTCAGAAACAGACGCAATATTCTCTTCTGTACGCACTGTACGCATTCGTGTGGTTGGTTTAATGTCCAATAAAGTAAACTGAGTGCGAAACTTGGTCACAATCGCATTAATTGTTTGCTCACTTGGTCGATTATGTAGACCATAAATCGGACGTAAAGCGCGAAACACATTTTGAACCGAACACTGATTTTGGTAATAAAATTCAATGATTTGCAAGCGTTGCTCGTTAGTAAGTCTATTCATGATGAAATGTCAAAGCATACTGAGCATCTTTCTCTTTGGCACCATGTCTGAAATCTCACGTGATCTGTCAAATACTAATGCATGAAAATCCTAACCTCAAAAAAATCACCCATTATAAGGATTCAGAATTAATTTTTAAACAGATTTTAATTTTTATACTTTACATAACGGTATGATTAAAAAAGTGAACGGAGCCATACAGTATTTTTATTTTTAAAACTAATAAAGGATTGATTACAAAATTATTACTTTTTATTTCATCTAGATTTTTTTAATAAATAAAACAATATTTTTTTTTGAAAAATATTTTTTTTATTAAGAAAATAAGTAATTTTTATTAAAAAAAATTTGTATAAGCACAAGAGTGTTGTTTCATGTTTTAAATATTTTTTTTCGTTTTTATTTATAAAAGTATATAAGTATGTATAAAAATGGAAGCATAGTTCGTTTATTTGTGGATTTTTTTTCTTTCTTTTATTATATTTAAATAGCATAGTAACTGGCTTAACTGGCATTTACTATGTTACCAAAATAAGTATAATAATGGGGAATTATTATATTAAAAAAAAAAAATAAAAATAAAATAAAAAATTAAAAGGGGAAGACACTAAATCCATTTAAATAACTAAAAAATAAATTGTAAAAATAAAAACAAAATATTCAATTAAACCAATCAAATCAAATTACATATTATATAAATAGTTAATAATATTATTAATAAAAAAATTAAATAAAATAAAACATTATTAAGGCACTTGAGAATTTTTCAATGACAATTGGATTTTTTTCTTCTTAACTTCTTTCTTATTTTCTTCAATTTGTGTGTGTATGTGTATGTGTTTATTATAATACAAGAAAAAAATAAATATTACTGCTAAAGTAATTATAATTAAAAAAATAATAATAATAATAAAATAAAATAAAAGAAATGTATTTAAATAATTATAGTAATTAATAGCAGTTGTAATTGCAAAAATTAAAAATAAAACATTTTCAAGTTTAATTATAATTTATATATATATTTTTTTTAATGATTTAAAAGTGCTTTTTCAAATTGTAAATTTTTTAATTTTAAATAAAATTATGCATTTTCTACATTTAAATGTATAAACGCTGTATGTTTTTTGTTTTCTTTCATAAATAAAAAATTAATTAAATATAATTGCCATTGTTTTATATTCTACATCTGTTTTTTTTTTGTTTATTTTAATTTAGCATAAAAAAATTAAATTATATTTTTATAAAAATTAACGAGTTTTAAGCAATAATTTAATTATATTAAGCAAATAATTTAAAAATTAAATTAAGATTTTTTTTTGTATGAATTTCATATTATTTAATTTTTTTTTTACACATTTACATGGAATTTATTTCATATATAAACTTAAATATTTTATTAAAGATCTTCCTGCACGCACCTACATTCATAAATCTTGTTTCTGCTAACATGTCAATTTTTTTTAATTAAATATATTTAAATTATCAATCAAGTCATTGTGTTGTAATAATTTATTTAAAGTATAATAACAAAGAAAAAAAATATAATATTTCAATGAAATTGGTTGTAGTATCATGTTTCAACATTTATTTTTTATATATAAAAACCAAATTTTTATGTATTTTTATTAGCAATCTATATTTATATATTTTAAATATAATTTCTTTTTATACAAAAGATATTTTTATTTCATTTACCTTTTATTGTTATTCAAGCAAAAATCATTCATTTATCTTCGATTCCAAGACTGATTAATCAGGTAGCCTCACTATGGAGGGGGAATATTATGGCGAAAATTTTAAATTTTTTTATATGGATTTTGCCAGTTAAACTTACAATTTTTCCTCTTAAATAAACTTTCTCTAATCAAACTTCATATAAAAAAATTGTAAATTTTCGCCTTATAATAATTCCCCTCCATAAAGAGGCTACTTGATTAATATGTGTACCTTGTTCGATTCCTTAATTTAATCAGCAATAATAAGTCATTTTTAATAATAAATAAAAAAAAATATAAATTAAATTTAAAATTTTTATCGTTTTTAACAATTGTTTTTAAAGCTTCTTACACCCGCAGTTTAGACAAACGGACTGAGACTTAGTGCATTTGTATAGAAAATATAATCAGAAGTCTGGCCAATATATTAAAAATTTAAAATTAAATTTATTTTTATTTTTAGCAATTTTTATGCCTTTAAATATTTAAAATGTTTTTTTATAACAAAGTGCCATTACATACCATCACGACAGAAAAAAAAAAACCAAAAATTAAATATTATATTTAAGGGTTAAACGCCTTTTTTTCTACTAGCAAAAAAGGATGTCAGACATGTTTGCGCAAACATTTTATATGTATAAACACAAGTTTGACCAACTTAGGTATTTAATTTAAAAAATATTTTACTATAAATACAGAATTTCTTTGTTTTTGTTTAAATAAATTTGTCATTTGATACCATTGATGTTTATGTTATTGATGTCTTTGAAAAAAAGTACAGATTTTTAAGTTGGTCAAGCTGATTGCTGACATAGCACATTAAAAAATAAAAAAAAAATATAAAATTGTTAATAGTTTATAATATTTTAGAGGGCCTATTACACCAGCAAATAAGTCTGACACATATTTGAAATTAGAAACAAAACTTTGCACAAACATTTTATTTGTATTAGCACACAAGTCTGAGCAACTTAGGTATTAAATTTGAAAAATTGTGCATTAGGAAAACATATTTTTTTTTGTTAAATAAATTTTGGAGTATTTATAATTTTATAAAAAATGTCTTAAAAAATAAAATAAAACTTTTTATGTTGGTCAAACCAATCTGATTGCCTTCACATACCACAAAAAAAAAAAACAATTAATTTAAATATTTTATGATTTCAACAAATTTATTTTCAAAGAGCTTTTTCTACACCAGCAGATAAGTCTGTGTCGCAGAATTGTGTATAAGACACAAAAGTTTGAACACACATTTTTCTTTTCAAAAATGTGAAAATTTATTTTTGACCTACAATTCAAATCATTCGATTACATACCACAATAAACAAAAATTTAATAAAATATTTAATAGTTTCTATGATTTGTTTATAAAACCAATTTATGGTTTTTGTACGACATACAACAAATTTGATCACACATTCTGTATGATGTGGTGGAGTATGGGCGGAAAAGAAAATTGAGAGATGCAACCAAATATAAGCCTTTTTAGTATGTCACACATTTTTGTATGTTGTAAGACATACCATTAATGTTAATGGTTTAAAGCATTGGAATATTTACAATTTTATTAAAAAAATAAAGAATTTCAAGTTGTTCATGCCCACAAAATTAAATATATTTTTTGGCTTCAACAAATCACTTTTAGAAGAACTTTTTACACCAGCAGACAAGTCATGTACCGTATTTGTGTAAGACACAAAAGTTCGAACAAACATTTTGTATGACAAGCAAGATTATAATGGCCGGCATATTTATTCAGTTCAAAATTAAAAAAAGTTTTAAAACCATAAAAATATTAAATTAATTATTTAATATTTTAAATTAATTATTTAATATTTTACGGTTTTAATAATTTCGTTTTACACAAGTTTGATCATACATTTTGTACGGTGCGGAGAATAAGAGCAAGATTCTGGCCAGCATATTTATTAAGTTTGAAAAAGAAATCTAAAAGTTATATATTCAAATTTAACCCTTCTTTTCCTTTTTCTTGAAACGCCGTGTCTTCCTCTTGACCAATTCTAAGGCCGTGCAAATAATCCAGATTTTTGTATGCGATTTTTTTAAGGAGTAACTGGTAACTAAATATTTTTTTTACGTCAAAAGAAAAAAAAACTATAATTTTCTAGATTGTCAGTGAATAATATTTAGAAGGGATTTCTTATATCAACAGATATAAGTCTGAGAGTAAGGGGTCACACAAGTTTGACCATACATATTAAGATCAAAATTCGAAAAGGAATTAAAAGGTTAAATATTCAATTTTAAGCCTTTTTCATTTGCTTTTATTTCTTTGTAAACTGGACACACCTTTTGACCTCTTTATTTTTGTAAATAATAAAAAAAAAAAAAAATAAAAATTTTAATATTGGGGCTAACCAAATGGATCGAAATCTCTTACATACAATACGAAAATAAATAAAAATTGGTTAAAAATAATAAAAATTAATTAATCAGCAGTTAAGCTGTACATACAATCATTTTTGTGTGACCTACAAGTTTGATCACACATTTTTATGGTTTAAACAAGAATCTAAGCATTATATCTAATCAGTTTAATAAATTAAGATTTTACCGGGCTTTTTACATCAGTCCAAAAAAACACACAAGTTTGATAAAATATTTTCTGTCAAATCGATTGAAATCTCTTACCAATTAAATAAAATTGTTAAAAAATCATCAAAATCAATTAATATTTTTTAAAGAGAATTTATACATCAACAGATAAGCTTGACATACATTTTTGTATTACCTACAAGTTTGATCACACATTTTTTATGATTTAAATAAGAGTCTAAGGCCCATTATTATAACTTGGCAATAGCTAAAGGTAAGATTTTTTCGAGAAGATAAGTAGTTTTTGGTTATTATAAGAAAGCTAAAAATAACCATTAACTATCACGTAATTTAAATGCAAGTTATTAAAATAAATATAAGATTTGTTCGTCGTCTCTTTTTGATTCAAATTTTGTTTGCGGGTTTTAAATTTTTAAATAATAAAAAGTTTTAAAAAATGTTTGAAAATTTATGAAGATGTGGTTGGTCAGATTTTTTTGTTGGTTGTTATCTTAAGTGCTGGTTTAGGGTTTTTAGTTTTAAAACAATTAATTAAAAATAGTTTCATATTTTTTTTGTGAATCAAATTTAAACTAAAATCGTTGTGGTTTGTTATTCTTATCGAGTTAAAAAAACGTTGATAATTACTGAAAATGCCAGGCGTTCGTTATATTTTTAAATAATTTGTCTGTTTTGCAAAGTGGTTTTAAAAAACTTGATATTGTGCGTATGCACATGTTAGTCAGACTTTTTGTTGGCTGTTTTACAAATTGTTGATTTAAGTTTTTATTATTTAGAAAAGTTTAATTGAAAATATTTCATTTCTTTCTGAATAAATTTAAATCGTGATTTTGTATTTTTATTTACAATTTCAAAGGCCTTTGAAAATTTATGGGCAGGTAAAAGCAAGCCTGGCTATCTTTTCGAAAATGCGTTGTAAAGACATGTATGTCAGACTTCTTGTTGATTGATATGATTTGTTTAAAGACCTTTTTGTTTTTGAATTGAATATTATTTAAAAATAATTTTTTTATTACAATTTTTGTTTTTGGTGGTTTTGAAAAACTTTCTAATCGTTTTTTGTTTCATTAAATTTTTGTAAATGACCTTTCGGGAAATAACAAAAATGATATTGATTTTCTATGTATGGTGGTAAGACATGTTTGTCAGACTTTTTGTAAGTTAAACTAATTTTTGTTTAACTTACTGTCAGTTTCACAATGTCGAAAGAATTCGTTCTTTCGTACAAGTAAATTCAAAATAAAAACAAATTTTTTAATTGTATTTAATATAATTTTAAGAAAAAACGATTAAATTGTCTTCTTTCCGATTAGAAAGGAAATTTAAAAATTGTTAAAATCGTGGTTTGGTGTTTTTTTTCTTTTTGATCATACTTTTTGCTGGTTGAATAACTTATCTGCTGATAACTTATCTGCTGATTTACATAGTTTTGTTTTGGTTTTTAAGGATTCATTTAGAAATAAATACAACAAACCTTTGTGTTTGAGTTTTATAAAAATCTCAAAATCTTGTCTGTTGTTTTAAGTGTTGTAAATGACTTTTTTTAAATATGTGTGTATAATGTGTGTTAAGAGATGTTTGTCAGACTTTCTGTAGGTTAATATTTTTTATGAACTTAGATTAAGTTTTCTTATTTCTTTCCGATTATAATTGAAATTTAAAAATTGATAAAATCGTGGTTTTATGTTCATAATAAATTTAAAAGTTTTTTTTTTTTTTTATATAATGAGTTTTATAAGAATCTCGAAAACTTGTGCTTTTGTTTAAAGTTTTGTAAGTTACTTTTTTGCGAAATAACAAAAATTATGTTGAGTTTATGTGTATGGTATGTTAAGACTTGTTCTTTGTCCGACTTTTTGTTGGTTAATATCTAATCTGCCGTTTTTTTTAATTGGTTTAGATAAAAGTTGTTTTATTTATTTCAGTTTAGAATTGAAATTTAAAAATTGGTAAAATTTTGGTTAAGTGCTGTTTTTTTTGTTCTTTAAACATTATGTTCACTTATCTGTTGGTTTCAGTTTTTTTTTTTGTATTGTTTGCATAAATAATAATTAATTTAGATCAGCACTTTTTGCTTTAAAATTTTGTAGGCAACACTGGTAAATGAAATATAAATATTTAGGCTGATTATAATTTTAATTTTTTTTTTTAAACTTTTAAGGTGTTTTTTTGTGAGTGTAAATTTTGTTAAAATTGCTTTTTAAAAATAATTTTTTTATAAAAGGTGAAGGCGTATTTGTCATAGTGTTTACTGGTCGAATCATTTTTTTTATATTTTTAATAAATAATCTATAATAGATTTTTTCTTAGATAAAATAATTTCTTTTTAGTAATTCTTGAATGGTTAAGAAATATTTATCTTTTTATAATTGTTAAAGTTTGTTGTTAAAAATCTTTTAAGGTCTTTTTTGTGTTTGTTTGTCTTTTGTTTAGTTAGTTATATTTTAAATATATATATATATAATTTGTATAATTAAATTAATAAAATAAATAATAAAAAAAAAAATATTTTAAATAAATGCAAAAATAAAAAATAAAGTGTTTGTTTTTTACATCAATAAGATTAAATAAAGCAACCCAGCCAAAATTAAAATAATTTACATAGTTTTTGTTTTTTGTGTTTTTTTTTTAAATAAAAAAATAAAATTTTCAAAATCGTTTTCGAAATGTCATTATCCATTTTGTTAATGGATAAATAATATAATAAAAGTTAAATATATAATAATATTATTATAAACAAGTATGTGTATATATAAACAATAGTTGTTGTTTTTTTTTTCGTTTCCTTTTTATATAAAATTATATAATTATTAAAATATATGTATGTATATAGAGATTAAATAATTTTATTTTAAAACATGTCTTTAGTTTCATTTCATTTTAAGTTAAGTTAATTTAATTTTTTCTTTAAAAAAATAATTTAGTTAAATATTTAATGTTTTGTTTTCTCTTTAAATAAATTTTTAATAAAATATAACAATTAAATAGAAAAAAGAAAAAGAGAAAGAGAGATACAGATACAGATACAGATAGATAGTACCCGCAAGTATTTATCGTAACATAGTAAAAGTTGTTTGTATGTATGTATATTTATATAAAGATAAATGATAAAAATAAAATTATGATAATAATTATAATAGAATAAAAATAAAGAGAAATAAACTAGAATTTTAGTTTGTTTGCAGTTAAATATTGTGAATATTGAGATTTTGTTGCTGTTGTTGTTTGATTGATTGATTGTTTGATGTTATATTTAATTATTATTCTTTTTTTTTTTGTCAAACGTAAGCGTCAACGTTTTATAATTTTCCAAAATTCTAAAACTGCTGCTAACTGGTTGATTTAAACACTATTAAACGTAACCGCGCCCTGACTACTCGCAACCAATTACATTTTAAGTGACTTTTGTTGACGTTTCGTCGTTCTTTGTTTGTTACACATCAATTGACAAATACACAAAATGAAATAAAATTATAATATTAATATTAATTATAATAATAATAATAAAAATAAATAGTTTTATATTTCTAAATGAATTTATAAAGCTACATGCGAGAATGCGTCTGCAGTGGAGTTGCAGCTAATGCGATTGAACACAGGTAAACGGGCCTCTTCGGCTGTCACAGCACCATTTAATGATGACACAGAGTTGACTTTGAGTGGAGGCTTACTGGTATTGATGTTGTTAGTGGCATTGCCACCACCAACACCACCACCTCGTATTACAGCAAGTGGTGAACTAGAACTTTTTTGCAATAATTGTTTGGCTGGCGGTTGTGGTGGTGGTTGGTGATGGTTTGGTGCTGTAACATTGGCCACAATTGGTTTTATATACATTGGTGTTTGTCCCAGCATTAAGGTAGTTGCTGTTGATGGTGCTGATTGTTGTTGTTGTGGTGGTGGTGGTGGTGTATTTACTGGCGACATGGAAGCATTAGGACTTTCGGGCGGTGTATTAACATAAGTGAAAGCATTTTGAAAAACAGAATTGGCTGGACTAATTTGTTCACCGAAAGGAAAACTGGTCATAGAGCTTGTAGGTGACAATGACAATGAGCCAGTTGGTGATTCACGATCTGAACCGGTTGACATACTTAAAGGTGGACTTAATGGTAATGAGTGATTAACTGCACCACCACCACCAACACCACCATTGAGACTAGATTTTGCACTCAATGGATAAAAATTGGAATGATTTTGTTGCTGTAATTTTGTTTGTTGCTGCTGAAGTTGTTGCTGCTGTTGTTGTTGCTGCTGCTGTTGTTGTTGTTGTTGCTGCATGGCACGCGCTTCATCCGCATTGTGCACAAAATGACAACGTGGCCCATAAGGACAAAAACCCACACTATGGAATGTACGACAATATTCAGTTTTGTATTTTGGATGTCTTTGTAAGTTACGCAATTCATGATATCCATGTGCAAATTGGCACTTTTCACCGTACTTGCATTCGCCTGCTTCCTCAAAGGGGCGACAAAGTTCCGTTTTGTACCTTAAATAGAAAAAAATTATTTTTATTTAATTATAAAAATATTAGTTTTGATCTACAAGACGTTCGCATAAGGTTTAGATCTCTTAAGGTTCTGTTTAGTATCACTTCTATTTATTCATGTTTATAGTTATTCTATACAAAAAGAGCGGTATAAATGTTCTTCTGATTTTAGGCTGGTTAACAACACTTATTTTTGTATTCACATAATTCACGATGACCCAAAGCTTATCTTCGGAATGGTATAACAATTACTGCTCTACTTGCACATCCTGCACAATATCAGGAGGTATGCTAGTCTATCAGTCTGGGGGCTGTGGGTTCGACTCCTACCAAAGACTCTGTATGTTTCACTTCAAAGTGAAGGTCTGCATTACTATGCTCAGTAAATTAAGTAAATTTAAATATAATTTGTAATTGTATCGTTACTTTAAATAAATACATCGTATATAGAGTTTTGAGACTAAACATATGAATGAACATATGAATGACATTTGGAAGAGATTTCATTAATAAAACTGAAGTGGGCTACACTCATCTTTACCATACCCAATGGAAACAGATATTTTTATGAATATATTACATAAAGAATAAAAGTTGAAAGTATATTCGAATCAAAAAATTCATTATTTTCGGTTTGGGGTGTTAAGTAAACTACCCCTTGCCCCTTCCCGATTATGTACAAAAATTATACAGCTCTTCATCTCCATAAACCAAAGGTACATACAAAATTTTATCTTGATATGTCATACGGTATGACCTGTGGAGCGTTTACAAAATTTGGGAGTAAGTAAACTACCCCTTGCCCCTTCCCGATTATGCCTAAAATTTACACAACTCTTCATCTCCATATAACAAAGGCACATACTAAAGTTCCTGTTAATATGTCATACGGTATGACCTGTAGACAGTTCACAAAATTGCCGATTATACCCAAAAACTATACAGCTCTTCATCTCCATATACCAAAGGCAAATACTAAATTTCATTTTGATATGTCAAACGGTATGACCTGTACAAACTCCACAAAAATAGTGGCACACACAACAGACATCATCGCGAAAATAGCCAAAATGGATTCAGGAGACCTCAAAACTTCAAAATTCAAAATTCCGACCTGGATTTTTTTCATGATTATTATACTTTACCTTATACTACGTATGATAAAGTAAAAAAAAACAAATGTCAATTATAATTTTCAAAGCAGTAACTCTTTGGGTTTAACAAATAGTCAACGAATTGCTATGAAAAACAAACATTGGTTAAACCATAGTCATTAGTTAACTAAGTACTGTGAATTTGGGCCTTAATATTAGTTTTTTCTTCATTCAAGTTAATAATTTATTGAAATTTTAAATCCACAAACAGGTCGATGCCACATGTTCATAAAATGATTCAAACGAAATAAATTGTCCATAAAATCCGAATGTTTGAAAAAAAAGATTAACCAGCTTTCAATAGAAATTTCTCAGGTACGTTGTTGTGTACCTGTGGAAAGGCCAAAATTTACCGCTTAATTGCTGTGGTAATTTCCTAATTACATATACAGTGAATCTCAAAAGTCTTGGTACCCCCTAATTTTTTCATGAAATTATATTGTAATATAAAAAATTTAGGAGAATTAAATAATATAACTCAACGATTTCTTTTATTACTCTCTTACTTATAATTAAAAATACAAAAAATTCAATATTATTAAAAAAAAGTATGTAACAAAAACAAAAAATATGATTTAACTTAAAAAATTCAGTCTCAAAAGTCATGGTACCATTACAAAATTTTAAGCAAAGGAATATATTTTTATGACAAACATTGCAAGTTTTACTTGCTTAATATTTCGTAGGATTTCCTTATAGTTTTATTGTTGCTTTCAGTCTATCTGGCATAGAATGTACAAGTTTTTTCGTCAAATCAGGTGAAATTTTCTTCCATTCTTCCGCAAGAGCTGCCTTCAGGTCAGTTTTGTTTCGTATTTCGTGTTTTCTGATCTGCTTTTCCAAATAGTCCCACAGGTGCTCTATTGGGTTGTGATCAGGACTTTGGGGAGGGGTTTGAAGTATATGAGGAGTATTATAGATGATCCACATTTTAACAATGCCAGCAGTATGTTTTGGGTCATTGTCTTGCTGGAAGTAAAATCGGTCAACAACTCCCAGTTTGTCTTAACTTTGGCGTAAATTATTTTTTAATATATTTAAATAAACCGCTTTAGTCATAATTTCGTCGATTTTGACCAAGTTACCAACACCTGCAGATGACATGCACCCCCACACCATCACACTTCCACCTCCATGTTTCACCGTTTTGCAATTATTCTTAGGGTTGAGCTCGTCTCCTGTTTTCCTCCATACCCGTTGCCTTCCGTCAGAACCAAATATGTTATATTTTGACTCGTCTGAAAATATAACGTTGTCCCAAAAATTTTGTTCTTTGTTAACATACTTTTTTGCAAACTCTAGACGTTTTTTTCTATTTCTTTCGTTGACAAGCGGTTTCTTACGAGCTATTCGTGATTGAAATCCAGCACTTTTAATAGTCCTACGAACTGTTTCTGCAGAAACGTTTTTTTTAAATAAGTGTTCTAGATGCAACGCAATTTTAGTCTTCAAATGGATTTTTCTTGATTATTGAAACAACAGCCCGTTTTTCTTTTACAGTTAACTTTACAGGACGTCCGCTTCTGGGCTTATTCTCTATTCTTTTTTTCCTTCTGGAAGCGGTTTATCACTTTTTGCACTGTTGATTTTGATCTCCCAATTATTTTTGCAATTTCATTATAAGATTTGCCCTGTTTGTGGCAGTTTATTATTATTTTACGTTGTTCAATAGATAATTCTCTTCTAGACATATTTACGTTACTAATACTTCCAATTTAAGTTATGCACAGTCTTTAATTCACTTTTAAACTAGATTATATGCTTCAGAGAAATGTATTGCGATGTCAGCGTAGAATAACGGTTTATTACCGTACCAACCACGGATGTATATTTAGCAGAAATGCAAATATTAGTAAAGGTACCATAAGTACCATAAGTTTTGTGGCGATGATTTAGTGTAAACTCAACTTTCTTAGTTATTTTTCAGAGTTATAGAAAATATTTTGCTATTTTAAGATTACAATCTAATAAATAGCATATAAAGGAATAACTGAGAAATGTTATTTGTAAGGTTGTGTCTAATCTATGAACAAATGCAACCAAAAAGTATTTGAAGATGCTGGGTACAAAGACTTTTGTGACTCACTGTAAATATTTTATTATTCTTAGAACATTTAAGCCTGCCTGAAAATTATCTAATTATGTATGGGCATCTTCGTTACAGCTCATTACACAGATGTTTCTGAAACTTTTCGAATTTTTTTCTTTCCACGAAGTATCGTTAACAATTTAACACGCCACAATGTGTTTGGACAAAGATTGCATAAACTGTTTAATAAAATTGGTATGTATTATTAAATCATTAGGGGGCATTTCTTATATCGATATTAGCGAAACAGTTGACTTAAGCAAGCTGTCCGTCCGGTCCGCCCGATCAACAGAATCGTGTGACAACTTCAATTGAATAAACATTTGTTTACAGCCAACCTTGTATAGTGTATTTGATTATTTAATAGTGAACATCAGTGTTGATATCTGACAGTGTTGAATTTGTACCGCCCCATTATTAAAGTTGTACCAAATCAGCATCAATTTACCAGAATTTGGCTTGACATTAAAATAGAACAAATTATTATACTGCGATATTTTACTAAGGTATTTTAAAGTAGTGATAATCGCCCTTGATTCCTTGAATTACTGTTTTTATGTTGCTAATTTACTTAAATTCAGTTTGCTAAAATACTTATTTATATACATACATCTATATATATAAAGCACAAAATGTGTTTGTTTGTTTGTTTGTTTGTTTGTTGGAAAGCTATAGCTGCCTATACCAATGAACTGATCTTTCTGAAATTTTCACAGTTTGTTATTAGATACACGGGTGGTAAAATAGGGTACTTATTTTTTTGATATTCGACGTGGGCGTGGCATCTTCCATACAAAGTAAATATTTATCATCGTGTTTCTTGGTAACAGTAATAGGTAGCACCTTGAATTTTGCACCAGTAACGTTTATATTAACGTACATAGTATAGAGAAAGATGGACTGGATTGGAATAGCGGGAGTGGTACCTTTCATACAAAGTGAAAAATTATTATCCTGTATCTAGAGAACTGCACTAGGTAGCGACTTGGAATTATGCACAAATAACCATCATATTAACCTACATAGTTTAGCTAAACACAGACTTGATTGGAATAGCGGAAGTGTTACCTCCCATTCAAAGTGGAAAATTATTATCCTGTATCTAGAAAAGTGCACCAGGTAGCGCCTTGGAATTTTGCACAAATAACCATCATATTAATGTACATAGTTTAGCTAAACACAGACTGGATTTGAATAGCAGGAGTGGTACCTCCCAAACAAAGTGACAAATTATTATCCTGTTTCTAAGAAACTGCACCAGGTAGCGCCTTGGAATTTTGCATCAATAACCGCCATATTAACGTACATAGTTTAGTTAAACACAGACTGAATTGAAATAGTGGGAGTGGTACCTCACATACAAAGTGAAAAAATATTATCGTGTTCCTGGCGAACTACAATAGATAGCGCCTTGAAACTTTGTGCTAAAGTGCATAGTGTGCTAAAATATAGAATGAATTGCAACAGTGGACGTGGTACCGCCCATACAAAGTGTAAAATTATTATAGTACACAAAGAGAACTATAATAGGTATGGTCTTGAAAGTGGGTACAAGCAACTTCCATACCCAAGCGTATAGTCTAGAAAAACATAAGCTGAATTTGGACAGTGAGCGTGGTACCCCAATACAAAGTAAAAAAATCATTATCCTGTTTTTAGAGAACTGCCGTAGAAAAACACAGACTAGATTGGAGTAGTGGGCGTGGTACCTCCTATACAAAGTGAAAAATTATTATCGTGTACCTAGAAAACTGCAATAGATAGAACGTTGAAACGTTACACGAGTAACCCTTATACTAATATTCATAGTTTAGGCTGGATTGTGGCAGTGGGCCTGCTACCTCCTAAACAAAATGAAAAAAATTTTCCACAAGTAACCTTCATACTAATGTCTAGTAAAATACAGACTGGATTAAGATAGTGGGAGTGGTACCTCCCATAAAAAGTAAAAAATTATTATCGTGTTAATTCATATAGTCTAGCAAGAAAAGATTGGATGTGAACAGTGGGCGTCGTACCTTGCATATACACTGAAACAGTAAAATGTTTTTTATAGCATTTTGATTCTAATTTTTTTTATCAAAATTTTATCGAAAAAGACAACTGATTAATGAAAACCTGGCTACGAAGAACATGACTAATTCTTTTATCATTTTTATGATTTACATATGTATTTCTTAATATAATCAACCTTATTCTATTTGGCGTCAGGGACGAATGATGATGTAGGCACAAAAGTGACGACGATCACTTTTCCAAATAAAATAAACTATATTTCATTAAAATCGATGCACAAATCTTGATTTTATTCACAACTAGCTATGCCCATACACGTAGTGTGCCTTCTGACAATATTTTCTTCTATTTTGCTTTCAAACTAATCCACACCAAATTTAAATACTCTTATATTTTGGTACAATTGATGCAGATTTGGTATAATTTTGTCATTGGGGCGGTACAATTTAAAGTTAGTCAGATCCCAACACTGTCTCTCATCCCTGAAGCTTCCCGTTTTTAACTGAAGGTTGTACTTTATATAAAGGAACCCATCCCTGGATGAAATTCTAAAACTTATATAAAATTCTAAAAATTATTGTAAAGCTCTGTTAAAGGTGTTTAAATCATTTCAATAACAATGTAATTCCACAAAGTAAAAAAACACAAAAATTTTATTCAATTGGCTATTTGGCAGTAATTAATTCATATGTTGTCGTTGTTTTAAAACAGCTCTCTCCACCTGTTGCGCAGCCCTGTTTAAAATATACCGTTTTCAATTCATATTTTGTCATTATTTTAAAACAGCGCCAACTGTTGCGCAACATTGCTTAAAATATCTTACTTTCAAAAATAAAAGATCCATTAGATCGGCTCTAAAAAAAAGGCGTGTTTTTACTCCTTTTTCTCCCGTTTCTTTTGGAAATAAGATATTTTTGGGAAAAACAAAGTATCCTATATTGCAATCAGGATACTAAGGTACCTCCTTACAAAATTTTTTTAAAATCCATCCAGTAGTTTTTACGTGATGCGAACACATACAGAAATACATACAGACAAGAAATGATTTACTATTCTGTTATTATATGTATAGATTAGGTGAAGGTATCTGAGTTTATCCCAAATTTCAAGTCTCGCCAGACCTGTAGTGAAACTTTTCTTAATTTTTATAACCTCCATTTTATCAACTAATTTTCCGAATCGGTTCGAACTTGTTATTTAAATCTTTTCCAATGGTTTTATGTATTAGTTTATATAGAGGTACCCATCCCTGGGCAATAAGGCTTTATTTAAAATTTTTAATTGTAGTGTTCTGCGAATAGTGTTTAAAATATCCAGCATTTAAAAATAAAAGATGCTGTCAAGTATGCAGTAGCTTTAAATCGGTAAAAATGCGCACTTTCTCCATTTTCTCTTGGAAATGAGATATTTTGCGGATGTCTTATATTAGAACCGAGATACTAAGATACATACTCACAAAATTTTATTAAAACTCATCTAGTAGTTTTTACGATAGTAAAAAATTCCAAAAATTGGTGTTACTATCTGTACCAGCAACAATATGTTCAAATAATATTTACTGCCAATTTCACAAAGTCACGCGAATTCGTTTTTTCACACAATTTAAAAAAATGTTGTTTTTGTTTTAAATGTAATTGTGCGAAAAAAAAGAATTCGTGTGACACTCTGAAATAGCCAGTTAATGAAAGTTAATGAACTGAAATGGTCCTGTTACAGTTTTATTATACGACAAAATCATCGTCGACACAACAAATCGATAAATGTTGATTTTGCCAAAGGGTATACCAATTTTAACCCGTCGACACAAAACGTCGTCGTGTTGTGTCGACGACGACGCCAAATAAAATAGGGGTGATTGATTTTTAATAATGGGTGATTTTTTTGAGGTTAGGATTTTCATGCATTAGTATTTGACAGATCACGTGAGATTTCAGACATGGTGCCAAAGAGAAAGATGCTCAGTATGCTTTGACATTTCATCATGAATAGACTTACTAACGAGCAACGCTTGCAAATCATTGAATTTTATTACCAAAATCAGTGTTCGGTTCGAAATGTTCAAATGTGACAAATTTTGTTCAGCGATGAGGCTCATTTCTGGTTGAATGGCTACGTAAATAAGCAAAATTGCCGCATTTGGAGTGAAGAGCAACCAGAAGCCGTTCAAGAACTGCCCATGCATCCCGAAAAATGCACTGTTTGGTGTGGTTTGTACGCTGGTGGAATCATTGGACCGTATTTTTTCAAAGATGCTGTTGGACGCAACGTTACGGTTAATGGCGATCGCTATCGTTCGATGCTAACAAACTTTTTGTTGCCAAAAATGGAACAACTGAACTTGGTTGACATGTGGTTTCAACAAGATGGCGCTACATGCCACACAGCTCGCGATTCTATGGCCATTTTGAGGGAAAACTTCGGAGAACAATTCATCTCAAGAAATGGACCGGTAAGTTGGCCACCAAGATCATGCGATTTGACGCCTTTAGACTATTTTTTGTGGGGCTACGTCAAGTCTAAAGTCTACAGAAATAAGCCAGCAACTATTCCAGCTTCCGAAGAAATTCGGGCTATTCCGGCCGAAATGCTCGAAAAAGTTGCCCAAAATTGGACTTTCCGAATGGACCACCTAAGACGCAGCCGCGGTCAACATTTAAATGAAATTATCTTCAAAAAGTAAATGTCATGGACCAATCTAACGTTTCAAATAAAGAACCGATGAGATTTTGCAAATTTTATGCGTTTTTTTTAAAAAAAAAGTTCTCAAGCTCTTAAAAAATCACTCTTTATAATAATATTCTTACCTTGATGTATTAACTTGCTGCTGTGGCAGTGGCTCAGATTGTGTTCTTTCCAGTTTTCGATGTAAATTAATGTTTCCCAAATTTTCGATAAGTGTATTTACAAGTGTTGCCACATTCGAATCCTGGTGCGACTGTGGTGGTGGTTGCTGCTGCTGTTGCTGATGGGAATGAAGCTGATTAAGATGATGTTGTTTCAGTTGTGGCTGTGGTGTTGAAATTGTACGCGTTAATGCTGCATGAAAACGAAATTGATGATTAAGTGTTTTGTTCGGAGTCTGTTGTTGTTGTTGTTGTTGTTGCTGTTGCTGTTGCATTTGTATTTGTTGCTCCATCTGATCCATTTTATCCATTTGATCCATTGAAGAATTATTGGAACAATTAATGTCCATTATATTTAGTTCAGTCATTGAGTTGCCAATGTTTATATGACCATTTGATAAGTTTTGATTAGTATTTTGGTGTAAAGTTTCGGTGGCTTTGCTCTAAAATTAGATAGAAATAAATTTAAAAAAATATATTTATTAATTATTTATTTGTGTTTATAACAACAATTTCTTAAATGTTAAGTAACTCGTTGATATCAAATACATAATTTCAAAATATTTAATTTCGAAGTAAATGTTGCAGAAAATAAGTAACCCAACATACTCGTTTGTTAGTATAACGCAGCAACCAACCAACATGTAATCCAAGGTAAACGATGAAAGCGAAACAAACAAAAACAAGGCTTTTAATAACCAAACAACAGAATAACAGGGAAAGAGAGAGATAGAGAGAGAGAGGGAGATGTCTACAAACACGCGCGAGAGACAAGAAGGAAAAACCACACGAAAACAATTATGAAAATAAGAGTGAAGTGTTGCGATAAGTATTTTCATATGGTATTATTTGAGCTGTACAACTTTGTAATGATATACGAGGGCAGTTTAATAATTTCGTAACTTTTGGTATTTCCAGCGCTATTAGTTTATTTTGATTGTCATTGAAAGCGTGGAAAACGAATTTCGTCTGCTGATTAATAATTATTTTTTTAAGTAAAAAAAAGTCAACACCGACTCTAAAGAAAGAACTGATAAATATTATTGGGAGAGCGGACTCTGCTCCATCAATTTCAATGGTTAAAAAGTGGTTTACTAAGTTCCCTTGTAGACGTACCAGCACAAATGGCGTCAGGTCGCCCAAAAGAGGTCGTCACGCTAGAAATAGTCGCTGCAATCCATGAAATGATACTGGACGATCTTAGAATGAAAGTGCGTGAGGTGGCTGACGCTTTACACATCTCATTAGCGACAGTACATAGCATTTTGTATGAATATTTGGAAACGAAATCAATGGCTTCATGGCTCATTAACCTCATCTGTGATTTGTGAATATAGCGGTACCAGGACAATTCCTGTACATTCGTGGATTTTCGTAAATCTTTAAACGTAAATTTTGCTTTTCAAAATGAAAAATATTCCATTATTTATGAAAAACGATTTCGTTTATGTGACTTCTTCGGCTGGTTGCTCGGATGTTAGCCTTAATGCAGTGATCGTTTTGGAGTTATTAGCATATCGTCGGTCTTGAACGGTGGAAAAAACCTGATTGGCTCCGATCAACCGATATCACCAAGATAGCTGATAAGACGATTAACGAAGTTAGTGCGTAATTATATGATGAGCTGTTTGACATTGAGCGCCATCGTGCTGAAACCCAAGATTATCCAAGTTCATATTTATCCATTTAGGCCATAAGATTTCTGCTCTGCCGAGCGCTATGTAGACATTAGCGCTCGGCATTAGCAATGATAAAAAAGAAAAGATTATTTTTCGCCCAAATTCGGTGTCCGATTATAGCTTCTGTATGACCCACACTGAGAAGCTGTAACAATGTGAAAGCGAATAATCCGAGATCTTTTAGCATCATGCTGGTGCATGAAACGCCGAGTTGTCAAGATCGATGGCTAGTCAACGTTTTCCCATATTCGGGCACTTCAGCCACATTCTTGTCGATACGGCGCGTACGACGACGGGGACGAATAATCCGAGATCCTTAAGCAAAATTTGCATCATGCTGGTGCGTGAAATGCCGAGTTGTTAAGATCGATGGCGAGTAGACGTCCTTCCTATATTCGGGCACTTCAGCCACATTCTTGTCGATACGGCTCGTACGACGACGGGGACGAATAATCCGAGATCCTTAAGCAAAAGTTGCATCATGCTGGTGCGTGAAATGACGAGTTGTTAATATATTCGGGAACCTTAGCCACATTATCGTGGCTACGCACCGTACGACGACGTGTACCATGAATAAATATTGTTCTCTAGCGACCCAGTCTTACGATCTTTTTGCACCCTTTTGCGTGCAGCACTCGCGGTGGTTGTTTAATTTCGGCCAAGACTTCTTTTTAACAAGCGCCTAGTTTGGGTAAAACAGTACTCACTTTGGAGATAAGTTTGAAATATTTCCTAAAGTTGTTCAAGCCTTAAGTGACTCAGTTTGATCCGCGGAGGTATAATACTGGTTGATATTTCGGTGAGAAAAAATCTACCAGTATCAAAATAACAAATTATTTAATGATAGTTGAGTTAGGATCACCTCTCCCCCCGAGGCATATTGTCCTGTTGACTTTTAGCACTTTGACGTCAATGCTTCGGAAGTATATAGCAGCACCAGCCACGAGGCTTACTCGGGGTCTGAATGTTCAATATAAAAACCAGTGTCCAAAGAATTGGTACCAAGGAAACCGGTAGGCCCAAAGGGACGACTAGACTCAGTGCCCGGTTTGTGCTGAGGTGCTAACTTGACTTAGGTGGTAGCTGTGATTTGAATCTAAATCGCTTTTGCACTTCCACTTTAGATGGCCTCCAACTCCTAAACAAGGAGTATGAACATGGTCCTGCCGGTCATGTTCTCAAATTGCTACTTGTTGTCTCGCTAAGAGCAACAAGTGTTGGAAAGCATCATATTCACCCAGTGGTAAGACCACCGTCAGGTTAAAGCCATCATAGTTAGATACTGGCGTTAATCTAAATCACAAATTTGGAGCACCCGTTAGATAAAGAGGCCAATGATAGACAGACAGACATCGTGCCAATATTAATTGTGTTACGTTTTGGGAAAACCTTTAAAATTAATTAACTGATTTCTTTTAATTAAAATGTTGAGCAACTATTGGGACACCCTTTTCAAATTTATAATTGTACATAAGTGTGTACGTATGTATGTATATCTATATATGTGGTATATTCCCAAAAACTAAACCACCACTAACGTTTAATAGTAATTACCTGTTGCTAAAGTCACATCTTTGTTCACCATTCGTTACTGTCTCATTGTCTAACTGACATAATGTCTGTTTGTAGCACAGATATGTATGAGTGTGTGTGTAATTCTGTCTGCCTATTTGCTGCTTGTTTTGTCGATGCTGTAATAATGTTATGCAATCAATATACCAATTATGTATAGAGCTCAAGTTCAAACTACCACCAATACACTGACGAACAAACAAACAAACAAAACAAAACAACAAATTAAAACCAGTCCGTCAAAGAGACACAAAAAGAAAAACTCGAACATCTTTTTTATATTCGTTCGTTACCTTTTTCTTTCATCATTCAAAAAGAGCTAAAAGCCAAAACAACCAACCGAGTGAGTAGCCAGCCAGCCAACAAAGGCACACAATACTGGCAGCACGCTACAATAACGTCGTCATCATCTCGTATCATCCGTAAATGGATAAAATAACAAACAAAAAAATAAATCAACAACTAAAAACAAAATAATGTTCAACAGTTTTATTTCAGCAGCATGAGGAATGCACGGGCAACATTTTATTTTATTTCATTTAATTTTTTTTTTATTTTAAATCCGGCAATATACAAGACCATACATACCTTCAAGCAACTTTATAACGACAAAAAAATAAAATTAAAAACTTACTGATGTGGTAGGAGCTTAAACGCTTCAAAATTGAAACAAAGAAATACATAAAGAGTTGCCAACCCAGCAAAAAAGCATCTTACATTTCTATCTTTAAAATATTGAGCCTTACAGACAAACCTAAATAAGGGCGCAAAGCGTTGTCTAGCTTTGACGTTTTGTCATCAAAATTAAAACAAAGAAATACATAAAGAGCTGCCAACCCAGCAAAAAGCATCTTACATTTCTATCTTTAAAATGTTGAGTCTTACAGACAAACCTAAATAAGGGCGCAAAGCGTTGTCTAGCTTTGACGCATTGTCTACAAAATTGAAACAAAGAAATACATAAAGAGTTGCCAACCCAGCAAAAAAAGCATCTTACATTTCTATCTTTAAAATGTTGAGTCTTACAGACAAACCTAAATAAGGGCGCAAAGCGTTGTCTAGCTTTGACGCATTGTCTACAAAATTGAAACAAAGAAATACATAAAGAGTTGCCAACCCAGCAAAAAAAGCATCTTACATTTCTATCTTTAAAATGTTGAGTCTTACAGACAAACCTAAATAAGGGCGCAAAGCGTTGTCTAGCTTTGACGCTTTGTCATTAACAGTAATGTTAACTTATATTGTTTAATAAAATCTTATAAATTGATGTTTAAAATAGAGATAAAATCGCTAGATAAAGCAGAAAGTAGTTAAAATGTCATCACTTTTCCACAAAAAAGAAAATAACAGTTTATTTGCAGCCAACTTCACTACTTAACACTCTGTCAAAATTAGATTTTTCAATTTCCAAGCGTTAACATCGCGCTATTTAGATTTTCTTCAAAAAATTTTGTAAATATGTACATACATAACAATTTTTGACAGATAGTTAAGCGCTCAGCGCTGAAAAATATGTCATTTCCAAGAGAAAATGAAGATAGAAAGCGAATGTGCGTAATTTGACCGATTTAAATGACATGGTAGCACCTTTTGTTTTGTTGTAAGCGCGAAATTGCTAACACTACTATTTTCAGAACTTTGCAATAAACGAGTATTATAGATATAAAATCTATGTATGATGTTGCAACATCATCAGTAATTACCCACAGACGTGTACGTCTATGCCAAGTAAAATTATAAACCGTATCTGCAGCAGCATAAAGCAAGAGTATTTTAATTTGGTGTGGATTATTTTCAAAGAAAAGGCAACAAAATATTGTCAGAACGGTTACGATGTCGCGGTCATGGCTAGTTTTTAATGTTATAAAAAACTGACGAGACGTGACACGGCAATTTTTGGTACATTTTGGAGAAACTGCGCTAATTTTTGATTTTCTCTTGTTAAAGTTATTGTTACTTTATAAAGAGAATTTCCCAAGAAATCAATATTTACAGTCAGTATCGTACCTCTGCAGACCAAAACGAGTTCCTTTACGCTTAAACGCTTGACGAGGATAATTTTGTCTTATTTTTTTTTCGAAAATGTTGCTTAAAAAGCCATTTCAATCAAAGGTGAGCTCTACAGAGCCATGATTACGAATTTGTTATGGCTGGAAATGTAAGATATACAGCCCAATTATGAATAAAAATTCACTGGGAAAATTTTCCCTTCTCCTATTCCTGCTATTATAAATTAAAATTTCCCGGGAATTTTTTCCCTTTTCTCTACCGGGAGAAAAAAAGTATTTATTATAAATATTAAAAAGGGGAAAATAAATGACTGTTTTTGGGAGTTTCTTTTCCTCATATATTTGAAAGGCAATTAGAGCGGAGATGTAAGTATTAAATTTAGAAATATGAAACAATGATTTAAAATTTGTTTTTAAGGCCAAAAAATACAAATAGACATCAGGCGCTTCATTCGCTGGCCGTAATGTAGAAGCATCCAGGTATAGCTAGTGGATTTTTCAAGGGTGAGAAGTCTTAACTTTTACAAAAAATTTTCAATAAAATTTTTACAAAAAAATTTTCAATAAAATTTTTACAAAAAAATTTTCGACAAAATTTTTACAATAAAATTTTACAAAAATTTTTCGATAAAATTAATAAAATTGTAATAATGAAGTTAAAATCATAAAAGTAAAAACCGACTGTACATACATATATTATTGTGAAATTAGGAAACATACCAAACATAGAGTAAAAGTGGTTTTACATGACGTGTATTTGTCATATGACTTGTCACTTTTCCATGTGTAAATTCTAAACACGTCGTGTGAACCCATATGACAAACATATGAATATTTTCCAGGTGTACAATACATATGACATTTTTCCTTTAGAACGTGTTCTATTTTGATGTGACAAAGCATCTGACATCCTGTAATGCCAACTTGATATTTTGCTGTTTTAGGTTTTTTGTGGTACCAAAAGCATGACAAAAGCACAACGTTTACATCTTTGCATCAGCTGTGGTTGGCAATACAAAACTGTGTGCCGGTAAATTATATACATATTATAGGTTATGTCAGATGTAATTACACATGTAGGTTTGAAAGCAAAATTTATAAACCGTATGTAAAATGCCTATTTTGACAAGCACATGAAATTACATATGGGTTATCAAACTGACAAGTCATATGCAAAGACCATTTTTAAGGAATATTTAACATTAGTATGGTGAAGGGTATATAAGATTCGGCATGGCCTAATATAGCACTCTTACTTGTTTTTTTTATTATTAAACTTGAAATAAAATGTCTCACTCCCTTTTTTTGAAGAGGGAGATTAGAATAAGGGAGATTTTTCCCGGAACAAAACATTGGGAAGGGAAAAATTTCCCCAGGAATATTCATAATTGGGCTGATAAACATCAATAATCGTTGGTTTCAGTAGGATGGCGCCCCATTTCACACAGCTTATCAAAAAATCGATCTTTTGCGCGCGTAAGTTCGGTAGACGTGTTATGAGCCTTCTTGGCGATGCAAATATGCCGCTTAGGAGCTGCCTTTTTATTTATCTTTTTTATTTGGACCAGCACTGAGAGAATGACCTCTACTCATGCAATGCATTGTGCCAAAACTGGGGCATTATGTTATGGGAAGGAGGAAAGAGAGATACGTGTTTGTGGACATTCAATATGAATTTTCCAACATTGAAAGGGACAGGAAAAAGATATCTGAGCAGGGCGTTTATTCTACATACGAACTGTTCTTCTAAAACACGAATTTTCGCTTTAATGCGTAGTGCTATTCACCGGTCAATCGACCACAAATGGATTGGTTCTTAACGAAGAGCGTGCTGTAGCTCAAGTGGTTAGCACGTTGACTACTAAAGCATGCTCACGATTACAATACTCAGCCGTGGCAATATCAATTTTTCTGATATGTATTGATTCTCTTTATAGTAATGCATATCAGTGTTGGGATCTGACAATGTTTAAATTGTACCGTTCTATTTATAAAATTGTACCAAATCAGCATTAATTGTACCAACATTTGACATTAAGTAAAAAACAAGCAAAACATACATACAGTAAGTAAGTAGCTCGACATTAAAAGATGCTAATTAAAATAGGGTATTTTGAAGTGATGATAATTGACCTTGTTTTCTTGAATTTCTTTTCTGTAAATATTAGTCAACGAAAATGAAAGCGTATACAAACTTTTAAGATTAAAGTAAAGGAAATCCCAAAATTCCTAAAATAAATAACAAAAATCCCAAAATTGGAATTATTAGGCTTTGGCCCATAAAGTCCATATATGGACTAGGGTTCATGAAATAATTTCCGCAAAAATTGGGAATAATCCCATTGGTATTTTAGAACATATAGGCTAATGTCAAAATTTCAATGTAAAATAGATCAAATTGAAGGATCTTCTACTAGGATCATCACTTTTACACGAAATTTGGTTAAAAATATAAAATTTTTATATATTCCTTAAGAATTTCTTTTCTTAAAGAAAGATTAATGGCCCTTTTTTAGGCTGAAATACAAAAATGCAATAATTTTGAAGTTTTTTAATTGAAAATCATCTAGTTGTTAAATCAGGAAAGATATCATTTTGAAATTTTCCCACAATATTTTAAATTTTACTCGCTAACTACGAAAAAAAAAAACAAAAAATATACTAATACTAAGTAGATATTTAATACGAAGCCCTAAAAAAATTTGAGGGTGTAAGGTTCTCAATTTTCAGGCCCATGGCGCCACCACTGTAAGTGAATGATCCCCAGCTTACATACGCTCAGATAATTCTGTTATGTCCATGTACAATTTTGGATCAATCGGACTAGCCCTTTACAGATGGCCCTTTACACTGTGCAATTTTAGGAGCTGGCTACAATACAATAGCAATCACGGCTTGGCTACAATACAAAACTTCACGAAAGTCACCGGATCGTAATCCGATTAAGTATGCCTGGAACTATTTGGAGGAACAAAAAGACCCTACGATTTCTCACTAAAAAGAATGAAAAAATATATATAAGCTGAATAATGCCGGAAACTGAATAAGGCGATAGTAAATAATAAAAATCCTTAACATAAATCAAGAATGTTGCAATTTAGTCAGTTCTAGACATGGTTTAAGAACCTTAAAGTTAGAAATGTAAAAAAAAATTTTGAGTAAATAAAAAAACTTATTGAACAAATTTTATATTAAATTGTACCAAAAAAGCATTAAGTGTACCCAGTGTACCATTGATGTATCAATTGTACCAAATTTGGTACAATTGTACCAAAAATCCCAACACTGATGCATATCACAGCAGCCTCCTTCGTCGTTTTTACCACATAGCACTAAATCGCCGGGAGGAAAATATAATTATAAATTGGCTATGCTAGCTTCAAACTAATCCGCCAGAGGCGCTGCCAATACTGTTCTAAAAATAATCACAACGTGCAATTGCAGTGTTGCCATAAACGAAGCTGTACTATCACACTAATCATCTGTCTTATCTACTCCTATTACTTTCCAAAGGAAGTAATGCAGTTATTATAGGCATTAATTGCCCGAGTGTGAAATACAACGCCCATTGCGTCGCTGCTCCAGTGAGTCTATAGAGATGGATACCTTACGGTCGCCAATGAGCTTTTTGGCTTTCTCTTGTACACGGTCAAGTATGTAGTTCCAAAAAAGACTTTCGTGCACCAGTCCTTACATCAGAGTTGTATTCCATTTTTGGCCGACTATTGGCTATATAAATATTATGAATATCGGAAATATTAGTACGAAGATCTTGAAAGCTTCTTTAGAGACTTGAAAAAGTTTTTTGTGTCAATATTTCTTATCTATACATATAGTAAAGCCGTAAATTTCTTATCTATACATATAGTAAAGCCGTAAATTTTTTCATGTTTGTGTTCGCATCATGTCAAAACTACTGGATGGATTTTAATAAAATTTTGTTAGAAGGTACCTTAGTATCATTATTCAAATATAGGATACTTTTTTCCGCAAAAATATTTTATTTCCAAGATATGCCTACTTTAAGGCATATCGGTAAAATTGCGAAATTAAAAGCGGGATATTTTAAAGGTACGGCATACTTTACAGCGCCTTTTAGTTTTGAAAGTGGAATATTTTAAACGCCTTTTACAGAGCTTTACAATAATTTTTAGAATTTTATCCAGGGATGGGTATCTTTATATAAAGAAAATACTTGAAGAAGAAAATACATGAAGCACTAGAAAAGTAAGAATCTTAAATTTTGGTATGGATTACTTTCATAGCAAAATATATTGTCAGGACGCACATAACGTGTGTGGGCACAGCTAGTTTCTTATAAAGTAATAATATATCAAGAGAAAATAGTAGAGTCCATTATATTTTATTTTTAAAAATATATTTGTATTTGGACCACCCTTCTTTATATACATATGTATGTATGTATATGGGTTCACACATGCATAAGGTAGAAAAAAGGAAAGAAATACTAATTCAAATATTTTCTATATTTATACAAATTTTTGCATTTAGCGCAGCTCAAATGATAGATAAGTAGTACCAACAAAAAGTCTGACCAACATGTTTGTTTTTTCTTAGCCTTCCCCTTATAATTTATGCTCAATCTGACCAACATTGGTGTTTTATTTAATTTTTTAAAGTATTTTACAAAAAGTCATAACAATGCAATTGAAGTAGATAAAAGTTATAGAGGAGCAGCAATTCAAATTTCAGTTTTAATTAAAAGTAAAAAAAAAAAATTAAAATAAATAAAAATACAGTTTTCTATGCATCGCTTTTGAAATCATCTTCGATCTAAATAAATAAATATCGGTCATGTTCCCGCACTTTTACCACACACCAAAGGTATGATCGAACATCGAGCAAGTAAACCAAAATACATATTAATACGTTATTGAAGGCTCAAATAAATACTGAAGTGGCGGTTAGTATAAACTAAAAAATCTAAAATAAAAATACGTACATACATAGTATGTATGTATGTGTTCTTTTATTTTTTTTTTCCAAAACATGACTTAAATATACATATGTCTCTCTTTCGAAACAACAGAATAATTTACGAAATCGTATAAAAAACAACATTAGGGTAATTTTTATTCAAAGCAAATTTAATATACAAAACGAAAACACTCAGACATGAAAATCTCTATCAGACAATCTTAATATTATTCCTTTCGTAAACTCAGATGGGGCAAATATTTAGCGTAATAAGCGCAACCACTGCGTACTATCTATTGTTAAAAACATGCATACAGTATGTGGAAAAAACAAGTATTCAACTCAGGAGAGATATTTTAAAAATATTTCTCAATACGATTTTTTGTCAATCTAAAAGGGAGTAATTTTGAAAAAAAATTCAAGATGTTTGCATTCGCTAGAAGCAAGATCTAGACCAAGGTAGATCTAAAATAAATAATTTCAAAAGACAAATAACTCCTAAACTATAAAAGATAAATGTTAAGGCATGTTTTTTTTTTTTGTTTTTGTAGAGCTCGGATTAAAATAAAAAAAGTCGCTTTCAACACTTAAAGGCATTGAGGCGGCCTTTCCTGAAGTACTGCAATTATAAACACATACATATAATAAAGTAACTTTTTTCCTGTCTGTTTGTCTGTCTGTGTTCGCATCACGTAAAAACTACTGGATGGATTTTAATGAAATTTTGTGAGGAGGTACCTTAGTATCTATTTTTCTGTAAAAGAATCTTATGTCCAAGGGAAAGTGGAGAAAAGGCAGTGATAGTAGGGAATTTTATCGAAATGCATACTTTAAAGCATACCGGTAAAATTGCGAAATTGAAAGCGGGATATTTTAAAGGTACTGCATACTTTACAGCGTCTTTTATTTTTGAAAGAAAGATATTTTAAACACATCTTACAGAGCTTTACAATAAGTTGTATAATTTTATATAAATTTAAGATTTTTATCTAGGGTTGGGTACCTTTATATAGGTGAAACACCAGAAAAGTAAGTCTTAAAATTTGGTGTGGATTACTTTTAAAGCAAAATCGAACAAAATATTGCCAGGGCGCACAGAATGTGTGTGGGCACATTTAGTTAAATATAAAGTTCTACCACCTCTTATATAAACATGTTTAGCAATTCGGTTTAAACCCTAAGATTTTTTTTTTTTTATTTTTTTTGGAAAATCCCACACTGTACGAAATTTCCATCTTCAAATAAAATAAGAGTAAATCAATTTAAAAATCTTATAATTTGTGTACTACACAGTGGGTCACCGTTAAATTATTTTAAAAGTATATTGGCCATTTTTAAACCCCTGATCTGATTGTGACAAAATTTTAATTCAATGAGGAAATTTCTAGAAGTCTTCTAATTTCACAGTCGGACATTACGATAAAATATTGAAACGTTTATTATATTTCATTCCATTCGATTTTAGAAGCATTTAATGCGTTTTAAATACCACCAAAAAGCATACTTGTTTGTGCTACTTGTCTCTTGTAGTTAGCAAGTTACAGACATTCAAATATAAAATGTTTTTTTTTTAAACACAAAGTAAAAGTTATACAAGTTCGAATGATTTTGCTTTTGAATCGAAATACGCATTAAACCCCCTGAACGAACCAAATGAGGACTTTATTTTATTTCGAAATACGCATTAAACCCCCTGAACGAACCAAATGAGGACTTTATTTTCAAAATTAAAAAAAAACCGCTAAAATTTTGGCGATATTTTTTTATTTGTTTGGAATTATGGGATTTTTTCAACGCAAAAATTGCTTTGTTTTCAAATGACCAGATTCTTATGATAGCTCACAGTCGAGGTGACATATTCCGCCAAGGATTCTAAGCTCAGCTCTTTCACTCAATTCTACTGACTGTTTTCAACAAAACCTTACAGGCCGCACAGGCCGTCCCCATAGTTTTATTCAATTATTTTGTACACAGTGGGTATTTCCCTCAGAAAAGTCATATGCTAGAAATGTTCACTGTCACATTTTCAAAATTCTATAAAAATTTTTTTAAACTCAATTTTGAAAAAGTGTGAACACGGTTTGTTAATAAAATCTGTTATCCTCTTATTGAAACAGGTTTGATTCCTTGATATAAAAGGGTTTGGACACAGTGGCTATTTCCCTCAGGGAACTCATATAATTAGGAAAAAGTGTGAAGACAGTTTATTGGTATTATCTATTGTCTTTCTATTCCAATAGATCCGATTCCCCGAAATGGAAGGGTTTGGCCACAGTGGGTATTTCTCTGCGAAAAGGTATGTCTTTTCATAATTTATTTATGGTATCTTCAATATTTTGAACTAACACTAACTACTCATATCTTAAGTCTAAAATAAAAATAAATATAGTTGTAAGTCGAGCCAGTGCTAAAAAAAAATGTATGTTTCACGGTTACTTCATGGTTGGTGCATGTGCTAGAAATTTTCACATTTTCAAAATTGTATAACAATTTTCTCAAATTGAAATTGGAAAAAGTGTGAACACAGTTTTTTTTAGCACAATCTATTGTTCTCTTTGCCCATTGGGTTGGATTCCCTGACACTGAGATTATATTAGACAATGCTATCATGACAATAGCAATACATACGAACTTTTTCACTAATACATGCATACTTTTTCAATTGTCTCAACTATTGTCTTGAATATTTTGAAGACAGTAAATAGGACAATGATTTGACAAACTGTTGTGTACAGAAAAAACCAAAAAATTAAAATTAATTGTCTTAAATATTGTCTGGATGCCTATACTACGGAGGCAATTGTCAGCATTTTTGACAACTAATACCTATTCTTTTATTGTC
This sequence comes from Phasia obesa, assembly GCA_949628195.1. Taxonomy (NCBI): domain Eukaryota; kingdom Metazoa; phylum Arthropoda; class Insecta; order Diptera; family Tachinidae; genus Phasia; species Phasia obesa. The sequence continues at coordinate 22,779,235 of OX451218.1, read as the reverse complement.
GTGACAGTACTGTCAAGTGTAAACGCTAGGTGAGATGGAAGAGTTTGCACACAGTGTCTCTTTCTCTCTGGGAACTCATATACTAGATATTTTCACTAAGTCACGTTTTCAAAATGTTAAAAGTTTCACAAATTGAATTTGGACAAAAATTAACCACGGTTTGTTAGTGTGATCTATTTCTTTTTCTACCAGTTTTGAAATGAAGGGTTTGGAAATAGTGACCACATTTCTTATTGAATTGGGCTTTGAAATAAATTCTCATTCTGTTTAAGAATCTTTACAATTATAAAATATTTTTTTTTAAGTTTCTAAGGCTTGCGGAATTATCCAATTGCCCTCGTAAAACTTGCGATGGGAATGATATTGTCTTATTATTACGAAAGAAATGAACCTTTAACTCTTAATTGAAGAGAGAGCATCCGTCTTTATATTTTATTTTTTTAACTTTATAATTCCGTTCTAACTTTTGAAAACCATTGGTATAATTTTCTTAAATTTGTTCACGGTATTATTAATTTTATTTATTTGGATTTTTAGTTATTAAAATAACACTTCATTTGCAAAAAAGCTTATCTGTTAAGGTACAAAATAATAAATATAATTTTTTTCTTCACAGCTGTTTTTTTTTCTTCTTTTGAACTTATTGCACACAAATATTTATCACAACTGTAGGCAACACAAACAACTTTTTTCTTCTTATCTTTAATTTTATTAATTTTTTCTTCTGTTAAATGAGCAATAAAAAAATATTGTGTTTCTTTTTTTGTTAATAATTTAAATTCGTCTCGATAATAAATAAATAATTCATGAAAATATTTCACTCACGTTAATTTATTATTCATTCATGAGGGAGGACGACCTCTCCACACCAAATCTCGATGTAAACTAAAATAAAAGTTAACACAAAAGCGTATGAAACAAACACGTGTTCGTCAACACTTTTTTTCTTCAATTTCAAAGTAAACACCATGTGTTACGAATATGGCAACCCTTATTAAATGCTAGCTCTCTTTTTATTATGCGATTACCAACAACAGCCACATCAACAGCAACAACAACAAAACCGCTCAGTTTTTATTTTCAAATTTGTTTATTTTTCAAGTCTGTTTTACTCTCTGGTTTGTAATTAATGCGAGTATTTATGGAGTCAGGAACAGAAAGTGAAGTCGATTGAAAATTGTCGGCGGCGGCGAAACAAAAACTTAGCGCGATGTTTACTAAATGGTTATTAGCAAGGCGAGTTACATTTACCAGGTGTGATCGATAGACCAGCTATTTTTTGCTCACCTTTTTTTTTTGCTCATCTATCCTATATACTTTGATTTAAACTAAGTTTTTACCATAGAACCATTTTAAAACCCAAAAAAGAACCCTGGGCGTCAGAGAGACTGCCGTAAGGAAGTAAATTCATAAATTTTATTTCTCATTTTAGTCTAAGCACACTAAAATAGATGTGTTACACACTTCATCCGAATCTTATCAACTAACGCAGAAGTCATTACTGTGCAATGAGACACTGCCCGTTTAGAACAGACATCATTATTCAAATGTTTTTTCTGGTCAGTAAAAGTAGAGAGGCAGAGGATCTTATGTTCAAACAAATCCATATTTGTTGGGGAAATTCCGCAACGGTAACCAATATATTTTTGCTTCTTCTGCGGTAGTATTTATATACACACTTTTCCCTAGAATAGTGGAACGCGTATAGTAGTTTAAGACTGGCAAGGTTATCTGCCGTAGTGTACCTCCCACGACCCGTATAACTTGATGTTGAAATACTAAGCATTCTCATCTAGAGAATTAAGAATGTCAATATCATTTGTCATTTTAAATGAAATGAATTTTGCCACTTTTTTAATTGGATCCACTCAGCTGATTTAGTAGTTCGACATGTCAAAATCGTATGTGTTTAGAAATTTTATAGTGCAAAAGTGAGAAAGCAATAAAACACATACACGCCTTCTAAATTTTTTTCTATTTTTGGACATTTCGAACTACAAAGCAACAACAAAATGCACTTTGCTGTAGAGACGCCACTACCTAGTAAGTTAAATCTACCTTGGATCTACTGAAACAGTCATCACAAAAATTTTAAATAACGTTAACGTTTTCTTAAAAGTCTTTTAATAGATTCATAATTGCTTTGCAAGTTTCGGCGGCGGTGAAAATAATTTAATAAACAGTTTGGCGGCGACTCAACATCAACTGACTTTGAGATTTGGCCAGGTAGTTGCATTATTTAATATACTTATAAGTAAATAACAGCGTCTTATTTACTATTGTTGGTGGAAGAAGAAAAATACCTACTTCTTTTCAATTCTTTTTCTATTTTATTTCTATACATTTTATGGCGTGTAATATTTTTTATGAAATTTCCCTTTCATTTAAAAAGCGAAAACAAGTTTACATAAATCTTACGAGGGTAAATCAATCAATGCAATTATTAATAAAATCATATAGTAGGTATGAAGCACTTAGAATTTTAAATAGTATGTTTATGTATGTAAAATGCCAAATTGATTGCTTCGAGCTGTCATCAAACACTACTGCTTCAAAGAAACAAAGCCTTCAGAAATCGAACAAAAGTCAGAGTCGGAAGGCTAGCTTCAATCGATTACATGATTTTATACCAGATGAAACTTTTAGTCGAGTTGAGTTAATTACTTCAGAAATCATCGATTTTACAACTCTTTTTGCCTATTTCAGAGTGTAACACGAATTCGTTCTCTCGCACAATTACATTTAATACAAAAACAAAATTATAAAGGTTGTTTTTTTTTTTTTAATATAATTCTGCGAAAGAACGAGTTGCTGCGATACTGTGAAATAGTCAGTTTAATTTGAGTAAAGAACAATGTTCTCGTCAAAAAACGATCTAATCCTCAACATGGTATTATCCCAACTCGTTACAATTTGTTAAAATTTTAATCTTTCTAGGTTAGGTTACGTTAAGAGGTCCTCACGCATAAACCGAGTTCACTCAGCCATTGAATTACATTGGGATGACCTGACGACCAAGATTCTCGCAAAACATATCAGTCTAGTCAGTGTCGCATCCATATGACAGTCCAGGCCGAAAAAATTGAGCAAGCATTTATGTAAAGGCGGGTAATCAAAGCGAAGGTGTTGAATTGACTTCCTTTTTCCCATGCATATATCTTCTGCAGCTTTCTACATGCAGAGATGTTGTAAGGTTGGTCAACACGGCTACGTGGTGACGTTAATCTTGATCGCATCTATTCCGACACGCGTCCAATCATACAACATACCGTGATGATGCCTACTAGCATCGCTATCGAGTAGTGTGTTCGTTCTTTTTTTTTATAGAATAAGAGACAGACCCTCAAAATAAGAGTCTTCGTTTGATTTAAATCCCTTATCGCCGCCTCATTACTACATATAGGTGTGGAAACATGAAGTAATCGTAGAGGGCCATATATCTGGATGCATCGAAAGAAAAAACAGCTAATTTTATTGACTAGCAATCAGGGATGGATCCCTTCCCATGTAATGCATTGTGACGGTGTGCAAACACATTTGGTTATAGGGAAATGGAGAAAGGGAAGAGCTCTTAGGGTGTTCGGATATTAAGTTGATTCAACATACGAAACGTTTGGCATTAGGCTTAGGACCACTGGCAGACATATGTTAAATTTAGAAGCTATCGGGAACCTTAGCCTTAGACAAGTATTAGTAATTAGGACTGACTCTGTGATTAGATAGAAGTACGACAGCTACCATGCGTCAGTCTGTAATCACTACACGGGATATTAAGGCCCAGTGACAGCATGAGACTCGAGTTAGAAGTAAGGTAGACGTAAATTGTTAATCGGGTACCGTGTACTCATAGAGGAAAGGAGGGAGTCGACTAGCGACCAATAAACTAATAAACAAGAAAAAACAACCTCAATTATCAAAATACTCAGTCTCACCACGAGTTGAGTTTCGAATTGTTCCTTCACTATTTTATTCTCCAGATTTGGCTTCTAGTGATTTGTTGTTGTTTTAAAATTTAATAGAATGGCTTGGCGGGATACGAGAAAAATATTTTTATTTGGAGGGCTTCTGGAATCCCACTTTTCGGAGCGCTTAAAACAAAATGATCGCTGGAAGAAGTCAAAACTAAAATAAAAACAGAATCAAACCAAAAGAATTTTTAACTTCCCCTCGAGTGTGTGTAAAATTAATTAAATAAATTTTATTTTTAAAAATATTAAAAGAAATAATCAGAAGAAATTTAAAAATTTCTTAAGATTTAAATAAAATTGGGTCGAAAGATTTGTATGTGTTTAATGCTGTAAAGCATAAAACAACTGATGATAAGAAACTTAATAAAAATAAACATAAAATAAAATAAATGAATATAATGGAACACGATCTTATCAGCATTAGCAATTAAATATACTCGTAATTAAAGTGCAAAACTAGCGGTTAAATCAAGTTACGAGGGAGGATCAAAAGTGTCGCAACTTAAGAAAACAAAGTTAAGGCACAACTATAATATGCATGAGCTAGCTTAATCCAACTTAAGCAACTGTGCCAATACATATAAATCATATGTGGCAAACTATAATGTACTTAACCAAACTTTTCGTTAAGTTTCGTCGAATTTCATTTGCTTAAGCAAAGTACGAAACCGATGGCATATTCCGTACGGAAACAGCTGTTTGTGCTTTGTGTTATACATACTTATTTATGTATGAATGTACATTCATAAAAAATTGCAATGTAGACCGAAGGGGAACAAATTATTTCTAAATTTAATATAAAATATTTATAAAAAGAAGTTTCTATAAGAAAAAAGGGAGGCGTTGTATTGTAATTAAGAAGAAAGAGCATTTTATTGTTTATGAGTTGAGTGATGCACACCGCTGTATATTTTAGTACTTTTGTCCAAAATTACACAAACAGCAAAAAATGTTAAATTTATCTTTCGAAGTTTTCTTAGAAGTAATAAAAAAAATTATTAATTTGTATATGAATGGTATTAGGTACACATTTATAAAATATGTTTGTTTAACACTTTTTTGCTAACAAATTTAATTTATTCTGAAAAAATTATTATTTTTCAAAAAGTACGAATAAAACAAATGTACAACTGTGTCATAATAGTTTCTAGATTTATGTACATAAGTATATTGTAGCCCCCTTCAAAAAGTCTTCAACCAGTTGCTTAAGCATTTGACAGACTTTTCGTTCATTTTTTGACATTATCTTAAGCCATCTTATGCACCTTATAGTTGGGCCTTTAGTACTTGCGCGGCACTTAGTGCTGCAAAATAGCCGTCGACAACTTCCAGTTGACAATTGGAAGTCACTATGGAACGGAAGAAAATTTAAACAAAAAATAATTATCTGCTCTCAGGCCATTGTATAAAAAACACCCTTTCTTTATACGTAAATAAAATTTGCTTCAGTACTAGCAAATATTTATCTTGATCCTTCCAGCCAAACCAATAATCTTCAATTTTGAATATAAAATTACATTTTACATATAAAATTACATTTTACATATAAAATTACATTTTACATATAAAATTACATTTTACATATAAAATTACATTTTACATATAAAATTACGTTTTACATATAATATTACATTTTACATATAAAATTACATATTACATATAAAATTACATTTAACATATAAAATTAAATTTTACATATAAAATTACATTTGACATATAAAATTAATTTTTACATATAAAATTACATTTTACATATAAAATTACATTTTACATATAAAATTACATTTGACTTATAAAATTAATTTTTACATATAAAATTACATTTTACATATAAAATTACATTTTACATATAAAATTACATTTTACATATAAAATTACATTTTACATATAAAATTACATTTTACATATAAAATTACATTTTACATATAAAATTACATTTTACATATAAAATTACATTTTACATATAAAATTACATTTTACATATAAAATTACATTTTACATATAAAATTTTATTTTACATATAAAATTACATTTTACATATAAAATTACATTTTACATATAAAATTACATTTTACATATAAAATTACATTTTACATATAAAATTACATTTTACATATAAAAATACAAAAATCTTTAGTGGTTCACGAGATGTCAAATTATTTTTCTCAAAAAACAAAAAAACATTAAGCCAATGAGCTGTGCATAGGCGCGCATAAGCACAATTCGGCTACCGGACATTTTGTTCGTAAAAGCCGGAAACTTAGTGGTACACTTGAAAATAAATAAATCTTAAAAAAAAAAATTAAATCTTTATTTTAGGCCGTTTTATTTTTAAAGACTTTTTAGACTTTCTAAAACGAATGCGGAAATTAAGTGCAAACAAAAGTCATATTAAACACGTTGAGATTATTTTTAGATACGGACGTTTTTATGATTTCGGAAATAATTCAATGTTCTTAAATTTTTATTTTAATTAATTTGTAAAAATTAACTTTTCTGTTCTTTGTGTAATAAACATATTTATTCATTTCATTTGCAGTTTATCGGCTGACTGATTTTTTTATTTTTTTTATTTTTTTATTAAATTAAATAAAGTGAATGCTACAAAATCTGTTTAAGATCCAGTTTACATTAATGGTATGACTTTCTATTAATATTTTGTAAGTTAGATAACTTACATTTTGTATTAAAAAACAAATGCAAGTGGAAAAGAAAAAAATATGTGTATAAAATTCCCCTTAGGTTTTTTTTTTTGTTTCAATTAGTTAATAACAAGTTAAGTCTTAAACCCTTAGCTGGGGTCGTGTGGTCAAATTAGTCCCCACTATACATGTATATACGGACTTATTGCATTTGGCGTTGGCAATATCGTCGTCACTTTTAAGCCGACATAACTTTGTATTGACGTCGTCATCAATTTAATTACAATTTTGTATTCCCTGATAGTCTAACGACGACCTCGATGGCGGCTTATCGATAAAACTTTTATATAATAAGAGAAATCTTCTTACAAAAAAAAAAGAAATAAAATAAAATAAAATGGAAGATTTATATGCTTTCAGTTTTTCCGAGATGATTTTTTTAAGGGACGTGAAAATATTACTTATTGTTACTTAATCAAGTATTCACATTGCACAGTGGGCAAAATCAAAATATTTTGGAAATAACAGTTATTTGCAAAACGCTAAGCTGATCGATCCAATTTTACATGAGCATAGCAGAGGAGTATCTGAGCTTAAATTTTGACCCTGGGCACCATCTACTTGCCAGGGATGGTGCTATGTGGTCTTAAAGTTGAGAACGTAGCACATGCAAATTCTTTTAGAGCTTGGCATTTCTTAAATTTTTGTTTGATTTACACTCGTAAAAATTTTAAATGGTCTCAAAGATCTAGTTAATACCTGCAACATGATGCTTTAATCTATAAATTTTAAAATGAACGAGTTATAAGCAATTTAAAATTGAAATTTTTGATTTTTTGATACCCGGTCGAGTTTTTTCATAATATTGAGTAAAATTTGTAGCAATTTATTTCAAATTTTTTCTATTGGTTAGCGAGCAAAATTTAATATATTGTGGCAATTTTTAAGGTTATATATTTTCCGAGTTAAAAACTAGACGATTTTCCATTTAAAAATGCTAAAATTGTTGCATTTTCGTGTACCTGTATTTCAGCCTAAAAAGGGCCATCAATCTTGTTTTTAATAGAAAAAAGTTTCTTAAGGAATATATAAATTTTTTTTTATAATTTTGAGTAATCTATATATCCTTGATCATCCTTGTAGAAGATGGATGTCCTTCAATTTGACCTATTTTACATCGAAATTTTGATTTTAGGCTATATGTTCTAAAATCCCAAAGCTGGGATCGGAAAAGGAAGATTGCTGTACTAAATCTACATATACTCTCAATTATTGCTGAAAGTATTTCATGACCATATGTGGACTTAGACTGGGCAAAATACTAAAAATTCCAATTTTGGGCTTTTTGTTCTTTATTTTGGGAATTAAAAACGCAAAAATTAAAAGTTTTTGTCCATATTCATAAATATGTATATGCCCGAATTACAAAAAAATAAGCCATATTTCATCAACATGGATGCACAAATCTTGATTTTATTCACACTTAAGTGAAGCTATCTAAGCTTACATATGTTAACTTTAAAGTCTGGTTAGACCTGTAGTCAACACTTTTTTTAGTTTTGATAATTTCCTTTAAATATTTTTCATTTTCACACCCTGTGCCGCCCATACTAACATGTTCTTGGATAGTCAAGGGGCAATTAATGTAGTAGTAAAGCCATACCACAGCTCTTTTACTGGGAGTACATTATTTTTTTGGAAGCCTCTTGCCAAGAAAGAGGTTTTTCCATTTCTTTAACTAATTTTCCATATGGTTCGAACTTGTTATTCTTTTTTTTTTTTTTTAATTTTGAATTTTGTGGCAGCAACTCGTTAATAAAAACCAAGACGATAAAATCGCAGTCGACACAACAAAATTACGGCGTCACTTTTTCTTACAAAATACCAAATAAAAATAAACGGTCATCGATAAATGTTAATGTTGACAGAGGACATACCAATTTAAATCCATCAACACAAAACGTAGTTTTATATGCCGATTACAGATGGCAATCGAACTTTAGTTGCTTTGTCAAAAGGCAACGTAACTGGGGAAAAATTACTATAATGTAAGGCAACTTTCTTCAGTTGCCATAAAGTTATCGATAATGCTATTTTGAGAGTCTAGCAACTGAAAATAAATGTAAACAATCAAATAGTTTTTAATAAATAACAAACCAAAAAATAAATATTTCATGTCTGCAGTTTTGTTGGATTCTTTTTTAAATTAATATACAATCTCTTTAAAGATGTACCTAAATACACTCGTTAATTTAAGGCAAGTTTAATCATGTTCCAGCCAAGGCGATAATTCTAAACGGAAAACCTACAATACTCCTCATCCACCTAAATATCCTTCTGAACATTACATCCATCCGTGTATTGAGCATGAAGCCTTTGATATACCAAGTTTCATACCAGCAGCTATTTTTCGACCATATTTATCAAAAGTTTAAAAAAGGGACCAGGTACTGATAAAATATGTGTCTATAAAATACGCAATCGTTATTTATTTGTTGCATATGCTATGTTTGGAATTTGGTGAGCAGCGCATTTAAATTTAGTTTAACAACTTTTAGTTGCCAGTTGCCTTATATAATACAATTTCGGCAACTGGCAACGCAACTTAGGTTGGGTTGCTATCCATAAGCGACCTATTAGATTAGAATAGGGGTGGTTTTTTTTTAAATATCAGAAGTATAGATTAAAAAAAAAAGAATCCCAAGTCAAGGAATTTTATTTGTAAGTGAATAAAATTTGATTTTTATTAAAAAGGTGTGCTATTTATATTTTTGACCCCCGATACCAACAATAAAACTAGAAATACCGAAACCGTCTAAGGGTTAACCTAACTCTATTGAGTTAAATTAAAGAATATATTCAAATTGTGTTTAAATTATATAAATAAAATTAAATTAAAAAAAAAATATAAATAATAAATCTGTTTATACGAAATTCATGTAATTACTTAACAATGAGTTAGCAAAACTCGAATACAAATGCAATTGGCAACTCCACCAACACAAATCGAATAAAGAGAAGAGAAAAAACAAAAAAAAATTATAAAAAACTAGTGTCTGCCTGTGCAATATGGAGAAGTAAAATAGCAAGCAACGAATGTAGCGGCGGCTGCTGCTGTTGCTGCTGTTGCTGCTATTGCTCAACAATTCAAAGTAGTCAAACGAGAAAAGACCAAACTTAAAAGTTAAAGCTTAAACTACCAAAACAACCAGTCGTCATTCATTGATTTGGCCAACAAAGTAACCAAATCAACTAACCACCACTGAAACCAGAAACAAATCTTAGGACAGGCATAACAACAAACGAACAAACAAAACTTTTAAGTGAACCAGCCAGTCATGCACATATATATTTTTTTATTTTTAATTTTATTTGCCATTTAAAACTGGCATATTATGTGCCACTACTGCCCACTGTCTGCACAATTAAAATCTGTGTTTTACTAGTTGTTGGCTGATTCGATATTATTGCGAGTATTTGTTTAACACACAACATCGGTTATCGGTTGTATTATTATTGTATTGCAATACAACATCTAGTGTAAACTTGTTTTAAATATTTTCCACTAAAGAAAAAATTGTTAAACACTCTCGATTAGATGATTAGAATCAGTCACTTTAATTTTTGTTTTAAGTAGGCCATATTCTTTTATATATATTTTTTTTTTTTGAAAAATAAAATTTTACTGTCATCGGAAAGTGTATTTTCCTAAGATTACAAAATAGTGTGCTAGTCTATCAGTCTGGGAATGGGTTGTGGGTTCGATTCCCAACAACGACTCTGGGTGTTATACTACAACGAGTGAAAGTCTTCGTTACTATACTCTATAATTTTAGTTAGAATATAATTTGTAATTGTATTAATAATTTATTTAAATTAATAATTAATTTAAATAAATTAATATAATTTATTTAAATAAATAATGCAACATTTTTACATTTTTTGCAAGTCGCATTTGATTTTAATAATACACTATTAATAGAAAAAAGCTAATCCTTTCTAATAAATATTAGTGCAAAATGGTTAAGAAAAGTATTATAAACATGGCGGTTCGATATTCTTTGTTTATCCTTATTGGGGCACCGCAAGGATAAATTAGACAAAATTACAAATATATGCTTGCATACTATATAATTAATTAAAAAGAGAGGATTTCAACAGCTTTAACTCACACCGAAAAGATAAAAATATTGAGAATTGGGTCCTTCAGATTGTTGTCTTATCCTGACGGTGTTGCCTTACCACTGCGCATAGCGACACAACAAGTAGCAATTTTAGAACTTGCTGGAGACTACCTACGCTCATGGCATGCAATTGGTGCCTCTGTTAAAGTGAAATAGCATACCGGACTAAACCGAGCTTACTGCGAATTAGATCCAAACCACAGCTATTCCCCAATGGACCTTTCCTAGAATCGGTCAAATAGTTTTGGCGAAATCGCTGTAGACCTACCGGCTCCTATATGACCAGTCGTTTGGACACTGGTCAGACCTCAAAGGTTCTATTCTTTCAGTTTCAGCTGTGCAAGCCTTCATCTCAAGCTAGTATGATGTGATCCAGATTAACGTCAGCACCTAGCCGTGTTGGCCCTTATCTGACGGTGTTCTTATTACCGGGTGAAAATTAATGAGTAGACGAGCACCTCCATTGCGTCATATGAATACCGCACACTACACAATACAAGCGCAATGAAGCGACAATAGCACCACCCTTAAATGCCACTGTCCCATCATCGCACAGTGAACAATACGTATGCTAATGATTAGCAATTTATAGAAAACTAGCTATCCCCGGTGCGCTTCGCTAAACCCATCCTCAAAAAACCCAATAAACACTTGGAAGAAAAGTATGGCCAACCTATAACTCGAAAACGCACGCTTTTCACACATTAAAAATCTGTTTTTTGCTTGACTATACATATTAAAACTATAATAATTTTTATCTTTTTATGGGAGGTACCACTATCATAATCCTGGCTGTATTTTGCTAGACTATGCACATTAGTATGAGGGTTACTTGTGCAAAGTGTCAAGACTCTAGTTATTGTAGTTCTCAATGTATCTTCGTATAGGGGTTACTGATGCAAAATTCCCAGATGCTACCTATTGCAGTTCTATAGATACAGGATAATAATTTTTTACTTTGTATAGGGGGTACCGTGATCACTGTCCCAATGCAGCCTATGTTTTTCTAGAGTATTTGCATGGGTATGATAGTTACTTTTACCTACTTTCAAGACTATACCTATTATAGTACTCTATGTGAACGATAATAGTTTTTCATTTTGCTTAGGAGGTACAACGCCAACTGTCCCAATTCATTCTGTATTTTGGAAGATTATACGCATTTGCACAGGGGTTACTCATGCAAAGTTTCAAAGTGCTATCAATTGTAGTTCGCCTGGAACACGATAATAATTTTTCACTTTGTATGGGAGGTAACACCCCTACTATTAGTTAGTTCTCTATATACAGGATAATAATTTTTCTCTTTATGTGGGTTGTACCACGCCCACTGTCCTAATTAATTTTGTTTTTATGTAAACTATGCACATTAGCATAGGGGTTACTCGCGCAAAGATTCAAGGCTCTGTCTATTGTAGTTCGCCAGGAACACGATAATAATTTTTTACTTTGTATACCACGCCCACTATTCCAATTCAGTCTGTGTTTAGCTTGACTATGTACGTTAATATTGTGGTTACCGGTGCGAAATTGCAAGGTGCTAGCTATTGTAGTTCTCTAGATACACGATAATAATTTTTAGCTTTGTATGGGAGGTACCACGCCCACTATTCCAAACCACTCTATCTTTCTCTAAACTACGTATGTTAATATAGAGGTTCCTGTTGCAAAATTTCATGGCGCTACCTATTACTGTTACCAAAATGAGCGATGATAAATATTTACTTTGTATGGGAGGTACCACGCCCACTATTCCAATTCAGTCTAGGTTTCGCTAAATTATAACCATTAATATAGAGGTTACGGGTGCGAAAATTCAAGACGCTGCCTATTACAGTTACCAAGATATACGATGATAAATATTTACTTTGTATGGGAGATGTCACGCCCACGTCGAATATCAAAAAATAAGTACCCTATTTTACCATCCGTATATCCAATAGCAAACTGTGAAAATTTCAGAAAGATCGGTTCACTGGTGTAGGCAGCTATAGCTTTCCGACAAACAAACATACAAACAAACACATTTTGTGCTTTATATATATATAGATAGAAGCCTGGACCTATGTCCTAACCTCTTCTTTAGGGGTTGGAGACCATCCAACTCCTTCTGTTGAGAGTGCAGCAGCAAACTTCATCAACCTTACACCATCTCTGCATGTATTGATCCAAACCAATTTCTCAATTTCAGACTAACTCAATTTGAACCATGAGGCACATTTTCCCCTCAGTGAATTCGTCAATAAGCAGAATTGCCGCATTTGGGCGAATGATAATCCAAGAGTGATTGTCGAAAAACCAATTCACCCACAAAGAGTGACTGTTTGGTGCGGTTTATGGGCTGGCAGCATCATCGGGCCGTATTTTTTTTTGACAAAATGAGGCCGGTCAGGCAATTACTGTGTTATGGTGTTCGCTATTGTGAGATGATAACGAACTTTTATGGCCCGAATTGGAAGATATGGATGTGGATGATATGTGGTTTCAACAATACGTTGCCACTTGTCACACAGCTAACGAAACAATGGCTCTTTTGCGTGACAAATTCAATGGCCATGTTACCGCACGTGGTGGCGATGTCAATTGGCCGCAAAGATTATGTGATTCGACACCGTTCAACTTCTTTCTTTGGGGTTATTTGGCCGATATTTTTTTTCCATACATAATTGAACCATACCAATATTCAAAATAAAAACATGTCAAAATAAAAAACATGCCAAAATAAAAAACCATTACAATAATTTCCTAAATAATTTGTTTTATTCAAAATCAACATCGGCCCTTACAAATTTAACCACCCTTTACGTTTGAACGCAAAAATTACAAACCGTATGTAAAATGGCTATTTTGACAAACACATGAAATTAAATATGGGTTATCAAACTGACAAGTCATATGACACGTCGTGTAAAACCACTTTTAGCCTTTTCCAGGTACAGTCTGCAAGTATCATTTTCTTCGATTCTCATCTTGCCTAGATGATACTTGAAGTTTCCATGACCTGTCCCTAACGCAGTTATCCAGCTTAGGTACTTCTATTGTATTTGAGCTCCGTACCGTACCTGCCAAGAGTTCTTTGAGTACCATTTAAACCTACCTACGTGGTCTCCCTCCACCTTTTCAACAGTTTTAATTATCCATGTTTAAACTCATTGTAAGTTTGCTATCATCAAAGTGATGAAAAGGGTATGAAAGACGTTAAAGATCGTTTATTTATCCGTCCTATAAGACCTCTGAAATTCATCAGCTGTGGACTCCCACTTTAAGTGCCTTAGCTTTGGCCTATTTTTACCAACTGTGTTTCTTTTTATACATTTTGCTTTATTTTTCCAAACTGCTTTTAATAACTCGTTAATAATTATTTCATATTCAATTATCTTTATTATAATAAATTTACTTTTCCTTTCAATATTTGAATAAAATGTTGAACATGATTGCGACGAAGAAAAAGTAAAACGTAACAAAAATAAAAACAAACAGAAAAACAAAAAAATTAGTTGCATTGACGCAAAGAGACATACCTATAAACTACATTTTTTTGAACTACTTGCACTTACAAATGGCACAAAACCCACATACATACATATACACACACATACGTAGTTAGACATGTATGTATACATACATATATGTATGTAGTTCTTTAAATGTGTGTCTGCTGTTGATGCATTTTATGTTGAATCAGATTTATTTTTACACAAAAATCATAACAACAATTTTAACTACGAACATGTACGAACAACAACAACATTCAACATGAAATGGTAGTTAAACTACCAAACACGCTACCAGTTACGTAGATTGTTGTTATAGCTTACGTCTTTAAGTGGAACAGGAACTAAATGGTATAAATAAAATTTTGAAGAGAAAAAAAAACAGATTTTACTACCACATACTGATTTCATACATCATCAACAGCAATAACAAGAAAAACACGACAACAGCAGCAGCAACAGCAACAGCAGCCGTAACAAACAGCAAGAGCCAGCCAGTCGTTTTAGCAACTTTTTTTTTACCAATTTTAAATCTCGATTTTTCGCCAGCGCAACAACTAACGTAACGAACGAATGAACGGACGTAAATATTAACTGACGCAACATCGCATACACAAATACACATGCATGCATCAGTTACTTAACCAAATGACGAGAGAGACTGGTTTGATACAATAAACAAACATCTACAAAAACAAAAATGGATTATCGTCATCGTAAGTCAGTTCAACAAAAACGAGCGGCGATAAGTCATAAAAATATAGCTGAGCGCGGCCAAAAGTGCTGCTGCTAAATGATTAATTCTCCACTGTTTTAAGCTCCTATTAAAGTTGCGACAGAGCCCCAGCCAATCGTTAATTGCAATTGCAAAAGAAAAAAATTACTTGTTCGTTCTATCAAACACATACGAGGGCTAGTCAAAAAGTTACAGTATGTAAGGAATTTTAATTTCGTCACACAAAAACGAATTGAAAAGGATGACTCCGACTACGCTTCCGCATTAAATTATTCAAAGATTCACTTAACAACAAAAACATATGTATATATTTTTCAATTAATAGCTATATGATACTAAGGACCCTCGTGCCAGGTCATGTAGTAGTTCGACAATCTTGATAAGAGCCCTAAATATTATTTAATGTGTAATTTCTGTAAAGATTTCCTGCAAGCAATAATCATCTTTCTTCAAAATCTTCTTCGACACAATGTTTTTTCTTCAATTTATTTCCCTCCTATATTTTCGATATCGGAGAGTCAATACAAATTTTCTATATTAACCAGCTGGTGTCCCAAAATTAACCCATGATTTGAATTTGCTGCCATTTTTGCAGTCAATTTTGAAACCGTTAAAAAGGGAAACTTAACAGCTGAGAGTTTAGGATTAGTAAAAAAGCCTCATTTTCAAAATAAGCTCCAATGTGTCTTGGTTCAAATATAGGTAACTTTTTTTCGCAAAAATATCTTATATCCAAAAAAACATAGAGAATAAGTAGTGAAAATATGCCATTTTACCGATTCAATGATATGGCAAACTTGGCAGCACATTTTATTTTTGTCAGCGGGATATTTTAAACTCTATTTAGAAACTTCTTTATATAAATTTTAGATTTTTATCCAGGGATTGGTACCTCTATAGGAAGCAAATACATAAACCATAACTGAAGTACTGTAAAAGTAAATCTCAAAAGTTGGTGTGGTTATCCTTTAAAGCCAAACTGAACAAAATATTGTAAGGACGCTGACGAAGTGGCGGGCACAGCTAGTTTTAAAATAAAAACAATATCGATAATAAAATAAAAAAGCATAAGAAACATAAACACAAACTCAAACAAGTTTGACAAGTGATTTTTGTTGTTGGATTTTAAATTTACATTTTTCATTATTAATAACGTAATTCTTGCTTAATAAGATTGCGTAAATATTTTATCGAATTATTTGAGCAAATATCTTTTAATGATAAAAATGTAACAACAAATCGCAATTTGAAAATGACAAATTGAAAACCAAATTTATAATAATTCTTGCAAAAAAAACCGACTACAAAACAAATATACAATGTGCATCAATTCTAAACTAAAAATTTAAAATCAAATAGTTTTATACTTGTTGCTCTAACGGACATAGTAATATACGTTCTGTTCATTTAAATGTCTATCCACAACGGTTCAGCAGATAAAGCCATATACGAAAAATTACGTTAGATATGAGGAAACCCTTTATTTTTTTACACTTGTTATTACTGACACAGTAAAAAAAAAATAACGGTTCCAAAGATATAGCCATATAGGTTAAACAATGTCACCTAGGGGACACCCTTTAATATACAATTTTAAATTAAACACTTATTTTAAAGGACAGATTCTTTGTAAATTTCAAATGTCTGTCTAAAACGGTTCAACGGTTCAACTATTGAGACACCCTTTATAATTTTAAATATTTCTAAATGTTATTATACGGGACATAGTAGTGAAGATTATGTCTAACTTTCAAGCGTTTGTCTATAACGGTTCAAAAGATAGGGTTAGATAGGTAAAATTATATCAACTATGGGGACACCCTTTAGTTTCCAAATTTAAATTATATACTTGATGTTATAAAGGACTTAGATATACAGGTTCTTTGTAAATTTCAACCGTCTCTCTGTTACGGTTCAAAAGTAAGTGCAATATACATTAAATTACATTAAATATTGGGACACCCTTTAACTTTTAATTATAAATATTTTATTTCTGATTATAAATATTGGACATTCTGTCCAATTTTCAAGTGATTGTCTACAATGGTTCATATATTTAAATTGACGTCACATATGGGGACACCCTTTAATTTTTAAGTTTATTTTTTTTATTAAGTTCTGTTATTGGTAGCTATAATGACATGCAGTTTTTTTTAAATTTTAAAAGGATGGCCTTTACGGTTCATAATACACGTAAAAAATACGTATGTTGTATGGGGACACCCTTTAATTTTCAAAATTTTGAACTTCTTTTAAAATGGGACCAATCTGTAAGCATTTCCTTTCTAATAAAGGAAAAATTTTTAAAATCGGTTCAGAAATGACTGAGTTCTGCGGGCATAAACATAAAAAATCAACATTCAGACGAATTGATAACCTCCTTCTCTTTTGAAGTCGGTTAAAAAGAAACTAAACTATTGGCCGCCTCGTGCGTGTGATATAACGCCGCTGGGCTATTTTATTTGTGTGCAATGTATTGGAATCAGTGAAAAACTCAATTTCGTAAAAATACAAGTTAGGGCCTTTCTGCTTGAAATCATCGATATGTCGTCGCGTTTATTCTTAAACCATGTAACGCCAAAAAGTCGTTTTTCAGAAAACGAAAAAAACTTAATAACTTCTTTAATATGGGTTTCAAAATATTTTTTTTTACAAAACACGGCTGTGTGACTCTCTGAAGGGTATAGAAACTTTTTTTTTTAATTTGTTACTTACAATTAATTGTAGCCAAATCTGTCGCTTACGTGGTTTTGGCGCAACCAGCAAATCGCAAATTTCTGTGTGTAAATTAACATTTATTTTTGTATTTATCAAAAAAAAAAAAACTTTTAACTTTACCAAAAATGCTCCAATTGGCCTGAAACTTTCCTGATTTTTTAATCTTAAATACAAAAAACTTAGTGGTTGAGTCTTTAACATTTCCAACTTGAAATATAAAAACCATTATATTTTGCATGCAAATGTCATTTGTATGGCGCTTACGAGGTTTTGAAAATGATTTTTTTATTTTTCATACAAACTTGTTAAGATTAGAATGTAGTCTGGTGGCAATTGTTATTTTCTACCATAAAAACCAAAAAAGTCAATTTCGAAAAAATGACGCTTACGTGGTTTAAGAAGAAACGCGACGATGTGTTCTTAACTATCACTATTCACATATTTATCACACTGTTATCACTTTATGCTAAAATAACAGTTAAATAACATACTCGTACAGCCCACAAAAAAAATTCAATAACCCAACTGCCCTTAATGGTGCACAGAGGGGCCAAATAATTGGTTTTCGCGGATTCATTAAAAAAAAATTAAAGTAAAGGGAAAATTAAAAGTACTCGCTTACAGAGCATAAAATTATACATCTAGGCAGGCTAATTAATGTCAAACAGGTAACGGTGCTTTGTAGCGAGGCGTTGAAATTAAACATTGTGTAAAAACAAAAACTGAAAAATAGGTAGAAAAAGGCGTAAAACTTTGAGTAGTCAAATACTATTTACCAAAAGTAATTTTGAAAAAGCAATAAATTTAATCATGCAACCATCAAGGACAGATATTTAATGAAAAGTTTTGTTTCAATTTGTATTACAAATTATTTGTGGAAATGCTTTTGTTTTACATGTTTATATTAGAAAGACAAAGTTATTTGCTGGGCTGAGCTGAACAAAAATTTTAATTTCAATTTTAAAGTCTAAACAAATATGTAATTGTTATTTTAGAAGAAATAAGGCTGCACATCAAAAGTTATCTGCGAATTAGTAACAGCCTCACGCGTTGAGTTTGCCAAAAAAAAAACAGCTCTTTGAGGCTTTTGCTAACATTTTTATTGTTGTTGTTGTCATTGTTTTATGCATTTTATTAAAAACTAGCTGTGCCCACACACGTTGTGTGCGTCCTGACAATATTTTGTTTGATTTTGCTTTGCTTTTATCCCTAGATAAAATTCTAAAATTTATATAAAATTCTGAATATTACTGTAAAGCTCTGTAACAGTTATTTAAAACAAAATAATAACTAAATAAAATATTTAATATTTGGCAGTAATTCATATTTAGTGATTATTTCAAAAAAGAGCCATCTATTGCGAAACAATGTTTAAAATATCCCGCTTTCAAAACATTTTGTGATTATTTTGAAACATCGCCATCTGTTGCGCAACCGTGTAAAATATCCCTCTTTCAAAAATAAAAGATGGCTTAAAGTATGCAGTACCTTTAAATCGGCGTACTTTCACTGCTTTCTCTCCACTTTCTCTTGGAATATCCTATATTGCAATCAGGATACTAAGGTACCTACTCAGGAAATTTTGTTCAAATTCCTCCAGTAGTTTATACGTGATGCGAACACAAAAAAGAAAGACAGACAGGAAATGAGTTACTTTTTTATTATATGTATAGATGTGCAAATTTCGTAATTTGTTACCAGTGACTCATGCATAAGTCACGCCTTAATCACATCTGGGTGTGACTATTTTTATGTAATATAATATGACCCTTATTATAGTTGCATTCGATTTTTGATCTTCGCTAGGTAACGAACATCAAATGTCAAATTCGCACTACATATGAGTTGGTAGCACTCGAAAATTTTGTTTTACATATAACGAGTTTTCAAACGAACACAATTTTGCTTGTTGATTTTTTATTCTTTTTAAATTATTTTATTTTAATTTTTTATTTTAATTTCATTGGAAAAGCTAGTAGGAAGCTAATAGGAAGACACCAGGAAGGGGCTGCTCGTTAGAACAACAGCTAAGTGGGCATATTAATTATCTATTAATTCAAATTTTCCTTTATAGATTAGTAATACAATATTTATTTATAGCATAGACATAACATTTATAGCGCCTGTTGATAATTATGTACTATTGTGAATAATTCTAATGAGTGAAATTCACAATAGTACTATTTTTATCGAATGTGCGCCATAATACCAAATGAATATTAGTTCGATCAGCTCTTCGACTGTAGTTGCCAATAATAGGTTCGGAAGTTGCTAATAATAGGTGCCAATTATTAGCGTCACCCTCCCTCCCATCACTGGTTAATTTACCATCACTTACTAGGTTGGCAGTTTGTTAGTTATTAACATGCATAAATCCTTGATGTTGTGATTATTGCATGTAAGTACAATAGCTATTGTAATTTTTTATTTTCTTTTTATTAAGAACTAGTTGTGCCCGCCACTTCGTCAGCGTCCTTGCAATATTTTCTTTGATTTTGCTTTGAAAGCAATACACACCAAAGATCTTTACGTTCTTAGTTTTGTTTTTTTTTAAGATAAGTAACACTCAGGCAATTAATGCCGATATTAACTGTGTTACTTCCTTTAGAAAGGGATAATAGTAGATAAGACAGATGGTTAGTGTGATAGTAAAGCTTCGTGTATGGCAACACTGCAATTGCACGTTGTGATTATTTTCGCCGGCGATTTAGTGTTAAGTGATAATACTGGCGAAGGCGTTTTTAGTTCCGCCTTAAACTATGCTGCTTATCAATTTATGTATTTTTTACATATATAGTATGCATTACCCCCGGGGGTTCCAATTGTCACTGCAGGAATGGCAAATGCTTTGACTCGGTTCACTCGGGGAAAATAGGGGCACCAGACGCTGGGGTTCCTAGAGCCTAAATCTGGAAGAAAAGGTCTGTGTGTGAAAACATACGGGTTCTCTTCGAGGCCCGACCAGTGCCCAAAGGACTGGTACCACGGGAATCGGTGGCCCCACAGAGAGCCTATCCTCTCTGTGACCGGTTATTGGTGAGGTGCCCTTCGGGGGTACACGTGGTGGTTGTGGTTTAAGATCGATTTATGTAGGTAAGGTGCAAGGTCGATCAAGTGTGCTGTTGCACTCTCAACAGACGGAGTTTGGATAGTCTCCAAACCCCTAAGCAAGAGGTTATAATGTGGATCTAGGCTTGCCTTGGAAAGGCTTGCCATATTATATAAATTGCTACTCATTGTGACTGTATCACACACAAACAGCGATTGGTGGCAATCGTAAAGTGTTGTTATACTACACAATGGGGGCGCTAGTCTACGCCTAAGTTTCACTCGGTGGTAAGACCACCGTGAGGTTAGGCCGAGTAGGCAGGTACTCACGTTAATCTTGTTCCACAATATATAGTATGCATAACCGGTTAGTTCAGCTACGTACTTTCACTGATTTTTCTCGACTTACTCTTAAAAATAAGATATTTTTGCGGAAAAAAGTTTCTTATATTGGAAGATACTAAGGTACCTCCTCAGAAAATTTTGTTAAAATTTTTACGTGACAGACAGACAGAAACTGAGTTTTACCCTCATTCATGTCTCGCTATTGTAGTTCTGCAGATATAAGAAAATTGTATATTTTTTTGTATGGGAGGTACCCATGTTCCGCTTCATGTACCACCCAGATTTTGTTCAAATATGTAGTTTTTTCTAAGAGCTACATTAAATTTAGTGTGCCTCGCTATTGCAGTTAGATATAGGAATATTATAAATTTGTTTGTATGGGGGGTACCTGTTTCTCACCTCATATACCACAAAGATTTTGTTCAAACATGCAGTTTGTTCTAAGAGGTATCCACATAAAACTATGTGAGCCTAACTATTGTAATTATGGAGATTTGAATTAATCCGCGAAAAAGGCTTTTGGCCCCTAGTCCAAAATGTGCTGTGCACTTCGCCTATTATATCTTTGATTGCTTTCGGTGTTTTATCGTTCACGTGGAAGACTTTGATTTATTCTTTCTATTTTTTTAACGCAATATTTGCTCAAAACCTAATAGGAGATTTTCCTAAAAAATATGTCAGTCACTTTGACATTATGTTTAGTGTTCCTTTATTAATGTTTAAAGACTTATTAACCTTCCCTCGCATTTTCTATTTCATTGTCGCTAATACACGATTATATTCTTAATATTTTTTCTTGTGAATTAAAATTAAAATGTAGTGTGTTTAATTATATGGGAAATATTAGAATATTAACTTGCATTCTCCCATGACATACGAGTGTGTAAAATTATGATGGTGTGTTCTATTACCAGGTGTTACAAATATGCGGGTCTTTTGTATTTGTTTAAGGGTGAAGAGAAACCTAATACATAATTCTTAATGCATTACAAATGTAATTCCACAGTTTTTACATTGAAATGTGCAATGTAGATTTAAATTTATTCTTCCTTCAATATGCAAAAGAAGGGTTCATTTAAAATTCGATATATTAGTAGCGTTGATATTTCAGACAGCTAATGATTCATAGCATAAGGCTTTGTTTGACCAGTAAAATTGTATGGGGTCGCGATTAAGACCATTTCTAAACCATGATTAAAACCCCTTAGAAAATCGCAGCAAAAATATGTAAGTAGAATAAAAAAACATCACTCCTTAGCAGTACCGCTGTTTGGTAACCCGCCATAATGGATACCCAACAAAGTATTAAAGATTCAAAAATATAGTTTGAAACAAATGTAGATCAATTTAAAAATTTTTAATAGTATTTTTTTTTCATAGCGCGGATCATCATACCGATAATAATCACTTTTTGATATTTTAAGTGGGTGTGGCACTCCCCATACAAGTATATAACATTTATCATTGTGTTACTTGGGAACTATAATAGGTTGAATGTTGAAATTTTATACTAGTAATCGTTATATGAATGTAGTCTAGCAAAAAACAGGCTGGATCGGTACAATGGGCGTGGCATCTCCCATATAAAATGAAAAATTATTATTGTATACCTAGGAAAATGTGAATTGAAATTTTGTGCGAATCAACCCTTCACTAATGTGCTTAGGCTAGCAAAAAAAAAACTTGTAAAAATTTGAAAAGTGGGCGTGGTAGTTCCCACGTTACTATCATGTACAATAGAACGTTAGTAGATAGTCTCTTGAAATGTTGTACAAATAACTCTTTTATTAATGTGAATAGTCTAGCAAAAAAATCAAACTAGATTCGAATGGTGGGTGTGGCATTTCCCACACAATGGGAAAAATTATTATGGCGTATATAGGGATCTATAATATGTAGAGCCTTAAAATTTTGTACGAGAAAGCCCCATATTAATGTGCATAGTCAGACAAAAAATTTACTAGATTTGAACAGTAGGCGTGGCACCTCCTATACATAGTACATTTTTATAATTATGTAACTCGGAAACTATAATAGGTAGAGTTTTGTAATTTTGCACAAGCAAACCCCCGTATTATTGTGTATAGTGGAGCAAAAACTGGCAAGATTGGAACAGTGGGACTTCGTACCTCGCATACAAAGCGAACATTTATTTTATATTCGTAAACCTAGGGAACTATAATAGGTAGAGTGTTGAAATTTTAGGACGGGGACAAGGGGCACAAGTACCCCCATAAAAAGTAATTATCCTATATTTAGAGAACTGCTTCAGTAACACTCCTTATTTTTTGACATAAGCTACTTAAGGAAGAGAATCTTGTGCGTTTTCATGCTTAATCCGTGCCATACTATCCCTTACAAATTTTTTATTGATGAGATTAGCGAATCACACCTTGCATCGCCAGGTTTTTAAAAAAAAGTATAAGTTGTTTTTTTTTTAATTTTTGTTAATAATCACGCGTTTAAGCATTTAATCTAAATAGATAGAATTTTCTTTTGTTAAATCTGTTACAAAGATAAGATGAAGATAAGAAATACTGCTAAAGTGACTTAATTTTATACCCACAAGTGTAGTTTGCTATTATCGTACTTTACCAGTTTAAAAATTGACTAAAAAGAGGCAGGGAGGGGGCTTGGTAACGCTCATTAAAAAAATCTACTTTTAAGAGATTTCTAATAGAATCTTAAAATTTGTGTGTGCGTGCTCTTCATATATTTAAAACCAATATGAACGAAATCGTCTGGGGGCGTTTTATTTCTTATACAATGAAAACATATATTTTTGTTGGTCTAGAAGACTGTTATAGATAGAACTTTCAAAGTTAGTGTAAGAGAGTTTATTTCTCAATATCTAAGCATTATGAGACTAAAAATAATAGAAAAACGAAGGCAAAGGGGTAGAATATCTCCCCTACAAAAAAAAAATATTATAATTATCATATATGTAGTAATAGTTAGACATAGGTTAAAGAGGTTAAAGAGATTAAATACTTATAAACACTTTTCATAACTTTTAACAAAATTTCTTGAATTTCTTCTAATCTTAAAAGAAATACTTGGGAAATGTTTTATTGAAATCGCTAATGTCGTATTAAATGAGTTACACGAGTTTATTTAAAGAAATGCACGTATTTAGATTTTTGTTTTTGAAGTTGTATCAATCATGTTGTTGTTGTCGTTGTTGTTTAGCTGTGACCGTAAATAAATTTGATAAGCGAACAACTAAAAAGTCACTGCTACTCGATCCCCTTAAAAAAAAGAAAAATTTTTGATAAGCAAAATTAAAAAAAAAAAATTAAATTCTAAGTGAAATTATCTATAGAAAACACATTTTACAAATATTTACTCACAAATGACAGTGGTTCTCGTTCTGCTGACCATTCGGAAATAAACAGCAGAAACAGAAAAAAAAACTCTTTTTACTTTAATATTTCAACCTTTTTATAAATTATGTATGCAGTTCATAATGTATTGTAATAGTGGTGCTGTTGTATATGAAAAATAAAATTTGTATTTCAAAACGAAATAGTAAACTTCAACTCATAGGTTAAAGTTACACGAAAGAACCTTTACAAAATCTTTCGGTATTCCTTCTCATCACAGAACCTATTCTAACCTTTTTTCTACGGTTCAGTAAGCTCGCCATATTATTTACATTTAATATGTGTCTGGCCGCGTATTCGTAAGGTTAACGCCGTCAACCAGTTTACTCAGATTATATACAAGGTACTCACATTATATCCAAGCATCTTTCTGGTCTTCATGCCGACATTGTAGTGAAAAATATCATAGAACTTTGCTGGGAATCGTACCCACAACACCGGACTGATAGACTAGCACCTTACCTACTACTAGCCCATCGGATATCTCCAATTAAGCTAAGAAATAACGTTTAGTTAACCCAGACTAAAAGTTTACCTGAGTAATTAGAAGCGAGTTTTTTTAACAGTTGCCATTTAAACCAACTACACAATATTAAATAGGGAAAAATTAGTAACTGTAAATAAATCAGTAAATCCGTACTATGTTGAGTACAACTTTAAAAATACAAGTTAGTAATTTTTTTCACGTCTTATGGGACACCCTTTAATTTTAATTTTTTTTTATACTAGAGCATAGTACTAAAAATATCCGGTGTAAATATCAAGTGTCTGCCCATAACGTTTAGAAAAGAAGCTAAAATTCACGACATCATTTATTTTTATTAAATTTATTTTAATTTCTTCATGTTACAGTAGATATTGTAAAATATAATTGTGTAAATTTTAAGTGTCAGCCGATTACTGTTCAAATATAAGGACTTTTTATGAAAATATCAATAGCCTACCTATCGCGGTTCAAAAAATAAAGCAATATAAGTAAAAAAACATGTTATTGCGGAACACCCTTTAAATGTGATAGTGGCGATGGCAACACATCTACTGTAAAAATTTCAAGATAATAATTTTTACTATTTTTTATAGTGACCAAAGTAATATACCTCTTATAAAAATTTCAAGTCTACCTATTACGATTCAAAAAATAAGGCCATATACGTCCAAATAATGTCACTATCGGGACACCCTTTTAATTTTATTATATGTTATAGCGGCAATGGCAATTCCTTTTCTATGAATATATCGATTCCAAAAAACAAGACAATATATGTACGTGAAAAATATGTCACTACCGGACCACCCTTTAATTTTCCCCCCTGGGGGTACCAATTGTCTTTGCAGTACATTCTCAAATGCCTTGACGTGGTGCTCACGGGGAAAATAGGGGCACCTGACGCCACGGTTCCTAGAACCTAAATCTTGGATAGTCTCAAAACCCCTAAGCAAGAGGCTATAATATGGAATCTAGGCTTGTCTTTAGGCTTGCCATATTATATAAATTGCTACTCATTGTGGCTGTATCACACATAAATTGCGATACTGGCGGCAACGTCATATCGGCGCCGCCAGTATCGCAATTTATGTGTGATACGGCAATGGGGGGCGCTAGTCTACGCTCAAATTTCACTCGGTGGTAAAACCACCATGGGATTAGGCCTAACCGGCAGGTGCCCATCACGTGCAAATCACGACACTGTCGGAATACCCTTTAATTTTTACTATTTATTATAGTGGCCATAGTAATAAACCTCGTTTAAAAAATTCAAGATTCTACCTATTATCGTTCAAAACTTAGGCCATATACATGCAAATCACCTCACTATAGGAACACCCTTTAATTTTTAGGTTTGTTTTTTTAAACTTTTTTTATATAGCGAACTAAGTTTTAATTGCTGTTGGTAAATTTTAATTGCATGTCTCCAACAGTTCAAGAAATAAACAAATATACGTGAGTAACACTTCTCTATCGGAACACCCTATAAGTTTTAGTATTTGGTATAGTAGTTGCTATAGGGGCAACAGTTATACATCTTCTGTGAAAATTTTAGGAGTCTACCTTTTACAGTTCCAGAGATAAAACGGCGCTCATAGACGGACGGACAGACATTGTAGCGAAAACATTACCCCCCATCTCCATTAGACATTAACATGCGTTAACAAAAGTCAAACTTCATATGAAAAAAAATATTATTTTTAATACTGTTTTTCTATTTATATGAAGTTTGACTTTTGTTAAGACATGTTGATAGCAAATGAAGACGGTGATTTAGGGTTACGTGTTTAACCTTTAGTAACGGAACCCTAAAAACGGTAAACCGTTCAAATTGTACCACAAAAAATCAACCTTACCAGCCCTATTAGGCGCCTTTTAGCAAGCAAATTTCCGATTTGTATAAAGCATACACAAAAAGAATATTAAAGTCTAATCCCAAAAAAATTAAAATAAAGAAATATGCTAAATAAAATAATAATAATCATATTTAGATAAATAATTAAAAGAATGATAAAATGTTATTGAAAGCGCGAAACTGAAATCTTGCAACGTTCATGCAATAAAATTTGTTTTATCTTTGTTTAATTTAAAAACTGAGCTCCTCTTTCGATAAACAAACAAATATTGTATTAGGTTTCATTTAAGAAAAAAAAAAAGAAAAACTTGAAAATATCAACTGGGAAATACGCGACCACATAACGATTTTAGTTTGTATAACGTAGTAACACCAGTGCCAGGCTACTAAATAATGATTTTTTTGTTTACACATCGTTTATATTAAGGAGTTGTTCGTTTGAAATCCGGACTCGTAAGTTTTATAACAAAGTAACTCAAATTACCCAGTAGGTGTTGCGGTAGTACCCAATATTTTGCTTCCAATTGGAGCTTTGATATCATGCGAAATTCTAACATAATGAATTTCATCGAAACGGTTTCTCAACGATTTAATACCTTCTTGAGCAACAGTATCGGAGAAGCAGTATATAAGCAGATAAAATATAAATAAGTTTTACCATATTTATTTTTTTTTTCATAAACATAAATAATATGTAAACATAAATTTGTTTTAACATAAATATGTAATTGTTTTTTTTTTTTTAATTATTACTAACAGTTAAAGCCTGGTAATCAGTTTTTCATGCGGAATGCTGTCAAATTACATACATAAAAAATTTCTATGAAAAAGTCATGAAAAAATGCTGCAGAAGTAGTACTCTGTTTTTGCTGTGGAAAAACATTGAAATGTTTCTGGCAACATTTTATTAAAGCTGTGAAATAAAACAAAGGGGCATTATTTTTAAAATTTAAAATTATTTTTCAAAAAATTCCACATGAAGCAAGCCGATAAAGTTTTATCGGCGGCGGCTGAAAGACCAATTTTTGTCGGCGGCTAAGCCCGCTTGAGCTTGAATTTATGAATAACATTACATATGTAAACATTATATAGCTGGCAGCACTTACCACCGGGGGTTCCAATTGTCACTGCAGGAATATGGCAAATGCTTTGACGCGGTTCACTCGGGGAAAATAGGGGCACCAGACGCTAGGGTTCCTAGAGCCTAAATCTGGAAGAAAAGGTCTGTTGTTTGATAACACGGATCCTCTTCGAAGCCCGACCATTGCTCAAAGGACTGGTACCACGGGAATCGGTGGCCCCACAGAGAGCCTATCCCCTCTGTGACCGGTTATTGGTGAGATCCCCTTCGGGGGTACACGTGGTGGTTGTGGTTTAAGATCGATTTATGTTGGTATGATGCACGGTCGATCAAGTGTGCTGTTGCACTCTCAATAGACGGAGTTTGGATAGTCTCCAAACCCCTAAGCAAGAGATTATAATGTGGATCTAGGCTTGCCTTGGAAAGGCTTGCCATATTATATAAATTGCTACTCATTGTGACTGTATCACACACAAATTGCGATTGGTGGCAATCGTAAAGTGTTGTTATACTAAACAATGGGGGCGCTAGTCTACGCCTAAGTTTCACTCGGTGGTAAGACCACCGTGAGCTTAGGCCAACTAGGCAGGTACTCACGTTAATTTTGTTCCACAATTTCTAAAACAATGTGGTATACTTAAAAATAATAAAATCGTAAAATTCTTTCCAAACGCGAGATAGACACCACATTTTAAATGTCAAATTTTCCTTGTAAAATAATAAATGTTACTCAACAGAGTTCTAGGCTTTACTTAGGATTTCATTGTAAAGTTTTACCAACTTATTGATAAAACGGTTCATATGCGATTATCACAAATACAATTGCAACGAAAGTTTTTGCTTGTTCGAGAAATGATTTAATTTGACCGACTCTAGCGCTCTTTAAGATTAATCTGCTCATCTTTGCAAGCAATATTTTAAAATCCTAACTACATAGTTATCTTCTCTAACATAATTCAAGTTTCAAACAAATCTAACCATTAGTTAATTTTGCAAATGGCCCTTCCTTCCCACTGTGAACTTTTCAGCCTAACCTACATATGTATAAAACCATTTCATGAAAAACCTATTAACAAAGTCAATAAATAAATTTAATGTTGTTTTTTACAATTACTTTGCCATTTAAATATTACATACATAGCTGTTCACATTTTGAAACACATAAAATAAACAATGAAATGTTTATTACACAAATTTGGAAGTTTACAAGGACAACAGTCGGTTTTTTTTAACGATTTAAACAATGAATAAATAATAAACTTAAATAAATGGTAACTTTTGCGAAATAAATGTGCAAGTAGGCAATCTAACGTTGAAAAATAAAATTACAAAAACCACAACAACAACAACAAAAGTACGTTTTACAGTCAGTATTTTTATTTACAAATAACAAACCATCCATCCATCCATCCATTAATTTATACATGTATGTATGTATGTACATATGTATGTACATACGTCCGTACCATCACTAAATTATATTTATAATAATCGCAAGTATGCGTGTGTATTTGTCTCTTAAATTGGTAAAAAATATATATGTATATGTTTGGATGTATAGTTTAGGTCATGGTCAAATGAATGGTCAAAAACATGTTAAAATAAAAGTAACTACTAGTAAATGCAACACTACAAAACTGTATGTCAAGCAACAATCATTCACACAAACACAAACATTAATGCGGGAACAGACAGACAGCCAACAAGAGTCAGGCAAATAAAATCAAAACAAAATTTCCAGTTTTTTTCTTCTTCATTTTATTTTTATTTTATTTTATTTCTTTCGCCATCATCTCCAATCTACTTACAGCCATACATATTTATGTATGTATGTATGTACATACAAACAATCACAACAAATATGGAGCGACCAATGTCTAAGCAACTAAATACAATTGGCATCGTTCATATAAAAAGACAAAAAAAAAACAAAAAATAATGACTTAAATAAAACGTTGCCCTTTTATTGCCTTCATTACTGAAAACACACATACATACATACTCATACACAAACTACCAATAAAGTCGCACTGCAAAACCTACATAAACGAAAGCAAGAAATATAAATAACAAATTAACTACAGTTTGTTTGGATAAAGCAGTGTATTTAAGAAACTGATTTTGATACCCTCCACCAGGGAAAGGGTATACAGTGAGGGTAAAAAAAAATAGCACCATCGAAAAAATGTAGTTTCATTCCAACGGAAAATGGTAGATGAATCCAGAATCGTATTATTTGGAAGCAATGCATCACGTTACTACGTAAGAAGATCCCTAAACGCAGAATAACCAATGTTCCACCACACATAAATTTTTCCCTGCAAAACAACTGAATGTATGGTTTCCAGTTCCCCCCGGGGGCACTAATTATCATTGCGGTTCATTCTCAAAGCTTTGACGCAGTGCTATCGGGGAAAATGGAGGCACCAGACGCCAATGTTCCTTGCACCTTAATCTGGAAGAACCCCACCCTAATCCACGGTGGAACAGCATACGCCAGGTCAGGAGGGTGCTTGGCCGTTCGTTTGCGAACTCTGGATACCAGTCGACCTCCAGTTTCAATGTAGACTTAACCATGAATAAGGAGCTCTGTGTGGGTGGACAACGTTTTCTCCAATAATGGCCTAGGGAAGAATTCAGAAGGGATGGACAGGAACGCCTCGCAAAGGGTGAACAGGTTAGTAACTAAAGGTTCTCTTATGGCGTTGAACCGAGATATTTCGATAGGGATGGACAAGGAAGCCTCGTTACGAGGTGGAGAGGTTAATCCCTTTAGGAACTCCGTTTGCCACTGGCCAGGGGAGGATATCGAAATAGAATGACAAAGAAACCTCGCAAAGGGTGGACTGGTCAGTCTACGAAGATACTCCTGCGGCTATAGAGGTAAATGTGGATGAATTGGACGCAGCTGGCCCTGTGGCCTTAGGAAAATCCTTTTCGGAAGCAGGCACCTCAAAACGTTCCTTCAAACGTCGAGTCGGAGTCTCCACAGCTCATGCCTAAAAGTGAGAGGCAGAGGCAGAAGAGAAGACGGGGAAAGGAAAGAGGCTGAGACGCCAGCGCACATTGTGTGTGAAGGTCCAGCACTGGCTAGCAAAAGACTCAGGACCACTGGTGGATGCCATGGCGGACCTGAGCCTGGAACAAATGTTAGCAATTACTAGAGACTGCGTGATGTGAAATAAGGCCGAAAGTTACCAGTCGACAGTCTAAAATCACTGAAGTCAAGATTAAGGGCTGTAATCATAGAGGACGGAAGGGGTCGAAAAGAGACCCATTATGGAAGTGGTCTGCTTCGATATTCCCCCTACATAACAAACATTGTTTCCAATTTTGAATTCTACTCCCTTAGAGCTTTCACAGGATGTATCGGAACCCCATTGAGGTCTGTTCTAAAGGGCCCCCATTGGTCTCTAAACTTACATAGATGTATAAAATTGTACCCTATATTGTACCTGTTCTAGGACATTTCCTGAGAAAGGTATAAATATGTTGACAGTTTTGGAATCTACTCCCTTCAAGCTTTCAGGTCGGTACAAAGTAGAGTAGTATAGTAAAATTTGATATTTTTTTTTTTTTTGGAAAATTTATCAAAATTTGTTAATAATTTTGTGTGTTAGACTAAAAAAATTAAACTTTTTTAACAGTTTGTAGTTAACAAATGTAGATGTGGAACGTATTTAACTGACGAATTTATCTTCACACCCTTGAAAAAATGTGATTGTCATTAAATTCGGCAGACTAAGTATCGACTGCCACCTAACAGTCTTCTTCTTCTATTAAACCACAGGCGAAACTACAAAAATTAAAAATTTTAATTACCGGCTATGTTTACTAATCTATACCTTTCACTTGGATTCTGGTATTGTTTCCAAAACTAGCACTTAAAAAAACGATAGCAATGGTATGTTTTTAAGCAAACTATCGAAACTATCCAACGGACCGGGCCGACTATCAATAGTTTTGCTCTCTATTAAACACCAGAAATGTGAAAATATTTTACTTTCAAGCGGACGTAAAATTCCGGAAACTCGAAGGCCTGCTAGTTAGATCTTGTCTCCGCTAGAAGGCTAGCTATAATAAGTCGAGCGAGCTCTGGATAAAAGTTAACCTACAGTTTTTAATCCTAGACATTTTATGAGTTCCAATTTCGATAAAATCAAACAGAGCCAGAAGATTTCGACTGTGATATGCAAGAAAAAATCGTTGCTTGAGGTGAAGAAGTTAGTCTCTGAAGGTTTTTATCGGTCAAAAAATGTGGACAAAACTACCTCGGTAAAGGTAATTCTTCTAAGATAATAGCCCCTCGTCAAGAAGTCTAGAAAGTTGTTTCGATATAATCCTTAAGCTGGATAACTGTATTAGAAACAGGTTATCTAAAATCATCGGAGTATCATCCTGCCAAGATAAAAATCGAAAAGAACATTACTTGCTGATTGAAACGAGTTTGAATATCTAGAACTGTGCCTGCTATAAAGTACTTAGCCTTAGCCTTAGAGAAATGTTCGCAACTACGATTTACTCTGCAATGGGAAAGAAGGTCAAAAGTTAGCAGTCACCAGCCGAAAATCACTAGTCAGGAGTAAAGGCCAGTGACAGCACGATATTCAATAAAAGCACGGAATCGTAAATTCACAAACGGGTACCAAAAATCATCGATGAGCAAAGGTGATAAAAAAGGGACCCATAAAGTTAGTAATCTGCTTCGGACTGTCTTAAGCAGTCATTTGAATGTACATGAATTTTTTCAACACACTGTAGAAACGTGATTTTTAAATTTCGTATTTTTTTTTCAGAGTTCGTGCTCTAAATAACGTCATTAGTTGTCGTCTATTTTTCCATTTGTAAAATTTTATTTATCGTTTGTCAACACACAAAAAAAAACATATTTTTGTTGCTTTTATTATTAAAGCTTTTCTATGTTGGAAAACATATTGAACACACAAATAAATACAACAACAACAACATCATAAATAATACCGGCGGTTAATGAAAAGAAGAAGAAGAAGAGTAAATGAAGAGCAGCAATAAAGTTTAACCAATTTTTACACAATACCAAACAGCAACAACACATATTATTAACTGAGGTTTTGTGGGTCTGTTGTGTGAGTATATTTGTGTGCGTGTGTGTGTTGAAGTATGTAGATATATCTACATACTTCAACACACACATATATTTTTTAATCGACCTAGACCTCAATCAATGGGCATTATGTAAATTATTTCTGATATTTTTTTATTTCTTCTTTTTACGATTTTTTTTTTCATTATTATTTTTTGATTTTTTGAACTCAACTTTAATGTTTCAATTCAATTATGTGATGATGATGAAGAAGAAGAAAAATGATGAAACAGACAACACAACAACAATAATTGTTCACTTTTGAAATTCAATATGTATATTA
Organism: Phasia obesa; assembly: GCA_949628195.1. Classification (NCBI taxonomy): domain Eukaryota; kingdom Metazoa; phylum Arthropoda; class Insecta; order Diptera; family Tachinidae; genus Phasia; species Phasia obesa. The sequence goes on along the minus strand of OX451218.1, from coordinate 22,745,889 downwards.
AATTTAATAAAAAAAATAGTAAATTGAGAAAAAAAATCAAAATCAATTTGTTATTTTTTTTTTTGGAACCGTAGAGCCAGGGTATCAAGGATCTGTAACGCGACATACATATACCTATATACACCTTCATATAGAAAGTGGGAATTCCAATTTTAAGCTTATTTGAAATAACTTGAGTTTTATATGGTGCTCCCCCAATGAATGATTAACTGAGTTTTATATGGTGCTCCACAAAAGGACGACTCTTTGGTTATACACGATAACTAAAACGGTTGCACGTGGCTGATTTATGCTATCACCAATAACTGTACCGCAGTAAAGCTATTCTGGGAAGCAACTGCGAGAGTGAAAAGTAAACCATTCAAAGGCCAAGGAACAAGAGCGGCCAGCTTGCCCTTTAAAAATAATGACAATAACAACGCAAGCGCATTGTTTATCCACCCAGAGCTACTTAAAGATTGATTTGTGTTTTAAGGCCTTTTCTCTAGACCCTGACATTACATTTCAATTAAAAGTAATGTGTAATTAGATATTCCCAATGTGTAATTAGATATTCCCAATGTGTAATTGAATATTCCCAATTACACATTATTAGTAATTACAACTGAAATCAGGGATGAAGGTATTATACGGAAACCCTATTATTATTATTTGTGCTCAGTTTGGTTTGTTATTTTCACATGAATTGTCTAACACCAAAACCACGCTTGTAAATTGTGTAAATTTATTTTGAAAATCATGATTCAGAATGGGGTTAATCAATTTTAGCTCATTTAGGAGAGAAGAAAATCCACAATACATTCTCCAGGCACCTTTAAATCCTCAGAAAATGTTTGGTGCGCTTTACTTGGCACTGGTGGGTTTATTGGTCATTACTTTTCAAAAATAGCGGTGCAGAGCCATAATTCCCAGTTATTTGGAGCATTAATAGGATGGGATATTTACTAAAAACAAGCAAACATTTTGTGAACGACTTATTTTTATATTTAATCTAGGCAATTAATTGGCCACCAAGATAGTTTTGTTTAACACCTTTGGATTATATTCTCTACGGTTAGGTGAAGTCATTGTTTCTTACAAAAAACCAGCAACCTTGGGTGAATTGGAAGACATGGCCGATACATGGTCTCAAATGTTTGCTCGCATATTGTACTTTCAGAATGTGATACACGCTAGTCAGTCACGGCGTCCACAAACTTCAAACAAACGAAATAGCCCATTTTTTTTTTATAAAAAAATATCTCCTCACATAAACCTCTTGCCACTGTACAATACAAACTTACCTTAATCCTTAATTGATAGTAAATTTATTTCATGTTGAGACTTACCTGAAAACAAAACAAAAACAAAATTAAATATTTATCGTAATTAAAAAATGTAAAACAATAATACAATTTGACATTTAGGAAAAGCCTGGCAAAGCAATAACAACTATGAAACAGAGCCGGGAGTTAACGAATTATTTCATTAAATTTTGCTTTTGAAATCTAAAACTACATTTTTGAAATCTTTTATTCGTGAAAAACAATCTTTTTATTTTGACAGCATTTATTCTTATACTGTCATTTTGAGACACGCATAATCTTAATGTTACCATCTTCACAAAGTTGTAGTTCCTTCTTAGTTTTTATATCTTTAGGCTCCAACCAAATTTGACATTTAGAAAAGTAGTCGTGTGATTGAAGTTATTTAATTTTTTGGACACTCTTTGTTACGTTCTCATTTTGAGAACATAACATTCTCTCAAAGATGTTAGTGCCGAATTACATTATGCAACTTTTGTCGCTGCAATTCTTCATTAGAAGGCGAGAGGGGAGAGACGAATTAAAAAGGGTACACATATGTATACATATGCTCTTGAAATTCGTTTTGTCCTCTCATTCGTAGTTTTAATTTTTAAATTTAAAATGTAAACACATGAGTACATCCATACAAATTGCACGATATAAACACAAATGTAATATTATAGAAGAAACGAGAAAGATTGCAGCGACAAAAATAATTCGGCACTTACCAATTTTTTTAATATATAATTTTAACGTCGCGGAATTGGAATAATGCTATTAATCTATACATATAATAAAACAGTAACAGTAACTTCATGTAAAAACTACTGTATGGATTTTAACAAAATTTTGTGAGGAGGTACCTTAGTATCTCGATTCAAATATAGGATAATCTCATTTCCAAGAGAAAGAAGGGAAAAAGCAGCAAAAGTACGCAATTTTACCAATGTACTGCATACTTTAAGGCATCTTTTATTTTTGAAAGCGGGATATTTTAAACACGAGTGCGGAATAGATGTCGCTGTTTTAAAATAATGCCAAAATATGAATTACTTACTGCCAAATAGCCAATTAAATAAAAAATTTGTACTTGATTGGTATTTTTACACCTTTTACGGAGCTTTACAATAATTTTTAGAATTTTACATAAATTTTAGAATTTTATAATATTGTCAGGACGCACACAACGTGTGTGGGGATAGCTAGTATGGAATAAACTAGCACTGTCCTACGCTTTTTTTTTGCTCGATTTTGCTTTGGAAGTAATCCTCACTAAATTTGATGACTCATACTTTTGTAGAACTGCAGATATGGTTTATGTCTTTAATTTATAGAGAGGTACCCATCCCTGGGTAATTACTCAAAATGTATGTACATACATATATAAAATTGTAAAATTATTATAGAATTCTGAAAAGTATCTAAAAAAACAGGCTCAGTGGAATATGTTCCCAAATTTGTATTTATGTACCAAAAATCTCCTCCAAAAAACGCATAGTACAAACGGAGCCTCATAACGCCCCTACGAAAAAGAGGCTGCCTATCTAGGACTAATTGCAGTTAGTGATAAAGCGTGGCATGTACGTGGAGGTGGCGGTATCGGAAAAAAAGGAGAGAGGAAAAAGTCTATTTTGGGGGGAAAAAATAAATAAAAAGACGTTAGTGTGAGAGGAACCAACGAAGTCCGAAAGTTTTACTAAATGTTTCTGTAAACACCAGACGGAATAAAGAAGGAAACCTGGTAATAGATGCAAAAAGCGTACTAAGAATATGAAAGCAAGCAACCCTTCTCTAAACTGTTAGTGTTGGATGCTAGCTACGATGAAGATAACACAGATCCGAACGTTCCTGACGGTGTCGAACAATGAAGTAGCTGGCACCGATGGTTTTCGACAGAGTTATTAAAGGATGGAGGCGATATATTTGTGCGCGATATTTAATTAAAAAAAATGCACGCCTGACAACTAAGAAGCAAGATAAAACCGTTTATGGAAAATATATTGGTAGAAGATCCTCGCCGTTGCATATAATATATATCGAGCGTGTTTTGTAAAAAAAACTATAACAAGATAATTGGGCTCTTATCAGCGTGTCCTTAGATCTAACAAATCCGCCATCAACCAGATATTTAAACTACGCCAAATCCTGGAAAAGACACAAGTTAATCAAATCGTTGCGCATCATCTGTTTGAAAAAAATTATTTGAAGCCTAAGTTTGGTAGCCCTGCAAAAATAATACGACTGTGTAGGATGATGTCTTTAACTGACATTAAGATGTACAGCTTAAATTTGGAAGAAACTTTCCAAGCCACGGAGTATCAAACGAGATTTCAGACAAGAAGATTGTTAAGCGATCTCTTTAAAATCCGAAAGAAGAACCAATTTGATGGTATCAACGAACAAAGAGTCCACGGAAATGGGAAAAAAACTATTTGAACGTTGCTGACCACATATTTCGAGGTTGTCTGTAAATTTAACTACTTTGGTAGTTAAATCATTAGGAAAGCTAAAGCCTCAAGAAGCATAAACCTGCTAAAGATCTGAGATCTGAGTCTCCATGCTTACTACAAAAGTCAAAAGGCAAACAGAGTTCTTTGAATAATTTTTGTATCAAAATCATTGTAAGCGATAGCCTTGAGAATAGTGAAAAATATTGCATTTGTCGGTTAGAGAACCCATATGTGCATTCACAGAGTGTCACACTGTGATGAGCACGGCTTATAATGCTGCGTTTTTAAAACATGAAAACCGTGATCTTTTACTTAAATTTGAATTTTCAATTGCTTTGTGTGACATTTTGAGCCCCAGGGCATGATGGCATTCATTGAAACGAAATGGCTGCTCAACGTGCGAGAAACGGCTCTAGACTGGATGTGGTAGACGCCCATGGAGACATAAACATCCCCTTGTCGAAATATCTAACACACTACGGAAATTGTCGCTAAAGGAAACGGCTCGCAGGTGATCTTCATTAACCCCTTGCAGATTGCCTATAATTCTTTGTCCTTCAACTAACAAGAAAAGGACAAAAGCAAATTTTTGGGCCAAAGATTCTATCAGAAGCTGGACTTTCTCAGAGATGCGACTTGAAATAGCCTACTAAGCTTTGTGAGAAGCTCCAGATAGTTCTTACGAACCAGCGGTACTGGAGTTCTATGGGGAATAGTGGGGGTTGATGGTCGTCGAGGCAACACAATGGGCCTTATTGGCCTCCGAGTGAACCCGTCTTTGTGTGGGCGGCCCGATTAACCTAACCTAACCTAGAGTTTTTAATTTAGGGGCTGCAACTTCCCTCCAGACAATTCCACCCAAAAACAAAAGAAGAAGTCTCTTACGTTTCAGCTCACTTCTGATATCATAGAAAGATCAGCATCACTTGGACGATCAAAAAGCGCTATATTTACAGTGTTAAAAAATGGTAATGAAAAATTATCAGCAAGTCTCCACACCGTATAGCAAGGAACTGCACCACTACACAGTCGAATGAAAGCGTTGTTCTTAGTCAACGGCAGATGGTAGTTCCATCATCCTGGTATAGGCCATAGTAGAAAAATCTCCTACTTATCTGAAAACGGAAGTAAGTCAAAAACAAAGGACAGATTTAAGATGCTCCCTAGAGGAGTAACAGGAAAATATTACCAAAGCTCCGCCACATTTATTAAAAATTTCGATGGAAAAAATAAAAAAATTCTTGTAATCATTTTGATACACCCTTTATTAAACAGAAATGAGAAAAAAACCGGGTTTATTTTTACTACCAGTGTGTAAAGGGCACGTACACACAGGCAACAACACCAACAATAACAACAGAGTACAATAAGCAGAAAATATTCCACATTTTCTACCTGATAATTTTACAAAAAATAAATAAATAAATTCACAATTTTGAATCATCAATTTACAAACAAATTAAATGATAAAGAAAAACAATCTGAAGCACTGGAGTAACTGGTTTCTCATCAATTTATCCATTCCTTTAGTCAACCTTCCGTCGCGTCGCTCAGTTTATTGAGTTGAAGGTGTGTGTATATATGCATATGTAGGTATGTAGTAATATGCGTACATACATTCGTTTCGTAAATATTATACCTTGAAGGTGCGTCAAGCGAGGGACATTCATATCAATTTTATATGGTCTTGAAAAACACATGTTTTTTTTTGTTTGCTTTTATTTGAGCTCCATTGAATTGTTAAAAAAAAGTCACAAATTTGACCATAAAATACATAAAATATATTTATTTACACATACATATGTACATATATACATATGCATGTATATAAAACTGAACGTGTGTTTGTTTGTTCGAAAGCTATAGTAGCCTGCACCAGTGAATCCAACTTCATGAATTCTTCGTACTGTCTTTTATGACATACATATTTTTCGGATATTTTAAGTGGGCGTGGCAATTTTCATAAAAATGAATTAGTTATCATTATATAGCTAGAGAACTATAATATGTAGAGCCTTCGAATTTTATGCGACTAACTCCTTCTTCAATGTGCGTAGTTAAATCAAAAAAAGGTTAGATTGGGAAAATGGGCGTAACCTTTCGCATATTAAATAAATATCTATACTCTCCGAATTGAAATAGATTAGTCTAGAGAACTATCAAATATTTTTTTGCGGCTAATTATATCAGTAAAGTGCAAATCGGATTCAAACATCAAAAGAATGGAAAAAGTGGGCGTGATACTTCTACTCCAAGTTAGTAATAATCATCGCATAGCTAGAAAACTACACTAGGTAGTAAGTAGCCTTCAAATTTTATTTAAGCAACTCTTTTGTTAATGTGTGCACTCGAAAAAAAATTCTGAATTGAAACTTTTCACCGAACTCGGTCTCGTCAATTGGGCCATTGCTTCGCGTGCTGTGCAGATATGTGGCACCGGCTTGTTGAAACCACATGTCAGCCAAGTCCAGCTCTTCCACTTTCGGCAAATAAAAAAATTTGTAATCATCGCACGGTAGGGCTCACCATTCACAGTAACGATCCTGACTTCGTTGTCTTTGAAAAGATATAGTCCAGTGATGCCACCGGCCTATAATGCTGGTTTACGTATCCATTCAACCAGTAATGAGTAATAAGTAAAATATAAGTGCACGATGTATTTGATAATAAAATTCAATAATCTATTCATGGTTAAATTTTAGACCAAACTTAACATGTTTAACAATAACATGTTAAACAAACAACAGCTGAGCTACAAAAAGAAAGTTTCTAAAAAAATCACAATGATTTATAGAATTGCCATTCTGAAAACCTTATTAAAACTTTGTGTGGTTAGCGATGTTAGCAATATGCATAGTCTAGACCAAAAGAGTGAAATTGCAGCCAGTAGGCGTGGCACGTCCTATGCAAAAACAAACATTTATTAAGCATTTTCTAGAGAACGGTAATATTAAGATCCTTATAACCTTGTGTTCGTAACACGCAGTTTAAAAAGTAAGGTTGGTTGAGTGAGGTACCCCCCCCCCCCCCCCTACACATAGTAAATACACATTTTTATTTGTATTTTTAAAAGTATAGTAGTGATAGCCTTAAAACTTTTCGAAAGTAATTTTGCTATTAACGTGCCTAGACAAGTTATAAATAGGATCGAAAAATCCACATACTGGTATGTCATGGCAACTCCAATGCAAATTATTTATTTATAGCGAAGTCGATTTTATACATTTTTCATTATAAGAGGTATTAGTAACACGTAGTTATGTTAAATAAATAAATGAATAATTGAATATTTTTTATCATTTTTTATTTATTTTTTTTTTTGTTTTTTTTTTTTTTTGCTTTATTTTTCATTTATTTTTTTATTTATTTATTTTTTTTTAATTTTATTCATTATTAAATTTTTGATTATAAGAAGTATTAATAACACGTAGTTATGTTAAATAAATAAATGAATAATTGAATATTTTTTATTATTTTTTATTTATTTTTTTTTTGTTTTATTTTTCATTTATTTTTTTATTTATTTATTTTTTTTTAATTTTATTCATTATTAAATTTTTGATTATAAGAAGTATTAATAACACGTAGTTATGTTAAATAAATAAATGAATACTTGAATATTTTTTATTGTTTTTTAATTTTATTTTTTTTTTTATATTTTTTGTTTATTTTATTTATTAATAATTAATTTATTTATAATAAATTTTATTTTGTATAATAATTAATTTATTTATAATAATTAATTTATTTTATTTTTTCATTATTAAATTTTTGATTATAAGAAGTATTAATAACACGTAGTTATATTAAATAAATAAATAAATAAATAAATAAATACTTGAATATTTTTTATTATTTTTTTTTATTTATTTTTTTTTTTTTGTTTTATTTATTTATTTATTTATTTATTTTTTATTTACTTTATTTTATTTTTTCATTATTAAATTTATGATTACAAGAAGTATTAGTAACACGTAGTTATGTAAAAAAAATAAATGAATAATTGAATATTTTTTATTATTTTTTAATTTTGTTTTAATTTTTTTTTATTTATTTATTTTTTATTTATTTTATTTATTAAGGAGTATAAATAACACGTAGTTATGTTAAATAAATTTTTTAAATTTTTTGTTTAATTTATTTATTAATAATTAATTTATTTATAATAAATTTTATTTTGTATAATAATTAATTTATTTATAATAATTAATTTATTTTATTTTTTCATTATTAAATTTTTGATTATAAGAAGTATTAATAACACGTAGTTATGTTAAATAAATAAATAAATACTTGAATATTTTTTATTATTTTTTCTTTTATTTATTTTTTTTTTTGTTTTATTTATTTATTTATTTATTTATTTATTTATTTATTTATTTATTTATTTTTTATTTACTTTATTTTATTTTTTCATTATTAAATTTATGATTACAAGAAGTAGTAGTAACACGTTATGTTAAAAAAATAAATGAATAATTGAATATTTTTTATTATTTTTTAATTTTGTTTTTTATTTATTTATTTTTTATTTATATTTTTTATTTAATTTATTTATTAATAAGTAATTTATATATAATAAATATTATTTTTTATAGTAATTAATTTATTTATAATAATTAATTTATTTTATTTTCATTATTTAATTTTTGATTATAAGAAGTATTAATAACACGTAGTTATGTTAAATAAATAAATGAATAATTGAATATTTTTTATTATTTTTTTATTTATTTTTTTTTTGTTTTAGTTTTTATTTATTTATTTCTTATTAATATTTTTTATTTAATTTATTTTTTCATTATTAAATTTATAATTACAAGAAGTATTAGTAACACTTAGTTATGTTAAATAAATTTTTTTATTTATTTTTTATTTAATTTATTTAGGTTTTATACTTTTTATTAAATTTATTTATTAATAATTAATTTATTTATAATAAATTTTATTTTTTATAATAATTAATTTATTTATAATAATTAATTTATTTATTTTATTTTTTTCATTATTAAATTTTTGATTATAAGACGTATTAATAACATGTAGTTGTGTTAAATAAATAAATGAATAATTGAATATTTTTATTATTATTTTAATTAATTTTTTTTTTTGTTTTATTTTTAAATTTTATTTTTTTATTTAATTTATTTACTAATAATTTATAATAATTTACTAATAATTTACTAATAATTAATTAAATTATAATTATTAATTTATTTTATTTTTTATTATTATTAAATTTTTGATTATAAGGAGTATTAATAACAGGTAGTTATGTTAAATAAATGAATAATTGAATATTTGTATGATATTTTAATTATTTTTTTTATTTTATATTGAATTATTTTTTATTTATTTATTTTTTTTTTTAATTATTTTATTTATTTTTTTAAATTATTTTATTATTATTTTTTTTTCATTACGATCGGAGTACCAAAGCAAACCGGGTTTCAGCTGCTGCTGTTTTTTTCGTATTTTGCAGGTTATTAGTATTATTATTCAGTTGATATTTCAAGTTTATGTTTATTTTTGGATATTAGTGCTTAAAGCACGCATTAATTTAAATATTAATTATTGACTTAATAATAAATTTGGCAGAAAAAAATAAAACACACTCCAATGATGTTTATAATAATTTGAAAGACAGCCTTTACAAATTTACATAATTAGAATAAATTTAATGATAAAACAGAATACGACAACTGCCAATTTAAAGTCACATATCTATCGCTGAAAGAAGAGCAAACAACAATCACCATAACAAAGGCGATGACCGTAACCACAAATGATTTCGTATGTGGTAAGGTAATATTTACGTTCGTTTTTTTTTTTTGTCTTATTTTTCTCTAAATGCGTAAATTTTTCAGTTTGTTTGAGGTTTTTTTTTTTGCACAAGTCCCGGACATATTTATTGTTGTTTTTTTTATTAGTGAACAATATTAAAAAAAGATAAAAAAACCCAAATAACTTTGCAAATTTTAAACCACAAATATTGTTTGTGATTAAATTTGTTTTTATATACAGTGGCAGACAATTCAATACAAGCTTGGTAACATGTTTTAACACCCCTTACAATTCAATGGAATTTTTTTTCAATCACTTGTAAAAAATCTATTTTCCGTTTTTTCCATAATTTTAATATTTCATACATGTTTGGATACCCCATACAATCTGTAATCGAAAATACAGTGGGTGGCAATTTAGATTAACCTTTTGTTTAAATCTCTTGTAAGAAATCTTTATTTATTATTTAATTTAATCTTATATACTTTTTAGGGCTCCCCATACAAACGGTAATACAGTGGGTGGCAATTCAATGGAAACATTTTTCGATTTTGTAATTTATTTTTCCATATTTTGTAATTTAAGTTTTTAATAATTATTTTTTTTTAAATAAACTTGACTTACAACATCTTCAGATTGCTGATTGTATGCTCATTTATTTTTACACATAGGAGATTCACAAACCTGTGGATATATGTAGCTTAAATATATATAAGGATATTTTTGATACAAGTAATTGATATCGGAGATATGAGTGTATAACTTCTAGATTAATGTTTCGTAAAAAATTTTTTGTGCTGCATTTTTTAAAAACATTAGAACCGATAACAAAGAAATTTAATATATGTATGTGTGTGAAGTTAAATATGTCAGTTATATACGTATTTGACGTAACGACTTACGTAAAACATAATTAAGTGTAAAGTTCAATATGTATGTGAAGTAACGTCTTATACACTAAAATATGGATTTATCAATAATCAAAAAATATTTTTAACAACCTTTTTTTTTGCAAATAATGATATTTCAGCAATTTCAAGCCCTTCTAAAATAAAGCAACATAAATTCATATTATTTTTATTAAACGACAGTTATCACATTTTCTACTCCAAAATATTTTGGTTAAAGTGACCAAATGGAGAGGAGGCTTGCAATACCACCACTTGGAGAGTGTTGACTAGGGTCCCTGCTATTACGGTTTATAAGCAGTTTTTCCAAATTGAGTTGTTTTGTACTATATAAAGTCTGTAAAGGATTTTGGTAAAAGTGGCCAAATGAAGAGGTGGCATCCAATAGCACCACATGGAGAGTGTTCACATCCATTGCCACTTCACACTATATGTTTTACGTAAGTCGTTACGTCAAAAACGTATATAATTGACATATTAAACTTCACTCACAAATTTAATACTAGCTTTGCCCACACACGTTGTGCCTGTTAATATGTTGTTCGATTTTGTTTTGAAAATTTTAAGACTCTTACGTATTTATTTTATATAAAGGTACCCATCTCTACATAAAATTCTAAAATTTATATAAAATTCTAAAAATTATTGTAAAGCTCTGTAAAAAGAAGACAGCGATCTATTGCGCAACATTGCTTAAAATATATTGCTTTCAAAAATAGAAGATGCCTTAATGTGTGCAGTACCTTTAAATCGGTAAAAAAAAAAAAAATCGGCATACTTTCACTGCTTTTATGATATTTTTCCGTAAAGTATCCTATATTGGGATCAGGACACTAAGGTACCTCCTCACAAAATTTTGTTAAGATCCAACCAAACACAAAAAAATAAAGACAGATAATGAGTTACTATTTTATTAAATGTATAGATTATCTATTTTAACATCTAAATTCCTAAAACGGGAATGATAAGTTCCAAAAAATTGGCTTTTTTTTAAAAAAGTGGCTAATCTGCCTTTGCTTACCACGGTGCTGTCAAATCCTTTTTGGTATATGTGTAGTCAAGCGATGAAGCTTTAAAAATCTGTTTACTTTTTTTATCGATGCTTTGCACTCTATGGAATTTTAGGATATTTCATAAATTTTGTTTCAAAATTTACCATTTTTAGATTGGGCTGGAGGGACAACGACTACAATTTATAATTCAGTTTTTTTTTTTATTCACATTTACTATATGTAGGTTGTCTCCAAAATAGTTGAGAAAAATAGTATCGAAGTAAGTTTAATTTATAAGCAAAAAGGCTATACCACCTTTTTGGGGAAAACCCCAAAAAACATGATTTTTTACATATTTCTTATTCAGAGGACAAAACTTGATAGTATTTTATTCCAAACTAGCTGTGCCCACACACGTTAGAATAAAACATCCTAACAATATTTTGTTCCATTTTGCTTTGAAAGTAATTCACACCAAATTTTACTTTATATAAAGGTACCCATCCCTGGATAAAATTCTAAAATTTTTATATAATTATAAAATTTATATAAAATTCTAAAAATTATTGCAAAGCTCTGTAAAAGTTGTTTAAAATATTTTAATAACAATGTAATTCCACAAAGTAAAAATGCAAATCAAATACAAATTTTACTCAATGGGCTATTTGGCAGTAAATAATTCATATTTTATCATTATTTTAAAACAGCGCCATCTGTTGCGAAACCCTGTTTAAAATATCCCGCTTTCAATTCATATTTTGTCATCATTATTTTAAAACAGCGCCATCTGTTGCGTAACCGTGTTTAAAATATTCCGCTTTCTAAAAGTATGCAGTACCTTTAAATCGGTAAAAAAAAAATCGGCGGACTTTCACTGCCTTTTCTACACTTTCTTTTGGAATATGTCGTCATAATGTCGACATAATGATGTCACGGGGTAATTGAGTTTGGGGGCATTGTCATAAGTCCCCTTTACCCTATGGGCCGATCGCTTGCAAGAGAACTCAAAAGCACCTCTGCTTTGCCATTAAGACATTTTTAGTGGTTCATGAGCCACCGAATTATTTCCCAATAAATATTAAAGTTTCTGGAGCGGTATGAACCCGTCGTATTACATCTAAACAAAAACAAAAAGTTTGAAGTTGTTGAGAAAAAAGTGTTGTTTTAAAGCTACACCGAAGTTATACACAAAACATTTTTAAAACTTCGGCAGCATTTCGTCCAGTTTAATTTTTTTGGAGACATCATTATGTTGCATTAAAGTCAATAGAATCTTTAGAGAAATATGGACTATAAATTTTGCTAGCTAAAATTTCAACTTGAATAGCGGGGAATAGACGTATAATTTAAGGGCAATGTAGGTCAGCAAAGGAGTTTAAGTTGTTTCTAATCCTATATCAAGAAGTAAGAACATGATTCAGGCAGCCACCATGGCTTCAAATGTGTTAATATGCTCATAAATACTTCCAGAGTGTCGCAAATATTTTCACTTCCTAAAATTCCCAAAATTTGGCTAAATAACCTAAAGTGTGTTCACAGAAAAAATTTTGTTTGCACCAATTAAAGGTTTTAATTAGTTTTATATTAAAGTTCAATTAATTGTTTAATTGATTCAAATACAAGTATACATTTGTTTAAAAAAGAACAAACAAATTTCTTAATTACAAAAATAATTAGACGAATTAAATAATTAATAGAATAACTATTAAATTTTAATCTGAAATTAATTAAAACCTTTAATTGGTGAAAATATTTGTTCCGTGTTGAGTTTAGGTTATTTGCTTTGCCTTGCTAGTCTACGTGATCAAGAAATGTTTAATTAATATTTATCGTAAGCGAACGTGTGTGTAATCATTAGAGCTTTGTATATGATCGTCAGCACATAAACGTTATTAATTTCTGTTTATTCTCATCATTATATTTACTTTGTGTTCCAGGCAGGCAGGCGATAATCTCTGCACTAAGGCATAAGCGATAAGAAAATTTGACTTGAAAAGTTGACTTCTTTTTGAAAAAAAAAGAACATTTTCTGTATGTAATCTTTATCTGTTGAATGTTGAAATAAAAACATAAATTTAAATATAAAGATAAAAATAAAAACAATTATCACTGTAGAAATCATAAAGTTTTTAAATTTCTTATATACAAATTATATTCTAATCCATCAACTTAAATTAAAATCAGCAACTTTGCTTAAACTTGAATCCAATTGAGATTGTCGCAAAACAAATTGGTTCATTATTTGGTGAGGATTTTGGGCAAAATGCGACATTGAGCCATTTCCCTTTAAAATCTCATTTAGTAAGGCCACCACCATCAGTACATTAAAGCAGGGAATTTTATATAATATTGAATATACGAGAGCAGTTTGATATTGAATATACGAGAGTAGTTTGATAATTATGTAGCTGGTTGGATAAAATATATATTTATCCAACCAGCTATATAATCTATATATTTGGTACCCCAAACAAGCTCATTAAGATGACTTTTTACCTTAAAACTTAAATTTACTGCGAATTTTTTTTTAAAAAACAACAAACTAAAATAATTCAAAAAATTCAACAACAAATGCAAGAAATGTATAGGTTAGTAAAAAAAAACTGCAGTTTTGAAGTAAGAAAGTGCTATTTAAGGTTCCTAGACACGTTCAGATTGTATTGGTATGTTTACAAAAGCTACAATTATGGCTATATATTGATAGAGAAAATGATTTTCTTTTAAAATTTAATTTTATCGAAAATTTTTTGTTAAAATAATACACAATTTTTTTTTTCTAAAAATACTATCGAAAATTTTTTCTATTGAAAATTGTTTCAAACTTTATCTAAAAGTTCTTTTATAAATTTGTTAAAATTTTAAAGAAAATTTTTTGTAAAAATTTGATCGAAAATTTTTTCTAAATTTTCTGTAGAAAATTTTTTCTAAAAATTCTACAAAATTTTTTCTGAAATTTTTACAAAATTTTTTCTAAAAATTCTATAAAATTTTTATCGAAAGGTTTTTGTAAAAATTTAATCGAAAATTTCATAAAAAAATTCAATCGAAATTTTTTTCTAAAATCTCGAAATTTGTTGTAAAAATTTTATCGAAATTTTTTTGGTAAAAATTTTATCCAAAATTTTTTTTAAAAATTTTATCGAAATTTTTTTTTGTAAAAATTTTATTTAAAATATTTTGTAAGAATTTTATCCAAAATTTCTTGTAAAAATTGTATAGATTTTTTTTTGTTAAAATTTTATCGAAAATTTTTTGTACAAATGTTATCGAAAATTTATTGTTAAAATATTTTATCGAAAATTTATTGTGAAAATTCTATCGAAATTTTTTTTTTTTAAATTTGATCAAAAGTTTTTTGTAAAAATATTAACGAAAGTTTTTTGTAAAAGTTAGGACCTTCCTGCAATCTATATTGCGTTGGAATTGTCAGACTAAATATTATCCCTTAATGTGCCTATTGACTGCGCCTGGTTCCCAGTGAACATCCTGTGGGTATATCGGCTACGTCAATTCATATTGGTTTCTATAAAAGCCTTTAATACAAATCAAAGCAAAAAAATACCCTATCAACCAAAAAACAAACAAAAATTACCCCTCGCAGGGGGGTTATTGAGCCCCCGAGATCTGTATACACTCCATGCGATGTATTGGTCGCGATCTAATATTTATTTAACAAAAAAAAGAGAATCATTACAAGCAAAAGAGAAAAAAAAAATGAAAACAAAGTGAAAAAATATAGGCGTGCGTGGTTTTTTGCCCGCAGCCTCGAATGGGTTGGTCTGATGTTGCTAAATTGCGTTAGCGAAATTTTCGAAACTATGCCTGGCATATTGGTGGTCTAAAATTGTCTGTATCTTTTCTGGTGCCTTGGCAAAGTTTTTTTTTTTTCAACCCGAACACAGACGGACATCGCTTTATAAACTTCTCTATGTATAAGGATTCAAAATATATATTTTCTTTATGGAGTCGGAAATGAATACTGTAGAAATTACACAAGGACTGACAAACTTACATATATGTATATACCTTTCACCTATATAAGTGCAGGAATAAATTATTTTTTTGTCTTAAATGTTAATAGAAGAATCCTCAGCTAAATTATTGCCGACAAAAATATAAGTGGTATCACCTAGTATAAATTAGATATTAGACAAAAGCCGATGAAATACTTTGAAGGGCCCATTAATTTTCCGAATCTTTCGAGGCGAATAAAAAACATTGGTCTATAAAATCACAAATCTGAGTATCGGGTTTTACCACTCTGTGGTAGTAGAATCAAACCTACTATATGTCAAGTCCGTGTATTTTTCGAAAAGTTTTGATTTGTTGCACTGTATCTTCAGACGAAGTTCCAAAAGTCACGGACTTATTTGACATCAAACCTTAGAAGACCTGCACCGCCACCTTTTTAAGTCTTTCTTTTCTTTCTTTTCGCTTTTTTGATGGGAAAAAAAAACAATTCTCGAAATAAAAAATACATAAAATACATGTGTATCGTTAGCCTAAGGCAAAGCGAAGAATTAAACGATACAACTGATAAGTGTAACAAACGCAGTCGTATACTCTCTCCGAAGCAAATATGAATGTATGTATGTATAATCTATTATTTATCAGTCATTCACAATAGTTTAATAACATACTCGTGTGAGTTTTAACCAATAAAAAAACCTGTTATCATTTTTCTTGTGCTGATTACAATTTCTTTTAAGCTTCGCCAGTTCTAATTTGATTAATCGTTTATTTAAATTATATTTTTATTTAAGTAATATCCCATCATCTACGTGTTATTATTTAGTTGTTAAAAAAAAAACCACTCGTAGAAATAGTAAAAGAAAAAGAAGAATAAAATAACAGAAAATAAAGAGGCAAAGAACTAAATAGAAGACACTTCAACAACTAGTCTGTGATAAGCATTTAAAGCAAGATTAGACGACGTACATACATACTCGTATCGTATTATCAGTAACACTTGTGATAAATATTGTAAACAATGATTTGCTTTTCTTGGTAAATAAAATAAATTATTGCATACGTTGGTTCACAAAAAAAATACTTAATAGAAATAATACCCGTATCATTCCGCATTTATTTATTTATTTCAAAGTGGAAAGATAAGGTGCGCGAAGTCAATAAGTCTACAGAACCTTAGCAAAAGACTTTGATTATTTTTAATTAGAGTTTCGGTTCCCAAAGATTGCTAGAGGAAGTCAATAATTATCGCTCCGTTGTCAATCATTGAGATTATCCTAGAGAAAAGTTGTCAACGCTTTTAAGGCATTACAAAAAATTTTGAAAAGAAAAATACGTCGAAAACAAACCACCCATGCCGAAGACACGATGCATAAAGCTGACTTAATTCTTACATCCACCGAACCAGGGCCGTAAAAAGACTATTGACCGAATATAACCTTAATGGTGGCGTAGCAAAAAAAAAATAAACTTGTCAAAGAAAAATACTATATAATAATAGATAGATAGATAGATAGATAGATAGATAGATAGATAGATAGATAGATAGATATATAGATAGATATAGATAGAATATAGATAGATAGATAGATAGATGGATAGATAGATAGATAGATAGATAGATAGATAGATAGATAGATAGATAGATAGATAGATAGATAGATAGATAGATAGATAGATAGATAGATAGATAGATAGATAGATAGATAGATATAGATAGATAGATAGATAGATAGATAGATAGATATATAGATGGATAGATGGATAGATAGATAGATAGATAGATAGATAGATAGATAGATAGATAGATAGATAGATAGATAGATAGATAGATAGATAGATAGATAGATAGATGGCGTTGTTCCGCCAATGTAAGATTGCCAAGTCTGTAAGCAACAAATTGCTGTAAATAAGTACGTACCAATAAATGTAATAGGAAAAAATTGGCAACCCTGCATATAAACTCTCATAATTTATATAAAAACACTCTCATAATTTAGTGCATTACCACGGTTGCCAGATTTTTTCTCTCACCCCTAAAAGCAAATAAAAAACCCCTAAAATCAAGCTTTTTTTTAAAAAAATCCCCTAAAATTGTTCTTGCTTACATAAATAAATTTTTAATTTAAAAAAAATTAATTAAATAAAAAAATCGCCCAAATTAATCCCAATTTTAACTTTTCATTATATCAAGGTATTCACAGTGGTAAAAAGAAGGAGTATGAGGGCCTTCTAGAAGAACTCTTTACTCCTTCTTTTGGAGGCACAAGGCATTCTGTTTGCATTCCATTCTCATGTGTTTTTACACAGGTTGTCATTGTGGAGCAGTCTTTCCACTGTCGCTTCTGGCGGCAAGCGTTCCAGAAAATTGTCTGCTAGAAGGCGTTTAATTTAATGTCTCTTAGAAGGGTTTTAGTAGCGAAAACTAAAAAAAAATTTTTGTTCTAATTTTAATTTATTTTTATTTTTAATTGAAATATTAAAATTTTTTTGTGTTTTTTTTTTTTAAATAAGAAATTCTAAAAATAGAAAATTACGTATTTGTCATACACATTCCTACTTCCTTACTAAGTGAAGCGAAGTAGGAATGTGTACTGGATCTTTTAGAAGAGCCAACTCTTCTAAAACGCCTTCTTTGGAAGGCACACCAAAATGAGATCGTATCTGAAAAAAGGTCTAAGCATGCCTTATAGAAGGCCTGAAGTGAGAGTATTCTTAAAATTAGAGTTCCTTACTAATGTACGAATTTGGCTGTTTTTTATGACATACTACAAGCATAACAAAAAATCAGATTTTTAATACTTTGTTTAAATAGTTTAGGAGAACCTCTTAGAAAGCTGATAGATAAAAAAGTCCCCCAAAAAATACCCTAAATATTTTTTTAAACCGCAATTTTTCCCCTAAAATATGTAACCCCCAATTTCTCTCCTAAATAAAGAAAATCCCCTAAATCTAGGGGAAAATCCCCTAATCTGGCAACCGTGTGCCAATAGGAAGACAATTTCGTGACATTATTAGTACTACATGCGCAGATTTTTAGATTTTGTATTCGGGACGGCGTAACCTTGTCTTTCATCATCCTTCGTGCGGAGTGACGAATCCAGATTCTTTTTATTATTATTTTTGGAATTGATAGAAGAGTTTACATCCAGCCTCTAATGATTCCAATATTTACCCCTAATGCTGGACATTTTGTTGTTATTATTTTTTGTAGGGCGATACCGAAGAAGACCACTAACTTCATGGGTCTCAATTCGTTCCTCAATGATTTCTGGTATCTGACTGGAAATTTATGAATACCTTACTTTGATTGAGTCTCTTGCTGTCACTAGCCTTTTACTCTCGACTGTAGTGATTTAAGAGTGGCGACAGATACATGTCGACATTCTTTCCCATCACAGAGTCTATGGTAATTGCTAACATTTTCTTAAGGATAAGATGTTTACATCTTCATTTAAAATATGTCTGCCTGTGATCCGATGCATTTTTTTATGTTAGCCTATTTCTAGGCACAGTCTGCAAGTATCGTCTTACCTCGATTTTTACATGACCAGATAATACTTGACAGTACGTGACCCGAGACTAAGGCAGTTAACCCTTTGTAGGCACCCAGATTATATCCAATCTTCTTCTTGGTCTTCCTGCCAACTTGTAGTGAAAAATTGCGGTCTTTTGTGGGAATCGAACCCACAACCTCAAACTTATAGAGTATCACACTACCTACTAGCTCACCGATGCATCCTTGGCAAAGACAGGATGCTCTACCTCGTCAGGCTTTGGTCCCATTTTAAATATTGAAAAAAAAAACAGATGAAATTTTGAAGTTCGTTTAATTCTCTCTTAAATGGATATTTTTTATCACAAATAATGTAATTAATTTTAAAGTAAATTTGGGAGAATTTTATTTTAGACACTACCAGAATGTATTTCACTACATCCGTCTTGCATCTATCTACTCTGGGTGGTGCTAAGTTGTAAACAACATCTGTTTAACCAACCAAGCCCCGAAAAAGAAATACGAGAAAACTTATATTCAACCCATCTATCGTCAGTTGGTGAGAACGAAGATACCAAGGAGAGCTTTAGGTGGTTGGTAAACTTTGTTCTCACCAACTAATAAATTAAATTTTAAATATTAAAAAACCTTAAGACCCACTGTGGATTATTATATAGATGCCATATTCTGTAATTCTGGTAGCTAAATCTATCGCTAAAATTTTAAAAATGCACAAACCAATTATGAGTGTTGTTGTAAGAATACTCGTAATTTGTTGGTGCATTTTTTGGATTTTAGCGATAGATTTAGCTACGAGAATTACAGAATATGGCACCAGGTTGATTCATTAAGCTCTTCATATCTTTAAATTGAAATAAAACAAATTGCGTTTGAGATATCATCGAGATTTTTTTATTCGGTTTAAAGGCTTTCGATGCCATATCGTGCAATTTTTTCCCGCGGTTTCGCTGGGTGGCCTGGTGAAATCCGAAATTTCCAAACAGGCTGAATTTGACCAATGGCATGGGTTATGTTGATTTTGACTTAAGTCTAATGGTATCAAATCGCATGAATTCGATGCCCAGTTCACATTATCTGCACCTGAGATGATCGTGTACTAAAATTGCTTGTGCTGAATGTTCAATGTATGTGAATGAGAAAAAACACATGTCATTGGAGTACATATCAACCAATCCAGGCCGAAAGAAGCTGGTAATCATGAACCTATGGCACTCGCCGTTGACGGTTATCAAAGAAATATGGACCGATGACGCCGCCAAACCCACAGGATAGGTTAGGTGGGCAGCTAACACCATGCGAGTTTAACATACGCTCCGACATACTACATTCAATGATATGATGCCAACTAGAAGCGATATGTAAGTGGTGATTGTAGACTACCTGCTAGGCGTTTCTTTTAGCGAACATTCCCATAATCAATAGCGACTTTATCGGGATGCATTGGAAGCTGTTGGATTTTATGTGAATTGTTTTAAATCGCAAATTCAAAAATTTGTCTGTTTACCTTCAGATGGTGTATCAGCCCATGGCACGTAACAAATTTCGCCAAATTGTTATTTACGACTGGCAGGATTCGTGTGGGGGATGCGGAATCGACTGCATCGACTCCACACGACAAACGAGTCCAGGTTTTGTTGTTTACTTAACCAGTTGACACCACAGCAATAACGTACCAATGACTTAATTGTGTGTTCACAGCTGTAATTCAAATATTTAATTAGTGCAAAAATTTATTTGAAGTGTACGTCTCTCTGAACGTCATTCTAAAGCTAATATAGGTCTTAATTGAGGTTCTCTTAACGTCAACAGGTGTAAAATGGTTTTAAAAAAAGAATTCAAGTTCCGTATTTTAACAGGCTTTTGTTTTGGAGCAAATAATGTAATTTTGGGGGTTGACAGGCCTTCAATAACAGCAATACAAACAAAATATAATTCTTTACAAATCATGCGTTACAATAAAAGTTATTGTAAAAATTCCAGATACAAAAGTATAAACAAACAATTGTTTTTAATTTTGACATTCAACACTCACTCACTCACACACTAATTGACTCACAGACACCTTAAAAAAAGACGTTAAAGTAACAACTGTTTCATTATTATTAAACAATAAAAAACGTTGCGTAATGTTCACACAAAAATATCTATACACACATACAAACATAAAATTTAAGTGTGCATGTATGCAATTGTGTATGTACACGTATGCGAGTGTTAATGTTTACATGCGACTCACACACAATTGTTTATTTAAATTTTGTTTTATTCAGAATAAAATGTACTCGTACTTACTGTCGCCCAGTTGTAAAGGGTGTTTTTTTATGGAGGCGGAGTAATTTAAATTAAAATAAAGCAGAGAAAAATGTTAGGAATATGCAAGCAATTGGCTTTCTTAATTAGATAAATTTATGTCATTAATATTTAAATATGTTTACGGGCATGTAACCGCCCCGGCTAAAGCTCATAAGACGTTAACTGGAAGTCCAATTTTCAAACACCCTTAACACCGTGATTCACTACATTACACACTCGTACAGATTCAATTACAAAAAAAATGACAGAATTCTGTTATGCGATATTCTAACTCAAGTACTTTCACCGAAACGGGTTATCTGCGATTTAATTCCATCTTACATTATCAGTATCGGAGAATGAGGAAAAAAACATAAATATCATTTAACATGTTGTTGGGATAGACGGCTAGCGGGAAGGGTTTAGGATCCCCAGAAAAGAGAAGGAAAATACCAAGCCTGATAGGACCCTCGCTAGGTCATCCGGTTGGTAGAAAGAAATGTTTTCACATATTTTTGTTTTATATTAAACATAAATATCTTTTAATATATTTATGTGTTATCATAAATATGTTTTACAATAAATATAAATATTAATCACCTAATTTGTAATTTAAGCTTGATTTCAAATTCCATCTGTATGTAAATATTTATATTTACATCTTTTAACATAAACATAAATATGTTTTAACATATATATGTTTTATCATAAACATAAATGAGTTTTACAATATTTATTCCACTCATACCATAAAGCTTGAATACTTCAAGTTTGTTTTTCATTGACTATATTCATGGACCGCCTTCCGTATCTGAAAGGTGCGGTAGACTTTATATACATATGTACATGATCATAGAAGTCTCATTAAGGTACCTATTTTGAGCAACTTTCGATCTTCGACTGTAGTCGAAAGAGCTGATCGAACGAATTTTCATTTGGTATTATGGAGCACATTCGATAAAAATAATGCAACTGTGAATTTTACTCAATTGGATTATTCACAATAGTTCATGTTTATCAGCTGGCACTATAAATAAATATTCTTTTACTAATTTGTAAACGAAAAATTGAAGTAATTATTAATAAAAATGACTACGACGGTACTTACAACCTTAGACCTGCATGAAATTAAAATAATAATTATAAAAATTCACAAATACTTACATTTTCAATAAGTTTTACAAACTGACACAAACCATCGAAAGCAAAATTGTGTTTGATTGAAAATTCGTTGTACAACGAAATTTTCGACAGTGCTACCAACTCATAATACGAATTTGACATTCGATTTTCGATGTTCGTTAGCCAGCGAAGATCGAAAATCGAATGCAACTCATAATAAGGGCCTAAATATGTAATGAAACATAATATGTAATGAAACTAAACATAATTTTTTATTTTTTGAAATTAAAAAAAACAAACATCACATCTTATCGGATCAGGGATAGATTTTTCTAAGTGATCACCACTTTTCAAAGGCAAAGTTACCCAAATATAGCTAGATATAGCGCAAAAAAAGGCCCATCTGGCATCACTAATATTTTCGAAAACAAAGAAAATACTCAAAACAGTTGTTTTTAATTTACTATGTTTTATTCTACACCAATAAGCACGTCATAAAGTAGTTCTGGGTTGACTATTTGTTTAAGGTAAATTAGGCCGTCATTATTTCTCGGCCTTCGAATGGTTTGCGTCCCACTCTCGCATTGTCTGATTGGCTTCCTCGAAGAGCTGTACTGCGGTACAGTTATTGGCGGTTGCATAAATCAGCCACATGCTATCGTTGTGGTTATCGTGAATAACTTTAGTAATTTTAATTAGTATGTCGTACATTGGTGGAGCACCATATACAACTCACAAGTTTCACTATAGGATCACTATTAAACTCAATTTTCACTGCAAACTCAATTTACTTTTAGTAAGCTGAATTTGAGAATCCTCACTTCCTATAGGCGATATAATCTGAGGGATACCCTGACTTTTTGATAACGTACCTATGCCATTACATAGTTTTAATAATAAAAAAATACACCAATATCGTAAACGTCTTAAGATTGTTAGTTTTCTTTTTTAAATACTGATTTATTTTGATATTACTTTCTTTTGGAGTTTACGTACTTAAAAGATGTACCGTCTAAACCCCGCAGCAGTAAATCACAGTATTTCGATCGTTTCTGGTTTACGAGCAGAGATCTACCTGGCTGGGATTCTACATATCACCAGAGAAAATAATCTAACTGCATAAATTCCCATAAAGGAGGTGGCCAGATCCATTTCTTGAAATTATTCCTTCGCCAAATGTTTCTCCTCTCAGTAAATTGGTAGTATCGTGCGCTGTTAAATGTGGCACCATTAATTAATAAATCGCTCTGATGGACGATCACTGTCACGTAATAAATGTGTTTGTTGAATTGAACCATTTAAATAATCTACGCATGTGGCTCTGGCGTGAGTCTATTTATGATAAATTGCATGTTCTGTGCGTCCTGTACGATATCTTTCGGGATGCATATTATCTCGTTAAGAGTAAACGCATTACGAAAATGCGCTCTAATGGATTGTTATGAACAGTGTTACCACATTTTTTTTTTTCAAAAATCTTTAAGTCGACTGAAAAAAATCTTTTTTTTGCATTAAAAATCTTTTTTTTGTCAAGCTTAAAGTACTAAATATCACTTTTTAATATATCTTTTTTTTAGCTAAAAACAAATTTTTTTAATGTTTTTGACATTTCAAAAACTTCCAAAATAAAATAAATCTTCACAAATGGCAACACTGGTTGTGAAAAAAATGGCCATAATGCTCTATGAGTTTGTCTAATCGAACCATAGCTGATTTTCAAAATAAATTTGAACGTTGATCCGGCTTGTGCCTATGTCTGTGTCTATGTGATAAATTGCCTAAAGGCTGGGTCACTTAAAGTCCGTCATAAATTATACGTCGTCTTTTTTAAAGTACAAGAAAATTGAAATACAGGTTTTCTAATTTCTAATGAGCGTTGTCACAATCAGTACGTCTCCGTCAACGCAAAGTACGAAAGTTGGGCAAATTTTAACTTCTGACGTACGTTGAGAACAATTGAAAGCTATGAATTGGTTACTCTTTGTTGCAGTCCCTCAAAATTAATTTTTTGCGTTAACTGGCAGCAAAAAAAAAACATAATATATACAACAAAATAAATAAATTAAATAAAGTAAAATGGTAAAAAAAAGCTTTTCGAGTGTTTTCTTTCCTGATTTAATATCCGTCAACAAAGTACTCATTGAGTCCACCTCTTCCCTTGTTACTTTGATTTCAGTTGAGTACGTCAAAGTATGTATAACGTATGACGGATGCTATGTGTCCCGGCCTTAACCAAACTCTAACCTCAAATCAAACTAGAACGGTCACAGAAGCAGTGCTGCCAATTTAAAGTTCTCCATCTCCAAAAAAAACACACTTTATGTATTTGAGGCCTCTACTCGATGCACAACCAATAACAATAAATAATATACATATAAAATAAATAATAAAAAATATAAATATATTATGAAAAATTTATATTTTTATACGAAAATTATAAAATAAAATAAGAGAAGAGAAGAGAAGAAAACGGCCTCCACACCTGGCTGATCACTAGCAAAGTTGGCTGCAGCAGTATATTATACAAAAACAACCAAAATTCAGTCAAACACTCAGTCCGTCTGTCTGCCAATCATAAGGCAATAATTTATAAGCTTAGCAATGGTTTTTGTATTTTTAAATAATTTTATGTCCAGAAAAAAATTAAATCTCTTATGAAAAATGTTAAAAAAGTCAATTAAAGTTTTTGGTACTCATACAAATTTGCGATAAGACTGTTGTCGTAATCACACTTTTTTTGTGTGGAATTATTACAGTATTAAATTACAAAAAAAAAAAAAATAAACAATGAAATTTACCAAACATCAATTATTCCGTTGTCTGGCAAAATGACGCAGCACAGTGTAGCAAGCAGCCTTAGTGGCCCAAACTTAAATTAACAAATACCACTGTTTTGAATACGTTTTCGTTTATCGGGTGGTTAAATTTTGAGGGCCGATGTTGAATGTAAACCACACCTAAACGTCAAGTTTTTTTCTGCATTTAATTTGACATTTCTCAATTTGAACCATGGAAAGATACACAATCGCGCAACGCGGCTAGAAATGAACAGTGGATGATCAATTTTCGAAGAAAATCATCTTCAGTGATGAGGCACATTTTCACCTCAGTGGATTCGTCAATAAGCAGAATTGCCGCATTAGGGCGAAAGATAATCCAAGAGTGATTGTCGAAAAACGAATACATCCACATAGAGTGACTGTTTGGTGCGGTTTATAGGCTGGCGGCATCATCGGGCCATATTTTTCTCGAAAATGAGGCCGGTCAGGCAGTTACTGTGAATGGTGTTCACTATAGTGAGATGATAACGAACTTTTTATGGTCCGAATTGGAAGATATTGATGTGGACGATATGTGGTTTCAACAGGTCGGTGCCACTTGCGACTAATTTAATGGTCGTGTTATCTCACGTGGTGGCGATGTCAATTGGCCGCCAAGATTATGTGATTTGACACCGTTGGACTTCTTGCTTTGAGGTTATTTGATGAAAGAAAAGGTGTAAGTCGATAAGCCAGCAACAATTCAAGAGCTAAAGGATGAGATCATTCGTCACATTAACGGCATAGAACCTCAATTATGCCTCAGCGTCATCGAAAATTTGGTACATCGGATGGAGGTTTAGCAGATATTTTGTTCCATACATAATTGAACCATACCAATATTATCAAAATGTGTTTTGTGTTTTTTGTGTTTTGTTCAAAATCGGCCCTTAAAATGTAACCACCATTTATTTCTCAACATTTGTCTTGTTTAAGCTCGATACATTTATTTAGGCGTCTCTGCAGTTTTTTATTCCCTCCAAATAATACGATTTATTGCTTAAGCTCAACAAAATGGGCGTTTGTTGCAATGCGGATCTCTTCATTTAACCAAATTTGTTAACAGGAATTAGTTACAAGGGGCTAAATTTGGTGCCAAATTATGACATTCGATAACATCGATCAAAATTTCTGATAAATTTCCTTCGATATCGAATGTCGTAATTTGAAATCATGAGAAATCTTATTATTCAAAGAGAATAAAAAGATGTGTGTGAAGATAAATAAGTATTTAACTAGCAGAGACAAAAACCATTTTTTGTTATTAAAAAAATATATCATGCGATAAAAAAGTTTTCCCATACATTTAGTACGTATTCTGCACAGATTTTCGGTATTTTTTAAGAAATATTGTTACTGTTTGCAAACCCTTCCTTCTCAGGGAATCAAACCGGTACGATTAGGAAGATAATAGATCATACTAACAAACTGTGTTCACACTTTTTTCCAAAAGTATTTGTGAACATTTTTATAACATTTTGAAAATGTGACTTAGTGAAAATTTCTAGTATATGAGTTCTCTGACGGAAATAGCCACTGTGTCCAAACCACAAATACTTTTGGAAAAAAGTGTGAACACAGTTTGTGAGTATGATCTATTATCTTCCTAATCGTACCGGTTTGATTACCTGAGATGGAAGGATTTGGATACAGTGGCTATTTGATCTATTATCTTCGTAATAGTACCGGTTTGATTCCCTGAGATGGAAGGGTTTCGACACAGTGGCTATTTCCGTCAGACAACTCATATACTAGAAATTTACACTAAGTCACATTTTCAAAATGTTATAAAAAGGGTTTGGAAACAGTAACAATATTTCTTAAAAAAGTCGGAAAATCTGTGCAGGATACGTACTAAATGTATGGGAAAACTTTTTTATCGCATGATATATTTTTTCAATAAAAAAAATATGGTTTTTGTCTCTGTTAGTTATCTTCACACACATAATAAAAAGCTATTTATAAAGATGCTGGACTAAATGTATCCAGCATAAAGTAGACTATATTTTTTGCTGAATTATTACCCTCGTACCTTTGAAAATAAGTGTTTTTTTTCTAATGTAATAATTTTTCTAGTATTAATCCGCAACACTGATAAAACGTATATTCGTTTATCCTCAAATGTGTTATCAATGTGAAAACAAAATGAAAAAAGGGAATGATCCATTATTTATTTATTTTTTGTTTTTTAATCTTGGTTTTTTTGTATTTTTTTCACGAAACGAATTCGTTATTTTTTAAATCTCACACAATTTATTATTTACTTCTTTCTGTCTTCCTATTGAAAATATTCAACAGGCAACATGTTTATTGTATAAGAATAAATACTTATGGATATGTACATACATATATGTATACATATGTATGTGTCAGGCTTATGTGCACATTTATATATCCCAGCAAACATAAAATCCATAGTTTAAAATAAAAAATGCAATTCTCAAATAAAGAATTTTTTTATCCAACTATAAAGTAATTTTCTAGCTCCTTCGCAACCATTCGCGAAATGCGGCTCATGCAATAAGGTAAACAAGAGAACCCCGATGCCGCATTACCTGACCAAGCTCAATCTCAAACTCACCGCTGTAGCTTCAGTGGTTAGCACGTTGACTACTAAGCAATGGTCACGAGTTCAATACTCAGCCATGGAAACATCAATTTTTCTGATATGTATTAATTTTTCTTTATAATAATGCATATCACAGCACCCTCCTTCGCCGGTATTACCACATAGCACTAAATCGTCGGCGAAGTAAAATAATTATAAATTGGCTATGCTACCTTCAAACTAATGCGCCTACATAACACCAGAGGCGCTGCCAACACTGTTCTAAAAATAATCATAACGTGCAATTGCAGTGTTGCCAGATGTGAAGCTTTACTATCACACTAAACATGTGTCTTATCTACTCCTATCCCTTTCCGAAGGAAATAACACAATTAATATAGGCATTAATTGCCTGAGTGTTACTTCTCTTTTAAAAAAATAAAAAAAAAGATGGAAAATGTTGACGGTCTCCTTTATATTTAATGTCTGGCGTTCACCCCAGCAAATCATTGAAGCGGAGATTGGACATGCTAACGAAAGAATTGCATGATCCGCTGCCAACACCTAAAACCAGCAATTGCGGTATCTCCTCTAATAGAGGCACTGAGTACTCCAATGCAAACCTGCGACAAACCCGCCTCTTATAATAATTTCCTTAATTTAGTATCAAATTATTAAAAACAAAAACTTTAAGAAAATTAGTCTAGCTTTCAATTACTCCATACTACTCAATATTTATTAACTGGATATTCAATGGTACTCAATACCTTTGTTTACATAAAATCCCACTTTTATGCAGAGTTTTAATGAAGTCGTTAAATTTTCTATTCAATTTGTTTCTAAAAATGTAACGCTAAATGTATCGAGGAGTAACTACTTTTCAGAATTGAGTACTCAAAAAAGATTCAAATACTCGATACCCGGTACCCACTACTCAATACTTTGCCAACTCTACTCTAAAATAATATTGATTTGTGGTTTGAATTGAAAATTTTGATTTTCAGATTCATTTAGTAGTAATTGGTTTGCACACTTTCATCAATCATCCAAATATTGGCTTTTTAGACTTTATGCGATTCTCTATATCCATTGAGGAGCTTCCGAAGTTCGTTATATGTAGTGCTACCTATGTAGCTAAAGTTGACCACTTCGTCATAGAGGATGTTTATTCTTAGTACCTTAGTGTTGACAATATTTATTATTAGTACCTCCCTGGCTGCGTCTTAGATAACATTATCAAGTTTTTTTCGACACTTCTGCATAGTTGTTGTCTGCATTATCTAAACCCCCAGCCAAGTGGCTCCACACCCACTTTTTTATCATTCTTATACCAGGGTTTGGCCAAGACTATGACCAAAACAATGTTAAAGAGCAATAGGGAGATGACGCAACCATTCAAACCAGGGAGGTGGTTTTTATGTAGGGTTTGGCAGCTAGCATCCCTATATAGGGATTTGGTGAGGTTAACGAGCTTTTTAGGAGCGCCTTTACAAGGCAAAAATACCATGAAACCTAATGCGAGAGTGTTTCGAACACTTATTCACAATACATCAATAAATATGTAAATACCCTTCTACAGATTGGTCTACAATTACTTTTGAGCTATTTAGGTGATCGATAACCTGCTCGTTCTGCACTCAGTGCTAGTGACAGTTTGTGCGGTAATCGTTTTTGATAATGTGATGATAGCTTTGCTAATGTTGCTAAGTCATAGTCCCGATATCCCTGACGTTCTAGTAATTCAGTAACTCCGGAGGAATTTCGTCAAAATGAGATGATTTACTTTTTAGGATCTTGATTGATTTCAAAGTTTTTGTAATGAAATAAAATATCATGCTAATAATTTCTGCGCTTCTAATGACAGATCATTGCTCTTATCAAAATGTGACAATATTTCAGCGTGACTCATTGGATCTCAGTCGTGAGCTCAGGAATTGTTTCTAATTTATTTCCATAGACTCAAAAAATCGCATGGCGGTAAATGCAAAATTTTTTATGTTCAATTGACATCAAAATTTCGTCAGACGATTTGGTCTCATAAAAGGAAGAGGGAAGGTGAGGCCGTTCTGCTAAAACCTAGAAGATCCATTTCCTCTAGCCGAGGCCGCAACAATTCCGTTACATGTTTCTGTAATTAATGCCGTTTTCAGTAATTTTTAAAAAAGTAACGACTGAAGAAAATCTGCATCATAGAGTAGCTCCTTGTGGTTACATTTAGTTCTCAGACGTGCGAATTTATGAAACCATTCAGATGGAAATATGCTTCACTGGTGGTGTTTTTTAACAATTCCATCCGATTTTATCAGAGCATTAGGAAGTGAATTTGGCTGCAAAAAATGTCGAGAGAAGCCACTACCAATAGTGCCTAAAGAGCCCATCAGCAGAGGTTATAAAGTACCTTAAGCTAGATAACTGCGTTAGTGACAGGACATGGAAACTTCAATCTTCATCTAGCCAAGATGAACATCGGCTGAGAAAAATTATTATCTTCAAATTAATTTCACGCACTTAAAATTTTATAAATGATTCCATAATTCAAATTATTTCCAGTGTGTGTGCTGGGATGTGTCTAAGGCTGATGTGAGTGAGTGTAAGTGCGTGTATTTTTGTTCGTTGCTATCAATTCTTCTTTATTTATTTCTCTTCCTGCCATCAAATGGTCAAAGTACTTCTTACAACATGTGATTTTTAAGCAGGATAAATACAAAAACAACGACATCAAATCAACGATGTATTCAACACAATGTGGCAAACACGTGGTTAGAATTGCTGAATGCAGCAACTATGGACGATGACTACGACGGGCGATATTGTGACAAAAGACAAAACGACAAAAAAAATGATGATGGATATTTTTAAGTTAAGCGAACAAAAACCAAGAAGACATTATTAATTACAACAACAACAAAAATTCCACATACAGTGGCACAAAAAGGTCCGTAAGTCAGTGTTGAAATTGAACTCTGGGAAAATTTTGGGTTAAAGGAAGTGGTCGGTAGTAAAAATATTTTATTTTAAAAAATTAAATTTATTTGTTACAATAAGAAAGTTTACAAACCAGGGAAAAGATCATCGAACAACGAATTTTTTTTAAAGTTTGCAATGAAATTATTGAAACTAAATTATCCTTTTTACGTTTCAGAATAAGTCGTCACTTCACCAGAAAACAAGCTGAGCTGAGTGTCTACATATGTTACGAGACCTTAGGTATCTCCGACTCCTTCTTTAGAAGCATTTAAGCTTAGAATGGACAGGGGTCATATTTTTTGATATTTTTAATAATAGTTTTACTCACTAACCGGCCAAAGCCCACTATGCAGACACGGATTTATGGGCATCGTTATCAGAATCAACCTCCTAGTCTTTTCTCAATGCAAACCTGTGTCCTTTGTTAGCAGCAATACCGTTTTGAGATTCTGAGATCCTGTTTTTCCCAGTTTCAACTAAACATTACAGTGCTGGGCAAACTAGATAAGGAATTTTATTTATTATGTACGAGGACAGTGTGATAAATCCGTGACGTTTTTTATTTCCAGCGCTGGACCGCTGTAAAATTTTGAGCAAACTGAGGCTTTTTGACAGGCGCTGAAAACAGCCAACCTCGTTAATGGTAATAAAGATGGAAAAAGGTAATTTTCGTGTCTCGATTAAAGATTATTTTTTACGTAAAAACTCATTTTCGCAACAACAAAAAATATGGAGACTTTGCACCATCAATTTCAATGGTTAAAAAGTGGTTTACCGAGTTCCACTTGTGGAATGGCGTCAAATGTTCAGATCCCAAAAGGGTTCGGCACGCCAGAAATAGTCGATAAAATCCATGGAATGACATTGAACGATCGAAAAATGCAAATGCTTGAGATGGCTGAGTTTGTAGGCATCTCCAGAGAGTGGGTACATCACATTTTGCATGAATATTTGGATATGAAAAAGTATCGACCATCAATCTCGTTCAAACTCTGACATAAGCAGAAGTATTTGGCGACCAGGACCAAAGATCAATAAAAACAATGGATTTCTTCGGGTAAGCGTGCACCAAAAGAAGGCTAAGGTGGTTATGTCGCGCAAAAAGATCATGGAAACATTAACTACCATGAAAATGATAAAACGATTAGCGGCGAATATTATTTCCAGTTTTTGACCAGATTTAATATTGATTTGAAGCAAACACGATCTCACTTTGCGAAGGAAAAAGTGCTTTTCCATCAAGACAATTCAATTGTGTATTGTCTCCATGGTATGCATTGGATTACGAATTGAAACCCCATTAAGGCTACTCTCTAGATTAAGCCATTTACGACTGTTTTTTTTTTCAAAACTTTAAGGAAATGGCTGGGTTACAAGAGATTAGGATCAATATCAAAGGTCATCATTGAAAAACGCCTATATTGAGGTCATAAAGACACTGGACTAATTGCATCAAGCTTAAAGTAGGAGACTATATTGAGAAATAATACGTTTTATTGGCAAGAAACTATTCTTTATTCAAAAAAGTCTCGGAATTATCCGATTGCCTCGTATTTTCGAAGATGGTTAACTAACGGAATAACATCAAATAATTAGGCAGTGGCGTTGCTAATTGACTATTCGAAGAAAAATGTTTACCACCTCTTTCATCAACATCTACTCTTCAGTTTTAGTTTTTACTTTGCAAACAATCCTGCTGCAGCGCAAGGACCTTAAAGCCTGTAGCGTTACTATGAATGTATGTACATACGTACATACATAATTTGTAAAATATCATTTAGAATTGTGAAGTACATGAACGACCTAGCTCAGTTGAACAAATCACTCAACTGACCTAAGTGAGCTGATCAGCACAAATCAGCTCCTTAGTTCAGATCAGTTCCTTATTTTCATTCAGCGCCTTAGTTCAGTTCAGCTCCTTATTTCAATTCAGCTCATTATGAGTTCAATACCGATGTAGTTGTGAAAGTGATCTGATCTAAAAAGATCACTCACTTTAATGAAAGAACAAGCACAACTTTAGTGTCATTGTAACGAGAATAGTACACTAGGTAACGCCGATATAACGGCATCGGTGTCGGATGCATACCGAAATTCTGCAATACAATTGGTATTGTAGAATTTGGGGATCTTGTTTCTATTATCTCCTTATATTTTGGACGTAGCGCACGTCCCACGATCTCACAAATAATTGGAGAGAAAATTAATTATTTAGCTGTCCCGTTTCTGTGCGGAATAAACACCTTTTCTAGGTTTATCCTTATCCTACAATAGTTTCAACATGATCCATTGCAGGGCTGGAAACTCGAGCGGCGGAATTTTATTTATTGTTTCTTATTTATTGTTTTTATTTTTATTCAATATCTTCTTGAAATTCATATGAAATTCCCTAAATCGTTTTTGTTTAGTCTATTTATTTTTAATGCTCTTTAAGAAAATAGGTTTGTGAAATAAATTTTTGAAATGAATAAAATGAATAATTTAAGGTCCCCCCATGCCAACAATTGGTACACATCTCTTTTCTTTTTTATCTGTGTCTCCTCTCACTCTCTCAAGTAAAAGTAATTCATCTTCTTATACAAGTAAAAGGCAAAAAATTAAATAAATTACCAACCGCCTTACAATAACACAAAAATAACAAGATATGTACTCCTCATTCCCTCACTCACTCACTCGCTTAGCTTATTCATAAACTCCATCCATGTGATTTAACGGAAACGAAAGAAATTACAGCAGCAAACAACACAGCACAGCTTTGGATGAAGCGAAGCAATAAAAAGAAAACAAAAAACACGATTTGAAATTGTTTTGAAAATGATAGTGAATGGAGGAAATTTAAACAATTTGCGTTATTATCTAATACTCCATGTAAAAGTGGATAATGATTAATTAAGTTTAATTGTGTGCAACTATCTGTTCGTACAATTGTTTTTGTGGTTACAATATTGTGTCTCTAAGATGTTGTTATTGGAGACCCTTCTTCTTTCATATAAAAATGTACAAACTCGTTGAAAAAAAAATGTTGTTTAAATTGTATCAGCTACCACATGGAATGTTTGTTCAATGACAATCTCAAAATATGATTTTGGGATTTATCTTCTTCTTCATTTCAACTAGAAAGGTCTAATTTTATCATTATATTGATTTAAATTCAGATATTCCGAAAGATCGAGAACCTAATTCGAAATTCTCGTTTTTTTTATTATAATTAATGCCTATATTAACTTTCTTTGGAAAGGGATAGGAGTGTTAGACAGATGGTTAGTGTAATAGTAAAGCTTCACTTATTGCAACACTGCAGCAGTTGTTCGTTATGATTATTTTTAGAACAGTGTTGGCAGCGCCTCTGGTGTGTATGTAGGCGTATTAGTTTGA
Source organism: Phasia obesa (assembly GCA_949628195.1). Classification (NCBI taxonomy): domain Eukaryota; kingdom Metazoa; phylum Arthropoda; class Insecta; order Diptera; family Tachinidae; genus Phasia; species Phasia obesa. The sequence goes on along the minus strand of OX451218.1, from coordinate 22,711,860 downwards.
AGCTAGCAAAGCCAATTTATATTTATTTTACTTCTCCGGCGATTTAGTGCTATGTGGTAATACCGGCGAAGGAAGGCGCTGTGATATGCATTATTATAAAGAGAATCAATACATATCAGAAAAAGCTAAGTATTGAAATCGTGACCATGCTTTAGAAGTCAACTTACTAACAACTTGAGCTACCGCACTCTCTAAACGTTAAAACGTTAAGAGAAGTCCTGGATAGATATATAAGGGCAACCAAACCTATACATTAAAGATGGTGCCATCCGAATCCACTGGCCCGTAACATACTAAATGAACCTGATTACATTCGACTAAGAAGGAGGGACACTGCTTCTCTCACCCATAAATCAGAGTGATCCAAATACCAATAATTGAAATGTATTAAACTTAATTTATTTTCTTAAGTTATGGCTTTATCAGAAATGGCATATATTCCCATTATTTAAGGAACTCGATTCTGTTCGTGTGACTAACGACATTTGCTAGGCAGTAGCTTATCCTGTCAATCTAAATTTCCAAGAGTTTGTTAGTATCTTCTGGCTTTACCGCATGAATAGCTCGGGCGATATTAGTCTTAAGGGTGCCAATCGTTTATGGATTATCGTCGTTTTTTAACTGCACCCCCAAGAGAAAGAGTCTAAAGAACTCAAATCACGCTTCGAAACGTTGCTGAAACAAGGGATTATTCAAGTTCATAACTTCTATTTAAGGCCACAAAAGAGGCTCTGATGTTTCCAGCAGAACTTACGAAAAAAAAAATGAGCCAATAATGCCACTACTTCAAAATCAACACCAAACTGTCACTCTCTGTAAATGCATTGGCTTCTTGACAAGGACGTGAGTGTTCGGTTTTCCAATCCCCAGATTCGGCAATTATATTTGTTAACATATCCGTAGCGATTAAAATAGGCCCTGACAGAAAATATGGTTTTCAGCAAAATTCGAAGTCCGATTTGAGCTTCTATAGGACCATGAGGTTTAGAATCAAAAATTATTTACTGATCTTACAATTCAACTATAAAACCAATATTAACTTATTCTATCCTATTATTTTCGCCGAAGACGAAACAGTTAACGACCACGGTTGAATTTGGAAAGGTCTACCGCTGTAGCTGTTGAAGACCTGTACCACCTAGGTGCTATTTTGCACATAACGACACTGCACAAAGCAGTGCGAGAGGAGACGTACAGAAAGTGCAGCTCGGCTACGGGTCAATTCCTTGGTTAAAGACCACAAATCTATTTAGACACTTGAATATACTTCGGCTCTTCTGATCATAAACCCTATAGCCACCGTTGGGACAACCAGACTTGGTGGCACAAAAAACCGATTGGGTTTACTACTGGATCTAAAGAGAACATAGTGACATGGAGCAAATATCTTTCGCCCAAAACCTTCAAACGGCTATTACCATGGTTAATATCCTAAAAATCTTTAGGCAGAAGTATATGCGATTCTTATCTGTTATAAAACTTTATCTGATGTCCGATAATCATGCTGCGCTGTAATAGTCATAGTCTTATCTATAAATAAACTTGGTACTTACAACAGACTAGCATTATTTTTGCTTTGTAATGATAATGCTAATATTTCTAACGAGCGAGCCGACCGCCTAGACAACGCAGATTTATAGAATCAAAATCCTTTTTCTTTGCATAAATACTGACTTTACGAAGGACAAATCTGGTTTATGGGTCGAAAATGAATTTTCTCGTCATTGAAAAATTCTGACAGGAATCAAACAAGCAAAACTTTTTATATTACTATCTCAGGTTAAATCCCAAAGGCTACTCTCAGTCTATAAGAGTGTCCTTGAGTTAAGTACGAGCGGTATGGTTTACCATGGTCTTAGATACCTTCAATATGCATTAGTAATGCTGAGATCAGATTTAAAAGGTTTTGGAACTGCAAGATCACATTTCGGTCAATAAAAAACCTTTAGAGATCCATATCGGATTCCCACTGACCTGCTTGATTTTACCAAAATTAAAATTCATAAAATTATTAGTTATTAACGAAAATATATCCCCCCACACAGAGCTTCATATGCTCAAGTAAGTCTATATTAAAACTGAAAGGTATCCAGAGTTCACTCGACTTAATTTGAACAGCCTGCTAGCAGAGACGGGGCCTTGTTATCGGTCACCGGCCGGAGATATAAATCTAACTACCGACGACAGTAAACGGAGTTACGGCGAATTCGCTAAATCTTTTCGAATCGGAGGCATTTGGTTTTTCGATGCAAATCTGATACCAAATAATCTGCTAAATATTTATAAAAGGTTTTCGTTTATTAAATCAAGTTCCAAGCAAAAAAGGCCGACTGAATAAAAATGTATTTCATAAAAATATTTAGCTGACTTATTCCTATAACTGATGGAGTACGAATCGTTGCACTTTTAATTTCTCAACAGGACAGACAGACTTTTTACTTTGGTAATCTGTAAATAGAACTGCAGCTATAAGGGTTGATTTTAGTATTGATTTAACACAAAGACTTATTTATTTTCTTTCCTTTTCTTTTCTTTTCTTTTCTTTTCTTTTCTTTTATATTAAGGATTTTCAGCCATTCCCTTGCATGTACAAATAGTTATTTATACATTTGAGATCAGACTGTATAACCATAGATCATATCAATTAATAGTATGTTTTCAGGGAAACAGCTCTCAAGTCTTGTAAATGAATGCACGCTTAATTGCCCGCATATAAGGGTACTGGTATGTAATTATTCATGTATGTGTGTGCAATGTGTGTGTAACCAAAAGGGATTTTTTGTAGTCAGTCAGTCATTCACTCAGGCAAATAAAGTAGACATTATGACTGACTGAATGACTGTTGGGCAGCAAAGAGTTTAAAAAAAAACTACATGCATTCACACTTACATACGACTTACACACACATATGTACATACTTTCAAAATAAAATACGAGCAGGCCAAATGCAAGGCAACTGTCCAGACATTCGCATGTTTGCTACATACAGACACCGGGTAAATAAACAGGAGAGTCAGGCAGACACATTTTAATAGAACCCAGTCGCAGTTATACCTTTATAAATTAACACATACAACAGTGACAGTTAAAATAATAGCACCAATTAATTTATATTCTAATAATCAGGTAAAATTAACGATAAAAACAATCTTGTAGGAAATACTTGTATATCGGGTGTTATTTTTTAGCTTAATGAGAGATATTGACATCAATAACTATGGTTTGACAGCTGAGAATTTCAAACTGTGTTGAGATTACTGTGCTGATGTACTGTCTCGTCAGAACAGCGCTTCCAAATTTTGAAAATTTACTTAAAAGAAATAAATCTCTCCGTGATTTTCATAAAGCACTTCGGTCATTTTACGGTCAACTTAAAAGGCCTAGTGAGCAAGCAATTCGTGCAGTTGTTAATAGTTTTCGCACTAATTGAAACCTTTGAAAGCTTTGAAACCAACAACAACAAGACAAAGAATCTCAAGTTCTGAATAAGACGCCGAAATGTCGATTCGTCGAAGTTATCAACTTATTGGCCTTTTTCCTTCGACTACGTGGGAAATTTTACGGAAGGATCTTGGCTAATGTACCTATAAAATACGTCTCGTGCAAAAATTAAAGCCAAGCGTTAATCGTTTGCATCGCAATTTTGCTGCCTGGGCTCATTTGAAACTGGCCGAAGATTTAAAATTTTATCAAAGAATTGTGCTTAGTCATAAGGAGGCTCATTTCTGGTAAAATGGTTAAGTCAATAAGCAAAACTTCCGTATTTGGAGCGAATACAATCCTCAAGCTGTTAGCGAATTACTTCCGTTAAAATTTACTCTATGGTTTGCTGGCGGCATCATCGGTCCTTATTTCATTCGAAATGAGTTAGGAGCTGCCGTTACGGCATGCCAAATAGAAAGGACAAAATAACTCGAAGGACATACCATATGCTGGAAATCATATTTAATATGCCAGATTATAATAAACAAAATTTCATTCCAATCATTTGAAGTTCTCATGCACCCGATATATGCCTTAAGGGGTAACAAGTTCATAGCCCTGATAATGTTGCTGTAGGAAGCAACAGCACGCTTCACAATGCCTTCCTTCAAGTCAAGGAATATGTACGTACTCGCAAAATTTTCATGAAATTTCATTACTAGGTGGCAGTGTTATGGATAAATTTCATGGCACTGCAGGTGAGGTCTACATGTAACAAAATTCCCTTTAGAATTGAATCTGACGTTTGTTGAGATACATAAATATCCCAGATCGCATTCCAAGTGTAGACACTATGTAAATAAGCCGCAGAATCTGGAAGCCTTTAAAGCGACCATTCGTTAAAAAAAAACCGAAACTTACCACCAGAAGTGTTGAAAAACAATGATGCCTATTAGTTATGAGCAATTTTCGATCTTCGACTGTAGTCGAAAGAGCTGATCGAATGAATTTTCATTTGGTATTATGGCGCACATTCGATAAAAATAATACTATTGTGAATTTGACTCAATTGGATTATTCACAATAGTACATATTTATCAGCTGACATTATAAATAAATATTGTATTACTAATTTATAAAGGAAAAAATTGAATTAATTAAAATAATTAATATGAAAACTTTGTTGTTGTTCTAACAGGTGGCCGCATACAATTTAACTCCTGCAGTGCCATGAAAATGAGCTTTTCCAATTGTTGTTTTATACTTACAACCTTAGACCTTCATGAAATTAAAATAAAATAATTTGTTGGTGACATTTGTAAAAAAGACAATAAAAAATTAACAAATACTAACATTATTAATAAGAATCGAAAGCAAAATTGTGGTTTATTGAAAATTCGCTATAGTTACGAAATTTTCGACAGTGCTACCAACTCATAATACGAATTTGACATTCCATATTTGATGTTCTCGAGCTAGAGAAAATCTAATGCAACTCATAAAAAGGGCCCATATGATCAATGTCCTAAAATGGGCCCGAATGGGGTTTTTCTAAAGACCGCGACATAATGGAAGAAAATCTAAATACTTTTAATTTTTTGCACAACCAATTACAAAATACTACCTATTTAATGTGTTGGTAACATTATTCAATGATAAAGTTTCCTTTTTTTATGTGATAATGATGCGGCATATTAATTATGTAACTATTGAATAATATAGTATAATGATTAAGGGGGCTATTTAATATTCAAAAATACAGTTTTGAAATGACCTTTTTATCTTTCCTAGGTACATACATATATGTAATTAAATCTTTAATCAATAAAATATGTACAAAATTCGGTATCAAAGTGATAAAAATAACAATTTGTTTTTATTTTATAATCAATTGCGCAAAAATTATACTGGTCGCAAATGTTTTTTTTAAGCGTGAAACTGCATAAAAATACAGTTTCCAACACTGACGTATGCTAACCAACACTTCCACCAACCCGCACACATGTGTTTTACAGTCAGGCAATAAATAAAAAAAAATGCTGATTACAACACGAATTTAATACAAAACAACTACGACACAATAGCGGCAGCAACAGCAACAGCAAAAGCAAAACAACGCGATTCCAACACGAAAATTTACTTAGGAGGAGAGCAACAAAGATTTTTTGTTAAATAAAAAAAAATTATAATTTATTGTTGTTTTTATTAAACTCTATTAAAACGAAAAGCTAAGAAATAAATATTAAGTGATGCCAGAGTGCAATTTTAATGTATCATCTATACGTATAATAAAACTGTAATAAAACTGTACATGAAATATTTTTTGAAAATTTTGTTGCTGGTGCAGTTAGTAATGGAAATTTAATAAAAAAAAAGAACAATTTCTAGAATTTGTGTCTTGTCTGTCTGATCGTCTGTCTGTGTTGTGTTCGTATCACGTAAAAACTACTGGACAAATTTTAATAAAATTTTTTGAGGACGTATCTTACAGCACGTTTCCACGGAGCCCAATATTCATACTTCGCTCTCTCATTCGAGCTTCATACTCCAATCATGTTTGAATTAACGTGCTTCGCCATACAAAATTTTGAGAGCGAAGCACTTTGTTTTGAGATGAGTATATGTTTGAATCTACTTGCGAAGCATGAATAATTTGTCTCTTCTCTAATTTTTATCGCAAGTTTATCTGAACTAAAATTAAAAATGTTGTTTATATATAAATAAATAAGCAATTAATTCAAATACAACTTAAAATTAATAAATAAATAAAACACAAACAAAAGTATATTAAGTGGTAAAAAAAACAAAATCGTGCAATAAATGTTAAAATCCAAACAAAACGAAGCACGTATGCGTCGTGTAAACGGTGTTATTCGCAATCATTTGTCGTGAAAACATGGTATTAGTATCTTGATTTAAATATAGGATATTTTCTTTTCGCAAAAATATCTCGTTTTCGAGAGAAAATAGAGAAAAAGTAGTGTGAAAGTACCAAACAACAAAGGTACTGCAAACTTGACAGCATCTTTTATTTTTGATATTTAGTGATATTTATAACACTATTACAGAACTTTACTATAATTTTAGAAATTTATATAAATTTTAGAATTGTGTACAGGGATGGGTACCTTCATAACTGGAGGTGAAACACTAAGAGTAAGTAAGAGACTTAAAATTGGGTGTGGATTACTTTCAAAGCAAAATGGAACAAAATATTGTCAGGACGCCCATGATGTTGAAAATTTAAATTAAAATTTTATAAAGGGAACTGAAAAAAAAACTACGTAGACAAACATCTGTCTCGTGTTCGCATCACGTTAAAACTACTATTAAAACTACTTTAATCAAATTTTGGGGAGGTAAGGTAGCTGCCTTACAATAACTCGATACTACTCAATAATTATTATATGGCTACTCAATAGTACTCACAACTTTTGTTTACATACTAGAAACGCGCTATTATTCAGTGTTTTAGTGAAGTCATTAAATTATCTTTTCAATTTATTTCTAAAAATATAACGCTAAAGGTAACGATTAACCACTTTTGTGCTTTGAAAACTTAAAAAAAGGATCAAATACTCTGCCATGTTTCTGTCTATTGTAACAGCAGTCTAACGCTACACAATACTGATCGTCATCAAGTCGAAAAGATCGAACAACAAGAAGAGATGGTAGAATTGCTAGTGCATAAAAAATTGGCAGGATGGTAAGAGATTAGGGCCAAACGAACAGGCCATCAACGATTTAAATACCCATTTTAAGGCCCTTGAGAAATATGATTATTTTCAGGAAATAAAACAATAGAAAGGCATTGAACTACGTGTAGATATCAAGCTTAAAGGACACTACGTTGGAGAAAAAACAAATTACATGTCTTTTATCCGAAAATTTACAGAAATATTAAATTGCCCTCGTATTAAATTTTGATTTACTTATTTATGTTGTTCTAATTTATTTTTAGAAATACCTATCAACTTTCATTAAACATAAGACCGGTTCATGTCCTCCTCCTCAAAATCGTACTTCCCCAGGAAATGAAACAAAAACAGTCTGGCAACATGATACCAGTAGAACATAAATGATTGGGAAAAAACCCCAAAGTGGTTGAACAACAAGTGATCGAACGACTTTAAATACAATAAAATAACAATAAAAGCAACAACAACAACAAGAAAAACAACAGCAACAGCAAGCAACACATCAACACAAACGATAATAATAATAACAATTCTTGTTGCTGCTTGTCGTTTTATTTCATATTGTTTTTATTATTCTTATTTCATTTTTAATTTTAATTTTTTTCTTCTTCTTACTTTGTATTAAATATAAAAATAAAAAATAACAAAGTCAGCAAAGTACAGTTTGTTGTTGTTGTTAATCATTCATTCCATGTCTTTTTTCTATGCCTTTAATTTTGTTTTATATTAATATTGTTGTTGTTGTGGTTGACAACAAAGACCAAAACTGAATAGGAGAGAGAGAGATAGAGTAAACAAAAGCCGAAGTCTGAGACGCCGTTTAATACTGACTTGTGCTTTGAATTGCAACAACATTTTAAATATTAAATGGTTTGAGAAAAAAAACCAAAAAAAAAAAGAATTCAATAAAATCAAATAAAAAAATATAAAATAAATTTTACTTGCTGCAGCAGCAGAAAAATAAAGGGACTCTTAAATGCTGTTTGAGTTTTTATTATCGCAATGGCAGGAAATGGAATTTATATTTCTTAAAACTAGAGAGTTTTGATGAAATGGCAATAAATAAATACATATGCAAGAACAACAACAACAATTATATACACAAACAGCAGCAGCAAAAGTTATACACACTAACAACAATTTGCATAAAAACTGCAAATTTACAAAACTAAATATGCATGAGCGAACAATTTTTATTCAAATCGGGAATGGAAAACTGACATTTTAAAAATCTTGAATTTTTTTTGGGTTTCTTTTTTAATTTCTAAAAATTCCAACAATTCTTGTCCTCTGTAGTTATCAGCTGTGCTGCCCCATGATTAATGTCAAACCTCTCTCCTATAGAAACTAACCAGGTTTTCCAGCTCCTGTGACGGATGTGACCCCGACGTCTCATAGGGAGGATATGCCGACGCAATAAGAAATAATCCCCAACCACTTCTAATCAGTACCTCAGTAAGATCAGGCGAGTAGAAATGTTGCATAAATACTGTTCGTACGCCATGTCGCACCAGGATACATGACCTACATAGGTAGAAACCAGACAAATGGCCAGGGCTCCTTTAACAAGAGCTATCGTCTTATTTGCGTATCTATTACTGGAACCATATCTTATACTTACTCCATCTCTATACTAGGTGGCAGAAGAACATTTTTTGATCGACTAAAGGTTGGAGAAGGCCATCATTGGAAAAAACAATGTTTTATTTGTGAGAAAAAAATAATTTAAATTCGTCATGGAGAGATCGACACAGCAACTTTTGTATTTGGCAATTTCCAACCCTTTAATAGTTATCCTAATATTTCACTCTGCCTTTTCGACAAATTTAAATTGCGCACTAGTTTTTGAATTGTGAAGTGAGGTCCATCAGAGATGTACTAGGTCCAAAAATTGGGTTTTTCGAGTTTTCGAATCCTTTATTCTCACATTCTTGATCACTTTCTGAAACTACGTTGGTGGTTCCGGCACTGTTAATATTGAGTGAGGGACCGGTCGTATCGCGGATTACACTGATTACAGCTGTCAGCTGTCTCAAAGAAAGTAGACGTGATAAAAAGATTCTCTGATTCAGAATCAGCACGCAAAATACGTCCAAGATGACTCAGTAAGTTTCTATGACAAAATCCAGTGTAACCGGAAAGCTAATGGCAATTTGCTTATACTTCGTTTATTTCTTACAGCGACCTTACCTTAGGTTATATGATTAAGTCCATCTTTTGCCTTAGGACCTCGTGGAATGGTGTCAGCTGTCTCAAAGAAAGTAGACGTGATAGAAAGATTCTCAGATTCGGAATCAGCATGCAAAATACGTCTTAGATGACTAAGCAAGGTCTTTGGGACAAACCAAACCGGAAAGCTAATGGTAATTTGCTTATACTTCGTTTATTTCTAGAACGATGTTATCTTATCTTAGGTTATTTGGTTAAATCCATCTTTCGCCTTGGGGCCTCGTGAAATGAAATTTTAGAGATGTAACTTGCCAATATCTAGGTATATGTATCAAAGGTCTTATATGACATGTTGAATTTTCCAACATTGTAGTTGACAGGAAAGACCTCTGTAGGAAGATGATTCCACAAGCGAACTGTACGGCTAAAAAATGAATTTTCTCTGTAATGCATTGTGCGATTCACTGGCCAATCAACCACAAATGGATGAGCTCTTAATGAAAAGCGTGTTGTGCGCGAAAACGTGCGGATATCGGGAACTAGTTCCCTAATCTCATCAGAGCACATTCCATTGTAGTAGCGATAAAACAGCGAAACACAACCCACATTGCGTCGATGTTCAAGAGAGTCAATAGAGTTGGATACCCTACTGTCACCTATGAGCTTCTTCGCCCTCTCCTGCACGCGGTCAAGTAGTTCCAAAATAGACTTTGGAGCACCGGCCCATACATGAGAGTTGTATTCCATTTTTGGCCGGATGTAAGTGGTATAAATAGTAAGGAGGTCGGATGAGATGAAATATGTTTTACACCGTTTGAGAAAACCGAGACACTTGAAAGCTTCTTTTGAGACTTGAAAAATGTGCTTAGTCCATCGAACGTCACACTGGATTTTCATGCCAAGAACATCAAGAGCTTCTGATTCCTTAATACTTATACCACCCATAATTACAGATGTAGCACCATTATCGGCCGAACGCCGATGCGTTAGCATACAACATTGAGTCTTACGAGCGTTAAAGTCGACTCTATTTGCCCGGCCCCAATTAGATATTGTTACGAGATCGTGATTGAGCGTATCATTCATCTTTTGCCGCTTGGCCCCAATCTATAAAAGGCTCGGCCGTCTGCAGAATGAATACGAATGGCAAATGCTGCTATCATCTGCAAAAGAGTAGATAGGGTTGGAAGTTTGACAGAGAAGGTCATTTAGAAAAATAAGAAACAGGGTAGGAGAAAGAACAGAGCCTTGCGGTACCCCTGAATTAATCTTGAACTCGTTTGATGAAATCCCATCTATAACAACTCGTATAGTGCGATCCCTGAGAAAGCTCGATATAAATCGAGAAAAGCTATCGTCGACACCAAAAGCAATAAGTTTTGACAGGAGTGCACCATGCCACACTCTATCAAAGGCCTTGGAGATATCTATCATGTTATTTTAGCCTGATTTTATGATAATAATAAATCTGAGAAGGTAAATTTTTTACGCAACACTATATCCAGAGATTCTCGGGGTAGGTCAGTGAATAAAAATTACCTTAAGTTACTTACAGAATAGTCTTTCGGACATTGTGTTCTTATATATCATTAATATATATTACGAAATACACACATCAGACATTGCAAACTATACAACAAGATCTCAGGCCAGGGTACGAGCTCTGATAATAAATATCCCGTCTTGGGATTTCATAGAATGAACACTTCTCGGATATAACCTGCTGACTCCAAGAAATATATATGATCTCTAACTAAAATGGGTATAAGACTTTATTCTTAGCTTGTTTTAAAGATGTTTTGGGTAGCGATTCTTTTAGCTCGATAAATAAATATGTAGATATTAATATAAAAATTTAATCAGAAACACACAGTTGAGTTTTTTACTTTACTAAAACAATTCATCCGAAAACTCTCGAACTTAAGCCCTCCGCAAAATAGAATTCGGGACGTCATTTGACATTAATTCTTTTTCCAGCCCAGTGTTTTTCCATGTTAAATATGCTTAAATAAAAAAACGCAATAAAATTTTAACGTTGTCAAAGCATACATACATACATAGTATATTGAACAAATAATTGTAAAATTAATAAAAAAAAGGAACAAAACACAATGAGTACTCGAACACATGAATAGTTTATTATGACTTGATAATTTTCTGCTGACCTTTTGTTAAATAAAAGTTATATTTCTTAGTCTTTTGTTTCATTTTAAACATGAAAATAAAATAAAAATAAATAAATAATGAACAGCAACAACACAAGCAACAATTATGATCAGTCTGATTAAGCAGCGTTGCCAGAAAATAATAATTAATAAAATATTCAAGCATTCAAGGCATTTTGCGATTTGAGTACTTTCCCCCTGTATGGTAGGTTTATCTCATTCCATAATACCTTAAGGCAGGAAAACATCACACAACTATAAATTTATACAGCTAGACTTAGAAACCTTGTAGTAAATATTTCAAAACTCGTTAAGAAATATTTCAAAACCTTCAACCCCTGTAGTCTGCTAAACCGGACCTTTTCGATTTTGGTCATAAACATGTCCATTTTATTAATATATTTATTATTAATAATCAACAAAATTTAAACCATATCAGCTGCTTTTAATTACTTTTGTACAAATATGCTTAAAATAATTAATTTTTGTGTGTTTTACCATCTTTAGTACAAATGGTAAACTGACACAGGGTTGTTAAAAACGACGCTAACTGGGGGAGCTAACTTTACACAGATGCCAAAAAAAATCATTTGATAAAAGAAAATACTATCAATCGTGTAGTAGCTCTGGGTTGAGGAACAGTGTGCGCGCGTCATTGTCGTTATCGCTTAAAGTCAATCATGCCATCTTGTTGCTTGGCCTTCGAGTGGTTTGCGTTGCACTTTCACACTGGCTGATTAGCTTTCTTGAATAGCTGTACTACGGTACTGTTATTGCTGGTTGCTTTAATCAGCCACGTGAAATCGTTTTGCTTATTGTGTATATACTAGCCATTTTTGTTTAATAAGTTGTACATTGGTGGAGTACCATTTTTAACTTTTTTTTTCACTGGAGGTGCAGCATTACTCCAATTTTTCACTGAAGAACAATTAAACTCACGCTTTCACTAGAGAGCACCATTAAACGTATTTTAATTTACATGGCTGAATTTGGAGTCTCACTTCCTGCTGATTTTGGAGGAAGCAAAGGATATCATACCATGGCGTTTTGATTTTGAACCTCTTCCATCACCTATTGTTTTTTTAATTTACAAGTTAAAGCAAAACTTGACCAAAAACTTATATAAGCTGTTGGAATGTTTTTAAACTGGCCAGAAGAAGTGGGTAGCTAAAGGAGTTTTCAAAAGCTCTCCTCCCGAAGTTGGTATTTGGGAATCCTGTTTATACTTTTTGTATAATTCCTATATATGCCAACTAGCAACCGAGTCCGAGGCACATCAGACATATGCTGACGACACTGCTGTGCCAAGCATTTAATTTTCAGTTATGCTTAATAAAGAGAACAGAAATATACTCACATATTAATTTTGCATAGAGGCTCATGCCCTCCTAATCGAATAAACTATACCAACTATCGACGTTTAACCTGAAAAGCCACATAAATGAAGTTAAAAGCAGTAATAATAAACTACCTTATTTTCCGAAAATGTAAACAAACTTTTATTTTATATTTGGGGCGCCGTCTCAACCTTAATGATACTGTCTCGGTCGCAATGTTATTAAAGAAGCTGAAAACGTATTCAAATACAATAGTCCAGATACAGATGCAGAGGGATGTCCCTACTCTTGGTTAAATATCAGAGAGATGATTCCGAACAATAACAGCAACCACGAATAAAAAATTTTCCCTTTACCACTGACTGAACTTAGTTATATTTCTTTACACTTAAGATAAAATACAATAAATATTTCGAAGGCATTACGATAATTTCGTGACTTTAACTACAGCACTGCCCCCAACTGTGATTTCTACCTATCACTAGACTGCGATCAAGTTTTGAGCAAAATGCGTCCATTAGTTAGGTCTGGACTGCCATTGAAAGCAACCAACCAACCTGCAGAAAATTAAACATTATTTGTTTGCGGAAAAACCCGAAAGCAAAGAACGGCTTGATAACTACTCTGGGACTCAATGTTTAGAAAGAGGAATTCAGTTGTGGTCGTATCACCACGGAGGACGCCAAATGTTCAGGTTCCCCAAAAAGAGGTTGTCACTACAGAGTTAGTCGATAAAATCAAAGGAGATTAAAGAATGAAAGTGCATAAGGTGGCTAAGGCTGTTGTAGGCAGCTCAATCAAGCGGGTACATTATACATATTTATGTAAGATCTCTTCGAAGAAGTGTTTAACGATTTTGCGGCGTTTTGTTGCTGTGAACGAAACATCACACCACACAACAGACAGATACCAAAGAACAATCAAAACAGTATATTTGTTCCAGTGAACGTGTTACAAGGAAAGCTAAGGTGGTTTTGTCGGCCAACAAGGTTATAATCAGATCGATTTGGTTAAGAAGAAAGGGTAAAACAGTTAACGTCATATATTCCTCAAAGCTTTTGGACAGATTTAGTCATTGACTTCAAGCATATGACTTGAAGCAAACGACTTGCATCTAGCGAAAAAAATGGCTATTCCATAAGACAATGCACGCTTACACATGACACAAATCCGTGAATTGAACTACGAACGGCTACCCCATCCATAGACCTCTCCAGATTTAATCCACTGCGACTATTTTCTGCTTCCAATTTTACAGAAATGGCTGTATGGTGAGAGATTTGGGTCAAACCTAGAGGTCATATTTGTAACAAAAGCTAATTTTGTGGGCCTTGAGAAATTTTATTTAGAGGGAATCATACAACTACACGACTCTGGTCTCATTGTATAGAACTTCAAGGAGACTATGCCGGCTTTTCGCAAAAAAAAAAAAATGTTCTTTATCGCACAACTCACGGAAATATTAAATGGTATTGGAATGAAAAACAGTTCTAAATGATATTGCATTTAAAAAAAGAGATAAAATCATAATTCAGTTAATGGAAAAACACGTCAAAACTATGTATAAGAAGTCGTCATTCTGGCAACTCCGCTAAAAACCAACAAACAAAAGTAAGAAAAGACTTGTAGCTTATCTAACTAACAAAACGAAATGCAATAAAACATGTAAGCACATACATGTTTGTATGTATTGCGTATCTCTGTATGTGTGTAAGTATGTATAGATGTACGTTGCATGTATAAAGCCTGATAAGAAGATGTCTTCATCATATCCGCATGTAAAGAAACAAACACAAAATACAAAAGTAGTTGAAGTTTACAGAAACTATTGCTTGCGATTGTAAAATGGCAGAGAAAAAACAAATGTTGAAAGTAAAATGGTCCAATGGGTCAGAGCCAGCTACAATCATCCATCCGTAAGTTGTACCTATTACGTAAAGTAAAATTTAAGTAATAGGAGTATGAGCATGAGACGATTAAAAGTAAAAAAGTTAAAGAAATACATTTGTTAATAAAGAAAAACTCGATTTCTGCACTCCTTACTTTTTTTTCTCGCTAACAACAAATTTTCTATTAATTTCCTACTGCTTTTGCACTTTCTTACTTAACCTCATAGTTTCTTCAGTCCACCCTCAAACACAGCTGTTGGCAGTTTTGAAGTTTAAATTATTGCAAGAGGTGTTTTGAAATATTAACGAAACCTGTTTGTTACATTCAATTGGTTACAGATAATCCAAGTTAGAAAGAAAAAACGGTTCGTATGAAATTCGGACGTCTTAAGCTTCAAATAACATGCGGTTAGAAACATAGTGTTATTAGATTGATATAGTGAGTCCCAACTTACTTCAGGGGGGTTACTGCGTATTTCGATTCGAAAGAAAAATCGTTCAAAATACAATGTAAAAGATATACAAATTCGAAAGATTTTTCTTTCGAATCGAAATACGCAGTAGCCCCCCAAGGTTTGAATTTGCCGAAACTTTAAGTGTTGGTAAGTCGAAAAACACAATTTGACAGCTGACAGTTAGCAAAACTCGAGAACAACGCGGTAACAGTGCTAAATAATATATTAAAAATAATGAAAGTTTAGAGGCCACTTTTTGAGCTCAATCATGCTAAGGATGTAGGGCATCTTCAAGTTAATGGCTTTGTCAATCGTCAAATCTTCCGTACATGTGATTGTTTGGGTATTTGATAACAGAGGATGTACTTAAAGCGGAATTTCCACGAATGCTAAATACGTAACGTACAAGGCAAAATTGACAATTCCCTGAAACTTTGAATAAGGGATTTTTTTTTCGGCAAAAAAGTGTATTATTTCTCAACATACCTCTTCTTTAAGCTCGATCCATTTAGTCCAGCGTCATAAATAAAAATAAAAAACATGACTGTAAAAATAAAAAAACATGAGCATGGGAATCCGAAAGTGATAAACTAGGAAACCTCGCAAGAGTTGTAAAGGTTAATCTCTCTCTCTCTCTCTCTCTCTCACACGAATCTCTGGTCTCAATTGTCCAAGGGAAGAATCCTAAAGAGATAGACAGAAATGCCACGAAAGGTTGTCCTAAGGCGTTGAACCGTCAAATTCTAATAGGGATGGGCTATGAAGCCTCGTTAGAGGTGGAGAGTTAAATGCCTTTAGGAACTGCATTTGTTATTGGCCAATGGAGGATTTCGAATTAGAATGACAAGAGAACATACAAGAGAAGATACTCCCGAGGTCATGGACGTTAATGTGGATGAATTGGACGCATCTGGTGTTGTGAGCTTAGGTTAGTCCAATTCGGATGCTGGGACCTCAAACTGTCCCTGCAATGTTAAGTCGGAGTCTCTGCAACTCATGACTAAAAGTGAGGGACAAAAACAGTTTCAGCTATGTTTTGACGAGGATAAGCTAGATATAGCGTTGTTACAGTAACCCTGGATTGATCATATCATAGGCTTGTCTAAACAGACCGGCAATGTGTATCATTCACAGACTGATGGTAACAGTATCTATGTAACATCTCTGCTCGCCAGATTTTTATGAATATAATGAATGGCAGCGGTTCGGGATCATTTCTTATTGCGTCGACATATCTTCCATATAAGACGGCTGGTTAACATCCGTCACAGGATGTGGAAAATCTGCTCAGTTTTTGCAGGAAGAAAGTTATGGCGGTAGTCATGGGCTGTGATTCTAACTCGCACAATACGGTGTAGGGCAGCACATCTGATAACTCTAAAAGACAACAAGTGTTGGAATTTTTAGAAAGACGCGACTTGCTGATACCACGTCATGAATGTTGTTTTTCTGTTCTGTTTGGGTGTTAAATAACAGAGTGTATATTTAGATCGGGATTTTGCAAATTTAAAATCTTTTTAACACGATCTAGATCAGCTTTATTTCAAGCACCAACATACTTCAAGGTATGAATGGAAAGTTTCTAAAGGTCTCGACACGTATAGTAACTGGTCTAGATTCGGTTAAAACAAGGATCAGTGTATTTAAGAAGGGTACTGCGTATTTTTAAGAAAGGCTTTAGAATAGATAGTGTAATCTGTCTAGGATATAGGGAATAGTTATTCCAAGAAAATTAATATATCCGCCAAAGTTCAACATTTTTGGGTTCACGGAGGTGTCCAGAAATAAATTTGCGGGCAAAATTGCTAAATCTGAAAACCGCATTAGGGACTGAAAAATAGATCAACTAGTTGGTGATCTGTCAAGGAGCTATAAAGCGAAATTAGGTGCCAAAATCATTGCAGGAAAAAATATAAATATGATGAGAACTCCTCGAGGACAGATTTGGACATACTAGCGTCATTAGATTCCATCTTCTATATAATGACTTCTGCAGAAGTTGTCAGATTGATAATGTGATAACGGTGGTGTACCCCCTCTGCCATTTCATAGCCCTTTCTGTTGGATGGAAGGCTTTCCCTAGTAAATATTTCCGGGGCTACACTACCTTGCAGATCCATCCATAGTTCCGTTGTCAGAATAAATGTATTATTACAAACTTTGGGAGAGATTATGTCTACTGCGCCTCTCTCTCTCTCTCTTTCATAAATCACACAGAGACGGATAAGACCCAATTAATTCGGTTTGCATATGCAAATCGACGAGCTGTGTAACCTAACCTACGTTTCAAAGTGCAGTACGTTCAGATTTTCAAAGAACATTTTTTATAAAGTGCTTTATTTAAAAACGAACTGGGGGAATCGAAATACTTGAATTTTACAATTTTCGATAGATTATTAAAAATATAAATGTAATCAATACTTGAAATTGGATTTAAAATCTGTGTTAAAATAAAAAACTTCACGTGGCATTCTATTCAATGAATATTTATTTTTACAACTTTGTTTTCTTTTGTATTTTATTTTATTTTTTTTCATATTTAATTAAAATATTATTTAATTATATGTTTAAGCTTCGTGTAAATTATTAGTCACAATTACCTTTAGCTCTAAGTTAGGTTGCAAACTGATACTAATTTGCTTGTTTTTGATATTGCCCCTTCCGTTTATAGCAGATAACGAAAATTAAATATTTACTTCATAAATAAAAAACAATGAAAATAATTAAGGTGTGAGTTTATTATAATTTTGAATTAATAAATAAAATAATTAAAAAAAATAAAAACAGAATTGACGTCAATAAAATGCATAATACGAGGGTAAGTTCGAAATGTCTTTACAAAATCATATAAGAAGCATTTAGAAAAATATTAAGTTTCTTTTTGTTTTTTTATAGCAATCGATTGGTACGAGGGCTGGGTGATAATTTCAAAAGCAAATAGAAGCTTAGATAAACTCGATAATTTTGATGAAAATGGAAAAAGTTAACTTTGTTAGCTGATTAACATTATTTTTACATAAAAAAACAAGGATGTGATGATAAATTCGCATCTATGTTAACTGCGTTCCACAAACTGTAAAAAAATGATTTTTAAACATTTCAGGATATGGGACACTTTGGACCGACCTGAATGGGGTTGCGATAAACCACGTGAAAGCTGTAAACATTATATTTCTACCTTTCTCGGGAAGTGCCCTATAACAGGTACAATATGGGGTACATTTTTATACATCCATATTTGGAGACCAATGGGTGCCCTTTTCATCAGACCTGAATAGGATTCTAAAACATCCTGTGAAATTTCTAAGGGAGTAGAATTTAAAACTGGAAACAATATATTCAGTTGTTTCTCAGAGAAGAATCTATAGAAAATTAAATTAGTTATTTGAGTCATTTAGAACACACCCGAATGGGGTTCCGGTATATCCTGTGAAAGCCCTAACAGAGTATAATTCAAACTGGAAACAATACATTCATTTGTTTCTCAGGGAAAAATCTAAGGGAGTAGATTTAAAAACTGGAAACAATATATTCAGTTGTTTCCCTGAGAAAAATCTATAGGGGGTGGAATATAGGGTGGAACTTAGAAAATTAAATTAGTTATTTGAGTCATTTAGAACACGCCTGAATGGGATTCCGGTATATCCTGTGAAAGCCTTAAGGGTGTAGAGTTTAAAACTGGAAACAATACATTCATTTGTTTCTCAGGGAAAATCTATATGGGATGGCACCATTAATTTCTGCGGTTATAAAGGGGTTGTTGTGGTTAAAAAGTGGTTGTAAATGACGCCAAATGTTCATGTCGACCAGAAAAGGTCGCCACTCCAGAAATAGTCAATTAAAATCCATGGGGAATGATATTGGACGATCGACATCCCATCGATGAGTAACACTTCGAAGGAGTGTTTGGCTATGTTCAGGTGCGATGAAAACGAAAAAAAAAAAACAACGCAGCAGATATCAAAAAACAATTAAAACAGTGAGTTTCTACAAAACTAGTGCGTCCACAAGATTGCTTTAAATATGGTAAAACAATTCCCTGCAAATATTATTCAGAGTTTTTAAGCAGATTCACTGATTAAGTTGAAGTCACAGCGTTGCATCAAGACAACGAGCAGGTGCTCACGTGTGTAGTCAGCTATGTCAAAATTGAATGTGTGTGAAGATAAATACGTATTTAGCTAGCAGAGACAAAAACCATTTTTTTTTATTGAAAAATATATCATGCGATAAAAAAGTTTTCCCATACATTTAGTACGTATTCAGCACAGATTTTCGGACTTTTTAAGAGATATTGTTACTGTGTCCAAACCCTTCTATCTCAGGGAATCAAACCGGTACTATTAGGAAGATAATAGATCATACTAACAAACTGTGTTCACACTTTTTTTCAAAAGTATTTGTGAACATTTTTATAACATTTTGAAAATGTGACTTAGTGAAAATTTCTAGTATATGAGTTCTCTGACGGAAATAGCCACTGTGTCCAAACCCTTCCATCTCAGGGAATCAAACCGGTACTATTAGGAAGATAATAGATCATACTAACAAACTGTGTTCACACTTTTTTCGAAAAGTATTTGTGAAAATTTTTATAACATTTTGAAAATGTGACTTAGTGAAAATTTCTAGTATATGAGTTCTCTGACGGAAATAGCCACTGTGTCCAAACCCTTCCATCTCAGGGAATCAAACCGGTACTATTAGGAAGATAATATATCATACTAACAAACTGTGTTCACACTTTTTTCCAAAAGTATTTGTGGACATTTTTATAACATTTTGAAAATGTGACTTAGTGAAAATTTCTAGTATATGAGTTCTCTGACGGAAATAGCCACTGTGTCCAAACCCTTCCATCTCAGGGAATCAAAGCGGTACTATTAGGAAGAGTGGCTATTTCCGTCAGAGAACTCATATACATACTAGAAATTTTCAATAAGTCACATTTTCAAAATGTTATAAAAATTTTCACAAATACTTTATGAAAAAAGTGTGAACACAGTTTGTTAGTATGATATATTATCTTCCTAATAGTACCGGTTTGATTCCCTGAGATGGAAGGGTTTGGACACAGTAACAATATCTCTTAAAAAGTCCGAAAATCTGTGCAGAATACGTACTAAATGTATGGGAAAACTTTTTTATCGCATGATATATTTTTCAATAAAAAAAAATGGTTTTTGTCTCTGCTAGTTAAATACGTATTTATCTTCACACACATCAAAATTGAATGGTTTGGTCTGCAATCTGTTACGCCATCCAACACACTCTCCAGTACCTAAGAGAACTTATGAGCGTACAATTTGGAATTTGATTGCTATGGCAATATATGATATAAATTTTGAGTTGTTGCCTTATTCTTCATACATATTTTTCGTTTTAAGCGATTTTTCTTAATTTCGAAATTGAAACAAACGTCTAGTTAAAAAAAAAAAAGATTCGTATTCAATGTGTTATAGATCTCCCGATCGCTTTGCCCGGCTTTAACAGCTCACAATAGATGGCACCCTTTTTAGCCCTCCAAATTCCACAAAATTCCACTTAAGTGTCGATGTTCCTGGTTGGCCGGCAGTGGATTATCATAGAAATAGTACTAGATCCACTTTCCAGCATTTTCGGCTTTAGTTGGTTGCTTTTGGAGCACTTGGATTAATATCCAAGTTATATTACAAAGTTGAAGCCGCAAGAACACCGAGAACTCCGTACATTTAGATAAAGGGTTCAAAACGAAATTATTGTTAATCCCAAATTACACAGAAAAATTTGTTCAGCGTTGAAGCTCACTTTTGGTTGAATGGATACGTCCTTAAGTAAAACTGCTGCATTGGCAGTGAGTCTGAGAAAGAGAGAGAGCCACTGTTTGGTGGCTTTATGGACCTATGGAATCATTGAATCGGGTGGCTTGAGAATAGATTGTGTATTTAAAGTATAGCTCGTTCTTTTCTTCAAGGGATAGTGATATATCCGTCATAGATCAACATTTTTGCCATGCGGGAGTGTCTGAAAATATAATTGAAGGAAAAAATTGATAGATCTGCAAATCGCTTGAAAGACTGAGAGTTAAGTAGCCTGGGTCGCCTGCTCTATGTAGAGAAAAAACACTTGGGTCTTTTTAGAACCGTTGTTACGTCCGAAGGAGAGATGAACAGGAAGATTCCACACTCTAGGTTCAGTGCAAAAACCATCACGAAACCCGGATAAATGAGTTTATCGTCTTAATATCGCAAACCCTATAGATCTGCTAGATCTTGCAGTCTCGGCCTGCGAAGCAGAACCGCCCTTCCAGTAGATAGGGGTGGACAGTGACAGAGGGGGTGCTTCACCGTCTCTTCCTCCTCCTCCTTATCCTGACAACTTCTACAGAAGTCATTGTACGGAAGATTTAATCTCCAAGCGGTGACAGCTATAACGCAGTGCCCTCAGTAGGATTGTCGTTCGCTTGTAATCATACTGAGACCACGGAAGCCTCGAGACCTTGCAGGTGGGATCGTTCGATCATCTGGGTGGCGTAGCCACCAGTAGTTCCTGCCGAAAATTATCTTTACAGCAACTTAGCGGGACGCCAACTAATTGATCTATCTCCTAATCCCTAGGGTAGGTTACAGATCTAGCAAGTTCGTCCGCAATTTCATTTCCCGGCACTCCCGCGTGACCTGGCACCCAAAAGAAATCCATGTTCGAATGTCTCGCCATTTTATCTAGAGATGTCCGGCATTCACAAACCAATCTGGACGTTGTGTAAACGACCGGAGTATATCGCAGCCTTGTAGTCGGTACAGAACTGGATATCTTTGCCATTTGGAATTGAGGGATGAAGACGCCTCCCCCAATGCATTGTCCGTTTTAGATCCGTCTGTATAAGCTTTCAAGGACTGAGAGATAGATCAACTAGCTGGTGTCCTGCCAAGCTGCTGTAAAGCGAAATTTGAGTAGAAATTAGGTGCCCAAGACAGGTGGTTTTACTATTTCCAAACTTCTATGGACCCTACATCGTTGGAAGCAGAAATACAAATCTGATGAGAACTCCTTGCGTCATTAGTGCCTAAAATGGTGCAACATTATAAATATATATAAGCGTAATGGAACACTGGCCTTCACCAAGATCATAAGACTTGTGGGGCTCTGCATCGAAATACAAACGATTAATAACAAGTATTAAACAATTTGTTTGGAATAACAGAATCCTGAATTTTTAAACAGCAGAAGTAAATAAAATTAATTATTCAAATTGATATTGTACGTGTGCGTGTGAAGCTGTTTCATTTATTTATTGCTCGCCAATTTAAATTTTTTTTCCAAACCACAACTTATGAAATTCTCAAAACTAACCCGGAACTGAGTGAGACACAATTGATTAAGAAAGAAATACACCAACCAACCAACCAGCCAGCCAATCAACCAACCAACCAATACAATCATATTAAAACATTCGTTCACATCTATACTTATAAAATAAATAAAAATTATTAACATTTAAAATAACAATAATAATAACCTGCTTCGACAAAAGATTAACACATAAATTGCGCTAATTCTGATAAGCTTCTCAACAACAGCAACAAATCCATTTGACAAGACACTAAAAGCCAAAGAAGTCAAATCGTAGTATACATGAGAGTATCTACATATTTCAAAAGAATTAAATAAAATTTAAATCAAACAAGTCTTTGGATGAGTTCATATCAGCCAACCAACCATTTTTTACTAGTTCTGATCAAAGATAGAAATTACTTGTACATTGTGTTAACAATAATCGTACAGTGGGAAACGAAATATGTCAAACAATATATGAGGTGTTTTCTTGGCAGCACGACAACTATCGATATCGATAACTATGGTTTGATTGTGTTGACCTGTTTCTGTTCAGTAAGGTTTGACAAAGCATCATGAATCGTTAGACGTCATAACAACGATTCCAAATTGTGGAAATTTTCTCTGAAAAAAAAAAATAAATCGATTTGCGAAGTTCTATTTTACGGCCTATTGAGCAAACAATTCAAGGTATATTTATCTTACTAGGTAGTGTCGTCTGCCCAGCTGATTTAGTAGTTCGACATGTCAAAAGTTGTGTGTTCACAAATTTTATAGTGTAGAAGAGAGAAAGCAATAAAACACATACACGCCTTCTCAATTTGCTTATATGTTTTATGACATTTCGAACTACAAAGCAACACCAAAATGCAATGTTGTTCTTGTATTGTTGTATTTGTTGTAGAGATGACACTACCTAGTAAAAGAAATATACCTTGAAACAATTCGTGCAATTGTTAAACTTGTTCTCTCTAATTTTACTCCTCTCGATTTAAAACTATTAACATGACTAAGAAATGTGCGTACCGCAGAGATAAAAGACAAGGTTACGCCAACACGAAAATAAAATTGTAATTTCGGCCTAATGACATCACGAAATTGGCTTCCTATTGGCTAATAATTCTGACTGAGAGTATAACTGTAAATTGTGATAGTTTTTAATATATAATATGAGAGTTTGTTTGCAGGGTTGCCCATTTTTTTCTATTTGTACGTACTTATTTGAAGCAATTCGTTGATTACAGACTTGGCAAGCTTAAACTGACCGAAAAACGTCATATAACGGGAAAACATGCGCATGACGTAATCTTGTCTTCTATCATTCTTGAGAGAATATTGCTGTTTTAACACGAAGTATGGAACAAAACGCTCAAATCGATTCGCCGTCGTTCTCAACTTGTTCGCTTTTATCTTACGACTTCGTGGAAAATTTTACGCAGGGATCTTGGCTTACGTGTTGTCCATAAAATACTGCTCGTGAAAGAATTGAAGCCGTTTGCGTCGTATTTTTTTGCGGATTGGGCTCATTTAAAACTGGTCGTAGATGAGCATTTTTATTTGCTTTTTGCTTTTTTTCAATAAAATTTACTGTTTATTGGGGCTTACACGCTGGCGTCATCATCTTTCGAAATGATTGAAAAGCTAACGTTACGGTGAATGGCGAGCGCTATCGAACACATCAATGACATTTGATTTCAACACGACGACGTAACTTACCATACAACGCGATTAATAATCGATTTACTGCAAAAACAATGTGGTGACAACTTTATTTCCACAAGTGGTCCTGTTCACTGGCCCCCCTCGTTCGGGCGATTTGTCTAAATAAGAAAGTGCTTATTTTGAGGGAGCAAAAAAATACGTCATCAATTCAAAGCAGACAGGTAAGTTCAGTAGAGCCTTGATGCAATTCTAGTCAGGTACGTTTTAAGATTACGCCGGATACCAAGTCATTGCAGCGTAGTGTGGCAGACAGTTTTTTTTAATGTTTCTATAGGAATTTTATGTCTGCTGTAATTGCCTTCAGATAGCTCAAATAAGCAGAAAAACCCACTCCGTTCGTAACCTGCTACCTACACCTTTACCATCCGATTTTCCTTCGATTTGCTTAGCTGATCGTGAAAACTTTCGGCTAGACATATAAACCTGTGGTTTTGCAAGACCGCGCAATAACACAGTTTCTAACTCCTCTTCGTTCTTGCGCATTCTAATGGCGCAGTAATTTCTCATAAAATGACTCTTAACCTGAGAGACGCTGCATTCCTCCCTAGCCAAACAGGACTGAGTAGTTCTTTATAGTACCCAGCGCCCATACATTTAGCATGGGCGCTGTTTTGGTGGCCAGTTAGCGTTTCCGGGATTTTTGCTCTAGTTTTTTATAGTTTCTACGAATATATTCCACAGACTATAAAATTTTTAGTCTGCATATCGATCCAGGCATTTATATTTCTTAAGGAATCGAAGTATTTTCGAGGACTTAATACCTTTTAAAGTCGCCTTTAAAGCTTATTCTTGGGTATTTCTTGTTAAAATATAAAACAGTAGATAATTTTCAATTATGTTTGCTGACAAAAAAGAATATTTTTGCATCCGCGTTCTTAGCTGGTACTCGCGTTTACTTGTTTTTCGCAATCAAACATCTCTCTGTATAATAGTAAGGATAGTTCTATTTAATGGGCGCAACCATTGCATATGAAATGGCATTGTGATTCCCTTTAGATAACTAAACTAAAACCGCGCCAGCTGCTTTCTGCTACCCATCAGTAAGACTCCTGATTACCCTGATAAAGCGGACGACATCAGTGGCTTCTTAGCAGGCAGTGACACATAATTTACCTAATGGTTTCAAATTCCTCTTTGTTTTCGTTTATCCTACAGAAATCTGTTATACCGTTAACATATTTTCTGGTTTCTGCAGTGGCTAGTGATCACTTCTACAACTACTCTCTTTGACTTTTTCTGCCCAAACCCAGAAATAGATAAGTTGTTGTCGTCTCTTAAACGAAACAATTGCACCTGTGACAATTCGAAATGTGCCCAAACCCTCTTTAATTTATTCCCTCCGAGCTATATCGTTGTTCCTAGTATTTCAGTGACCCAGAGTTGTCCCTAAGTATACCGAGAGCCATTTTGCACTCGTTTTTTGCACTAACTATAATTTGACGCCGTGTCCTTTCGAAACTTTAAGAGTCTCTTGGCTGGCAACGTGCCGAGTGACCTCGTTACCTTCTATCGTTACCTTCTATCGTTACCAGACATCAATTCCGCGGCCTTCAGGAACGACAGATCTCTGCCTGGAATACAATACATTCGTCTGCTATTACCTGGAATTTGGGTTAATCTATACATATAATAAAACTGTAACAGGACCGTTTATGTAAATGAAATATTTTTTGAAATTTTTCTTGCTTTTTGCGTTCGCATCACGTAAAAACTACTGGAGGAATTATAATAAAATTTTGGGATAAGATACCTTAGTATCTCGGTTCAAATATAGAACACCTTTTCCCATAAAAATTTCGCTCAATCGCAATGATGCATAATTTACGACGGATACCTCTGTATAAAGAAACGACATAACCCAGCAGCACTATTAAAGTCTTTAAATTTGATGTGAATTACTTTCAAAGTAAAATCGAAAAAATAGTGCCAGAACGCTGCTGACGACGGTGTAGGCACTGCTAGTAAAAACTAAAGTTACAAAATAGAGTTTTCGTTGAATTGTCATCCACTATACGTAGGTACATACATACATACATGTTATGCACATACATACATATGTATGCATGTTTTCGTGTAAGAGTCAGTCTTCCAATTCAAACGAATTGTTTGCACGAAAACTTGTTAATATAATAAGTTTTTTTTTTAATTTGTTGTTTAATCAGCTTTCAATTTTACTCGTGGCTTGAATGTTCTTTAATTTGCGCAGTTCGTTACATTAATACATACATAATAGGTATGTATGTTTATATAAATATATGTACATACATATGTATGTATTTGTATGTACATACATATGTATGTATTTGTATGTATGTATTTGTATATATGCACATATACATACACATTGCTAGTATATAAAATAACAACACGTGCAAAATGTAATTGAAAGGTTTTTTTTTGTTTGGCTTTATTCCCTTTTTATTTAAGCTCAAGTAGAATTGCCTAGAAAATTTAAAATAAATCAAAAAGTTCTCAAAAACATCCTTAAAACAGCTTTGAGAATTTAAAAAATTTAAACTAGACATGTATGTATGTATGTACATACTAGTGATGTAACAAATATTTGTATTCGCATTCGTAGTCGGCGAATATTCTCATATTTCTTTATATTCGCGTTCTAAGAAACGAGATCAATATCGAGGCAGGGCCACCAAATACCTTGTATGTATTTACATTTATCTCCTTATCTCACCTCCGTAAGCGTATAGTTCTCAGCACTTGAAATCGCTGCCCAGTCTGTCTAAAAAGCCCTCATGACATGGTGCATTTATTTCAATGTTCAATGCGCCCCATAGAGATATGGTTAAGATCGATAGGTTAGGTTAAGGCAAGCAGCTTCAGTGCAGCTCACTTGGGTCCAGACGTTGGACCGATTGAAGTTCCGCAATTTCTCCAGCTCCAAGTTCCACCCACTTGATACTTTTCACAGGAAGGAGGTTGTCTAAGACTACACCCGTATGCATACATCGTCCTTTAACTAAGATGCCTAATTTCATTCTTACTTCCTTAGTTCCTTAGTCTATGAAGAGAAAAACATTTAAGAGTGTGATAGCTGAAATTTACGTTCCAGCAAAAATTCCGAGATGGTGGCCAACTTTTGTAAAATTTTGGAAATTATATCGTCGATTTTGACAAAAGATGAATAAATGGTGCAAACATCTGCATTCGACACCATCTTAATGCCTCTGGGCGGCTCAGAAAGTTTTGCAAGATAGATGTTGAGGAGTATTGACTTCTAGCCACTGAATTCAACAAACGCTTATCGTCTGTCACTGATGTAATTGGCAAGCGAGCATTTTACATCACTGTAATGAGTGAGTTTTGAGATATTGTTGAGCAGCACGGAGTGATCAACCGTATCAAATGCCTTGGATGAATACGTAATAAAACCTTTTCTACGGGTGACAGCTCATTTCATAAAATTTTTTTGATGTGATCTTTCATGAAAACGCTCTCATTATAAATTTCCAGGCACTGCAATTGAGGTCTACGTGGAACAAAATCATCTCTGGGATTAATTATTCCACAACTCATCTCAAGTGTAAACGTTGTTCTATACGAATAATAAGCACTTATTTGAGGGCGGTTTACATGATCACACAAGTCTTACGATATGTCATTTGAAAGAGCAGAAATGTTTTGGTCTAACAAAAGTTATCCAAAAACAGCTATATATAGCGGAAAAAGAGCTCAGCTGGCATCACTAATATTTTAATTTAAAACAGCTGTTTTCTTTTTACTATGTTTTACTTTACACCAATGGGGTCAACACAAAAAAAAATCCGTGGTAAAATTTTTACGGTTATTTCTAAACACAGATGAATTTAAAAATTTTTTCTCTTGGAATTTACGTAGGTAAAGTCGTACGGTCCAAGAATGATAGAAAACCTGCAAATAATCATTTACCAGGGATGGTTAATTAAATTTGCAAATTGTACCAACCAACTTTTCGAACAGAAATTGTACTAAATAATTTGTGAATTTAAATTTTAAATCAAGCTTTAATCGCGATTTTAGACAATTTTGTTCATCTGTGTGCATGGACACGGCATCAATACCGGTAACTTGCTTAACGGATCGAAATAGAAGAGATTTGTGAAATTCCAATCAAAGCATGCAAATGTTAAACGTCTAAGATTCTAATGAAATTAATTGAATGACATTGGTGCACTGATTATTGGTTATTGCATTAGGACTATATAACAGTAGTTGTCATAGCGATGAGATTGAGAAAAAGACGTTTCATCCGTCATGGTTGCTCCACATATCGTCCTTTCATACCCTCTCTAAACTATTGACTGAAGAACTGGATAATTTAAATATTTTCTTCAATTGTAATTGTGGTTCTAGTGAGGACACCAGAGAGCTGGATTTTTTGGAAATATTTTTCAAGGCTAAACTGGCCATTTTTCGTTAAATTCATCATTATTTTGACGTATTTCATTTTCTACCTTAACGATTCAAATTATGTATGTCTAAAATAGCTATCCTATTTTCGTCACAGGTAATAGAAAGAAACCTTTATGCAGGAATTTTTCTCTTAAAAGTTGAGTATTTGTGTAATGACAAATAAGAAGGGTAAAAATAAAGTTTTTTTAAAGTTCCAAAAATCAAAATAACAACAATAGATATTTAACCCCATATTCATAAAACATAAAAATTATTTAAAATTTATTTTAGAACAACTTTTGTATGAAAAATTTGTTCTAAAATAGATTTCAAATATAATTTATTTTTTATAAATATGGGGGATAAAAACTAAAATATATTTGAAATCTATTTTAGAACTAATTTTTCATACAAAAGTTGTTCTAAAATCCATTTCAAATAAGTTTTATTTTTAATAAATATGGGGGGTTAAAATTTTAAATTGTATGAAATTAGTCATTAGTGTACCATTGTAGGTACCTACTTTAAGTTTAAAATGTGTCAAAAAGTACAATTGTACCCACTTTACCAACCCTGAGTTACTCTACTCTCAGTCAGATTTATTAGCCAATAGGAAGACAGTTTCGTGACGTCATAAGGCCGACATGAGCAATATTATTATTTTCGGTATAGCATAACCTTGGTTTTCATCTTCAATGGTACGGTCAAAAACCGCCGTTTAGAACAAAATATTTTTATTCGGGAAAACAGTGGCTGATATTCGCATCTGCCTTCGCATTTGAAACTTAAGATTCGCTACATCACTAATCAATACCACTTGAAAATCAAAGTTCATGCATAGAAATATCCATGCATATCTAAGTATGTACATATATATCGATGATGTTAAGTAAAAAGGCCCTAACTCGTATTTTTTTTACGAAATTCAGTTTTTCAGTGATTCAAACACGTTTCAAATAAACACAGCTCGTCTCACAAATTTATTGCAATAGTGTAAAAATAACACTTTTACAAGTAGTCGTACATTACAAATTACATCGTGAATATTATAGTTTCTATTATGTTTTTATCTTCTGTTAAGTTACTATTATTAAGGGCCTTTTAATTTTAGACTAACGATATAGGTATAAGTACTTACATATCTACATACATATGTACATATATGGATATGTAGGCATGTAGTATGTTAGGGTTTAAAATATGTTTATAAAACCGTTAACTTTAATATTGTCCTTTTTGACCTTGAATTTGTGAAACACATATGTACATATAAAAGGAAAAATACCTATGCTTAGGTACAAATATTTCAATGAATCGTAAAAAAAAACTTACCGCTGAGAAAATGTCACCACAATCGAAATAGAGGGCTCTGGAGGAATTATTAGCTGTTATCGCGTTGTTGTTGGTATTATTTTGCACAATCGCTGCAGACATTTTGTTTTATATTATTTACTGTGTTTTGTTTAAAAGTTAAAAAGACATGCAACAGAAAGGGCAGTTTTAAGAATTACAATAAAAATATACTTTTTCTTATTAGTCAAATTTGTTTTAAACGGACTTGGCACTTGTGGGTTTTTGTTGTTGTTGTAATAATTTTATAGTGAATTTAAAAATTATGTACTTTAATTACATGCATCCATCATCTGTAGGTAATAGGTATATTGTATTCACAGTATGTTTACATTTAAAAATTATTATTCTCAATTGCTATTAATTTTTTTCTATTTTTATTTATTGTTTATTGACTTGGAGTCAAGTTGACAACTGATGTAATTTTTTTCTTTAATTTTTTTCTATTTACAAGTTATTTTTCCAATGATTTAGAAAAAAGGTAGTCAGCAATTGGAAATATATGTACATATGTATACAATTAATTTGTATGTTTTTCTTTTCTCCAAATCAATCGATCAATGTTCGGGAAATTACGCGTTTTTGTCAACGTTTTAGCACAACTATAAGGAAAGAAAACTTGTCTAGTTAATGTACCACAGCGATCGCCAATCACTTTTGTTTTACTATTTGTTGGAAAACTGGCGCACACATTTACTCACATTTAAAAGCACACACAATTTAAGGAGAGCAAGCAGCAGTAATTGCGACGAGGCGACGTTCATACAATGTTTAAAATTATATAAACGAAGAAACAGGCGACAAAGAAGCAAAAGCAAAAAACAAGGAATCAACAACAAAAAAAACAATAGTCTCATAAAAATAATAAAAATCTATACACATACAAAAATACTTGTATTTTTATTTTTTGCCGATTGTTATTTTGATTCTTGAGAAGAATAAAACTTGGTTGCTTGATTCATACATACATATGTATGTACATGTATTTTTATTATTATTTTTCAACAGTTCTTTAAATTTATTTGCCTGAATTCGCTTCGTTGTGCATGCACATATAAACACACACACACATACAGCCAACCAAACACAAATTAAAGTTGGTTATTTTGCGATGTGTTTGTGAAGATCTCAAGTTTTGTTTTTGTTTTTTTTTTTGTTCTCGTCGTTTTTAAACGTGTTTTTCTTTGTTACTTTCCTTAACTTGTTTTTCTCCAAGATTTTATTCTTTATTTTTGTTATTTGTTTCTTTCTTTGTTTTCTTATTCGTTAACTCAGATCTAAGTTTTATTCTCAACTAGCGAACAAAATGACTAAAACAGAACTGAACACAATACATTAATAATAAAGAAAAGTGTAGTCCAAACACTACTAGTGCGACTCAATCCGATCGAAGTTTTGTTAATAGATCATTACTTAACGACTGTTAATGTAAGACTAGTGTAGCATTGAAGTTTGTTGTTTTACTTAACATTATTTTATCCAGTGTTGCCGAAACTTTTAAACGAAATACCTTCAGATAGACTTGATTTTAATGAGGGTTGAAGATAAAAACAGGTAGAAATTTTCATTTTAAAACCGTTTAATATGAAAACTAATTTAATATTTCAAACCGAAAAATACGTATTTTCACACAATACCATATCGGTACTTTAAGAGTCAGTTTACATTAAGCGCTTTTACCTCTTTTACAATAGGACAGAAAATGGGCAGACAGGCGAGATTTGTCGGCAAGGGGTTGAAGAGTAGAGTGTGTGTTGCATTACAATCTCAACATATCTCGTCTGTCTGCCCATTTTCTGTCCTATTGTAAAAGAGGTATTTGCATCAACTACATAATTTATTATGCAGGGAACTTTGTCCGGGTGTATAAGAACATACGAAATGGTGGGTCCCAACTCTCCTAGATACTTCTACATCATAACTTACAGTGGCTCACAGCTTATTTCCACAAGCCGCTTTTCAGAAATTAAAACGGATATATTTTCGAAATGAAATAAGAGGGTTTAGAATACTTTCTAAATTTATTCAGTCATAAATATACATTTTTAAAAACTTATACGCCCAATTCTGTTTTTACACGGTTTTGATTTAAAGCCCAGTACGCAGGTCTACGGATTTTCAGTTTTGATTTTTTTTGCCTTTATTTCCACAAGAGTAAAATTTATCATGTGGTCGTTTGTAGAAATAAAAATCATGTAGTCGTGTTTTTTAATTTTAATATTATTGTACACAATAATATTATATCAGCACAGAAATGAACAAAAAATATTTTAAATGTATAAAAAACCTGAAATGTCATAAATTCCGTTACCAAACAATTGCCTAAACATTAATTTTTGCTTTAGCTGAAGGAAAAAAGTCTACATTTTTTGTTAGAACATCCCTGTAATAGTCAAAAATTCCGTTTAGTTTTCTTTCTAGCTGCATACAGCCAAACGGAAAGTTGCCTGAAAATTTTTAAACCTGAATTTTAGGCTGATTTTTTACATACACTTCTTATGCTGCGTACTGGCCTTAACACGGTTTGAAAATAAAAAAATAATTTTTTTTACACGATTTTATTCCATTTAGCGCGATTCAAAATCATATCAATTCATATCAAAAATTTAGAAGAATGCCCTTTTTGTGCATACAAGCATTTTTACTTGTTAGAGCAATTAAAATGTGTTAATATTTTGTGAACTATCAATGCATCTCTACAAGAAGATATCGAAAACTACAACGTAAAACCATTTCTTTAGAAAATAAAATTGGAAATGGAGAAGGCTCAACATTTCTTGGCAAAATGTTCGGTTTAAACGAAGTCACAGTAAGAAGTATAAAAAAATTAAAATTCAGTTAGACAATCGTTGATTTCTGAAACGAAACTTTCTATTAAATCTTCATCACACACTAAAAATGCAAATAAACGGTGCAAATACACATTACCTATATGATTTAGTAAAATAAACATGATTTCTTGTTCTTAACCAATCTACCGTGTAAAAACAGAATTAGGTGTATACTTAAAATCAAAAACACAGGTACATTAGTAGTATAAGAATTTTACGATTTAATTATTTTTAAGTATACCACATTGTTTTACAAATATTAACAAAAGCCAGGCTTCATTTCACAGCTTTGATAAAATGTTGCAGGAAACATTTCAATATTTTTCCACAGTAACATTTTTTCATGAGTTTTTCATAAAAATTTTTAATATATAAAGTTTGATAGCATCTACATGAAAAACTGATCAGAGTACCAGGCTTTAAATAGCAAAAATTAAAAAATATTTTAAAACAGAAGTTTATTTACACAGAGCAAATGTATTCTTGAGAAAAAACCACCATTTCGGCAACACTGTTTTTCTTATTATTTTATTGTTGTCTTGTGTACTCCAGTGTATTACGTTTGGATTTTATTTTCTTTTGTTTTTTGTTTTAACATTTACTTTAACGTTTAGTGGTGGTATTTTATAAATCTTATGTATGAGCAGACCGCTGCTGGTGGTAGTCAAAATGTTCCTGTATTATAATTATTATTATTATATTACCCTGCAGTCTTAAAAACAGTAGTTGCCGTAGTTTATTGCCCTCATAATCTCTACTATTAATCTTCTCTGAAATCACAATCCTAAATTTCGAAACAGTATGGCATAATGGCCTATTGTATAAACTTAACTCCTTTAGTTTTCCTTTATATTTACAAAAAATCATACAAAGCTTTTTAGACCAACGTTCATTTGTAGTTTTCGTGGAGCGCATCTCATCAGATGAAAAACACATACTAGCAGGTCTACCGCAAGGTTCCGTTTTGTCACCTACGCTTTATTCGTTATACACGTCAGATATCACTCTACGCAGGGATCAGGAAGCAGCATTTTATGCAGACGATAGTGCTTTCATTTGCAGCGGTAAGGTATCTAATTCATTAGTTAGGAAAATGCAAGAGAGCTTAAGTTCAAGCCAAAAATATTTTAATAAATGGAAAATAAAGGTCAATGATGATAAAACACAGGCCATTATTTTTCCATATAATAAGTCGCCAAAACGCATACCTTCTCAATCTATGTTGTGCCGTGGGAATGTTATACCTATAAAGTCAGAAATCAAGTATTTGGGCATTATAATGGATAAAAAACTAACATTTAAGCAACATGTCAACCAAATTTGTGAAAAAGCTATAAAGTGTGGGCGGGCATTGTTTCCCATACTCAACAGAAGATCTAAATTGAATATGAAAAACAAAATATTGTTATATAAAATGTGCATTCGACCAATTATGAGTTACAGCTGTCAAGTATGGTTTCATAAAACTGCGAAAACTCATACCAAAAAGCTACAGATTATACAAAACAAGAATTTGAAAATAATTCATAATCTTCCTCGTAGGTATCCGACAAATTTACTTCACAGTAACTTTGGACACAAGATGATAAACGATTTCACTAGAGAACTGACACTGACATTTAATGAAAAATGCAGACTGTCAAACTTTGAATCAATAAGGAATTTACAAGGTAATCACTAAGATTCGTTCGTTAAGAATGAATGTATTAGTGATTATCCAAACAAATTTCTTTATAACTTCCATAGAGATCAAAAAGGTTTTTGTGAGCTATTTTCCTTAAGGCTGTATATTTATTGTTATTAGTTTTGTAGATTTAATTATAAGACTCTTATTGTTGTAGTACTTATAGTAAAATCTCATACCTCTGTACCTTTTATATTTTAAACTTGTAAATAAAGACTTTTATTAAAAAAAAAATCACAATCCTAAATTGTTCCGTTTACTAAGTTGGGTTTGAAAGCTAAATAGACCTTTTTTGAAAGTCTATAGACCAAGGCATATTTAACAAGGTGATAGCGTAAGGGAGAGGATATATATGCAAAATTTTGTTATATGGATTTGACGTTAAT
Organism: Phasia obesa; assembly: GCA_949628195.1. NCBI lineage: Eukaryota > Metazoa > Arthropoda > Insecta > Diptera > Tachinidae > Phasia > Phasia obesa. The sequence goes on along the minus strand of OX451218.1, from coordinate 22,677,048 downwards.
ATTTATGTACATATTTTATTCTCTCTTAAAATACATGATTAATGTCAAACTCCATAGGTATAAAAACAATTTTATAAATATGCTTTGCTATAGACCTTGTTCTACAATGCAAGTAAATTTCTTGCGGATTTTTAAATTTTTGTGTTGGGGAAAAGGAGAAGTGAAATGTGGAATTAAAACTTGCCTTGTGGAAAACAGGTAATACCTAGTATCATCAATAAAAAACGGTAAATGGTGTAATTATTTACATATGTACAGTAAAACTTGGCTATGATGAACTACTTCTTATTCATACAGATATCGTAAGCTGTGTAAACAACTCGATGATAACGAATTGACGATCGGTTACGATCTTATTTTTATTAAGTTTTATACACTCAGAAATCGAAATATTCTGGTGTTCACATCGCACAGTGGTTAAAAAACTTTTTATTTTGCAAATAATTTGGTAGCTCGTGAACCACTAAACATATCTACATATATACATAAAATAGTAACTCATTTCCTGTCAGTCTGTGTTCGCATCACGTAAAAACTACTGGATGGATTTTAACAAAATTTTGTGAGGAGGTACATTAGTATCCTGATTACCTGATTAGTTTTTACGTGATGGGAACGGAAAAGACTGACAGAAGGAAATGAGTTACTATTTTATTATATGTATGTAGGTATAGATATAGATAAAATTTCACTGAAACAAAGCAAAGTTTCTTGTGAGAGAGCTGAAAATAGACTCCTAAGGATGAGGAGAGTTTGTGGGTCAGCCCCCAAAGTTGGCTACCTTGACTATACATATTTTTCAAAATGTCACCTTATTAAAACAACACCTCAGCAGTGGATTTTTTTCTAATTTTTGAATAAAAACTCAGATTCTTATGCTTAAGTCTTATGTGCGGTTTCTGTATTACAAGCGAGCGGCTCTTCTAGAAAATTTGTATGAAAAGCACTCAATTTTTTGAGTGATTCCTATACACATTTTTTAGACGAGCCGCTCGCCTGTAATACAGAAACCGCGCATTAGTATATTAGTATTAGTATTCGTCTAAAAAATGTGTATAGGAATCACTCAAAAAATTTAGTGCTTTTCATACAAATTTTTTAGACGAGTAGCTCGCTTGTAATACGGAAACCGCACATAAATGAAAACTTTATTCAGTCGAGAAAACAGCAAAATTTATATATTTATTATATTTACATTTATATTTCAATAATTTAGTAAAAAATATGTATATAAATACATATGAATGAATATTATTTTACATCTTATCACATTCAATTTTTTCACTAATAATTATATTTTTCGTTTCGATTATGGGAAAAGTTCCATTATAATTATTTTATTTGAAAGTATTGCGCAACTTATTGAGTATTGTAGGACAAAACGACATAAAGGTCGATTAAGTTAAAATCCGTGAAACAAATCTTCTTTGCGTTAAGGGTTTATTAATGCGATAACAATTACATGTACATACGGACTATCAGGTAGTTAGTGGTTGTTTTATTATCTATACTTAACTACAGACAATTAGTTATTAAAGATCGTATAATAAATATTTATTTGTATGGATAAACGCACATCAATATGTACATACATTTAAAAGGATATGCGTATGTACATATGTACATAGATTCGTGCTCATATAGATGCTCACATGCTTGTATTTGTATAAATGGTTAACATAAGATAAACAAATTGTGTAAGTAATTTCAAGCGCCTTTTTTTTCTTAATGTTTTCTTGTTGAGTGTGATTTAAATAAAATAAAATTCAATTATCCCTATTGTCAGATTACACAGTGGTGTCGATCGAAAAATAAATAGTAAAAATGTAAGTATGTAGGTATGTGCATATGTGGAATTTCTGAACAATTTTTTTCAAGTTGAAAGATCCATAAAGGTGTTATTATACATAAATAACGAGTGCTTCGGTTGGCTAGTACGTAGTATGCAGGTCTATTAGTCCGGGGTTATCAGTTCGATTCCCACCAAAGACTCTGGTATTTTTTACTGCAAGTTGGCAGGAAGACCAGGAATTTGATTGGATGTAGTCTGGGTGCCTACAAATGTTTAACTGCGTTAGTGAAAGGTCATGGAAAGTTCAAGTAGTATCTGGCCAAGTTAAAAATCGATGTAAGACGATACTTTCCGATTGTGTCTGGAAAAGCTCTTAAGACGGCAGAAAATTTTTGTGTGGATGTGATGCAGACTGAATGTCATAAAGTCTTTGAACTATTGGCAGACAAATAATTGAATTTTGCATGTGTTAGTTTGTATAGTGCAATCCTCTAAGCACCTATCCCAACAACTTTTCATTTAACGTACGCCCTTCGTCTTTTAAGTAACACACACTAAAATTGAAAACTGGTACTGTTTTTTAGATAGAGAATAATAAATATAATTTTTTTGTGAGAGTTCTAATTTTGCATTAGTTTTCTGTGCCTTCTTTATGTTCAAGCTGACTCTCATAAAATTTTAAGGCTGTATAGGGTCTAATTATTGCAGTTTTCCAGTTATAGGGTAAATAAAAATTACAATGAATTGGGGTATCAGAACCCCCGTCCTTAACCACAAAGATTTTACTCGAAAACGCATGTTATTCCTAGTGTAGCAGATGCCATCTTAAGTTTATGTCGGTAATGCTGTTAACTAAATATAAAATATGTAATTAATAATTACTTGGCATGGAGAGTACCTTTCCCCCTAGCTATACCACCGAACTTTAATTCTAAAATGCCCCCCCCCCCTTATTCCTACAATGTATCGGATTTAGTGAGTAAAAGTTCTCTGCACGCCCTAACCACCAGCTTTTTACTGAAAAACGTCGATATTCTTAGAGTAGCCTGTATAAAATATTTAAAGTGTAGCTTTAGTTCTCTAAATATAGAATAATTAAGAATAACTTCGTATAAAGAGTAGCCGTTCTCCACGGCCTATACCATCAAACTTTTACTACAAAGGGCAAAAGCTATAAATTTAAGAGAGTGTCCCCAGTTTTACAAGTATCCTTTTTCACACTGTTACGGTCTACAGTAAAGTTGTAGAGACGCCAATATCTAGTAATATAAATCTATCTTGCTATGTACTTTATTGTACAAGTGGTCCCATCCAAGGCGAATTCATACCAGGTGGAGTCGATAGCCCAGCTGATTGTTTTTTGCTCTCGTTTTTTGCGAATGTCTTGTCGAAAAATACATTGTTTAACTTTTGCTAATCTAATGTCAAAGTTGTTGTTTTGTTGTAGTTGTTGTCCTACTGCTCACACCTGGTATGAATTCGCCTTGGTCCCATCCAAGGCATATTAAACAAGGTGATAGCGTAAGGGAGAGGAAATTTGAGCAAAAATTTTTTTTGAATTTTTTTTATATGGATTTTGACAGTAAAATAGATATTATTCTCTCTTGAAAAACCTGATCAATGTCAAACTCCATTGTCCAATCCTGGACCATAAATTAATATTTTTGAAATTTTTATTGAATTTATTGAATTTGAATTTTTTTTGTAATAAATTATAATTATTATAAGTAAATTTTTTATAATTTTTAAAACTAACCTGAAGTAACTTAAATTAAATTAAAAATGAATCTATTCCTTTAATTATAGTATAAACCAAACTTTTCGTTAAGTTACGGTAATTCTGCTGAACTTCATTCAGCAGGACTACAAAACTTCGGTTTATGCAAAAGCCGAGGTTTTTTATTTTCTATTTTATTGTTCAACACACACTTTGCTTTCGACCTTCAACTCAACAACATAAATTTTAAATAAACGCTACGTTTATAACGTTTTAAGAAAAAATACAAAGCTCAAAACTTTAATCATTTTTCTCGGAACAAAAATTAAGGTGAGTACCCAATTTCCCTTAAATCAAAAGAAAAGAATCGTTGCTAATTCTAATTTTCCTCCCAAATAATATTATATTTTATTTATGAGCGGCAATTATCAAATCTCTTAAAAGATTCCCCCGAAATCTTAAAAGAGATTCCTCAAATAAAACTCACTTCATTTCATCCATATAAAAAAAATTTCTCTTTAATATTAGCTCCGCCTTGTGCAGTCACCTGGTTAAATATGCCTTGGTCCCATCCATTGTTCCGTTGAATTATCAACTTGAAGTGAATAGCTGTAATAACACTGCATTATCATAATGTAATCTGCAATACCTATTTCTGTAAACCCTGTGGCATCCCTAATTTCGGAGTTTTTCTCAAAAGCTGAAATAAATTTTGACATTGTACTGTTTCTGATTTTTTTTATACTGAACAACAAAATAATCTGGAAAATATAAATATACTTTGATAAATGTTGAAGACTTGATAAATTACAAGCAGAAAGAAACTATGTTAAGCGATAAAGCAATAAAATTGTTAGTGATTGGCGAAAGTGGTGTTGGGAAGTCCAGGTAGATAAGTTATATTTACAACAAAAGCTACTAAAAACAGCCCATCATTGACTGCTTATGGTGATGACTTAATTTAGCAACAACTGCGTATTTAAACAAAATCTAATTAATTGTTTTAATGTGTTGGCATTACAGATTTATTATTAACTTGAAACTATTTTGTTACATTTTCCACTAATATAAAATTTATAAACATTTTAGTCTTATACGCCGATTTGTTGAAAATAAATTCGATGAAAATCACGATGTCACAATTGGCATGGACTTTAAAAGTAAAATAATGAACATCGATGGTGTTGACTATAAATTAGCTTTATGGGACACAGCTGGAGCTGAACGATTTCGCAGCCTTACTCCGAGTTTTTATAGAAAAGCCCTGGGAGCCATACTGGTTTATGATGTTACCAGCCGTGAGTCTTTAGCCAAATTGGAAGCATGGTTTACAGAATTAGAAAACTACAGCGATAATCCACACATAGCAACAATTGTTGTTGGCAACAAAATCGATAATGAACGAATAATAAGCCGGGAAGAAGGATTAAAATTTGCTCGTAAACATCGATCGATGTTTCTTGAAACTTCTGCAAAACATGATAAATTTGTTGCAGATGTTTTTAAGGATATTGTTGAGAAGGTTTGTGAATATTTTAAGTGAATTTATTCATTTGAATTCTACTTTTACTAAACTATTAGCTGCTCTTTAGTTTTTTAGTATGGGTGCCCTGAATTGATAAAACGAATTTTCTTATTCCATGTAGTTTTGAATATTTTAAACGTTGATGATCAAACCAAAATAGACATGCTTGAATTGCACCTAATAATTTCCCAGATCTACAAACAGCAAATGACTTTTTTGCTAATTCGTCTGCTACTTCATTTCGTTTGGATGTCAAACTTTCACTTGTCTCTTCTGTTTATAACCGACTACTCATCGATTGCAGAGACAACCTTTCCTACCTGTGCCCGACACTAACATACTGTCTAACAGAAGCAATAACCTATACATTTCTGCCTGGTACACGGACACGTCTTCCCCCTGACACATACTGAAGGGCAGAATTATCTAACTGATGATGTCTCTCCTGTATTGAATGCCTTCCGTAATAAGGTCTTATGATAGACCTAGACCGTTATATTCATAATTTGAGCTCCCTTAAATAAAAATACCTCAGTATTAATATTTGAAAAGTTCAATATCAAACGCTCAAATCATTTTTGGACAAATATGACACAGCGCGGTACGAAGGGCCTGTTACAACCCCCGCGGAGGTACATTTCATAGTAGAAGACACTTGCTAAATCAAAAAAAAAAAAGCTACCAAGTTTTGTTGTATTTATTTTCTTAGAAATATTTATACATGGCCAATTGGTTCCTATGAAAATTTAAAATCAGAGCTATCTGTCTATGAATGCTTGCCATTTGCTTTTAAAACACGTTTTCTAAGTTATCTTCACACTATCTACGTTCTCATTAGAGTTGAACATTTAAAAGTCAATTTAAGGCCATTCAGGATGAACAGAACCGATTAAATCTTACTTTTAGGATCAAATAATAAAGATATACATTCATCGGTAGTGTCCCGGCAGGCTAGTAGTTAGTGTGATAGTCTATCGTTTTCGGAGGTGTGGCTTCGATTACCACCAGCGTTACTTGTTGTTTCACTACAACGAGTAACGCTGAAGTTACAATGTAATTTGTAATTATATTGTAACATTTAATAAATATATTCTTCAGGAGCTTTTTAGTAGTGCAAATTATATAGTGTAGAGATAGCTTTACAAAAATGTACAAAAAGTGTTTAAAATTATATCTTTTTTTATAGATCGTATCATCAGATCATTATGAAAGTCTTAATAATGGCAACACGGTAAATGTAAATGGAGATGGTGATGTTACGGAAGCATCCAGTTGCAAATGTTGATTAATTATAAACAATAAAATTAAAAACGTGGCTTTTCTTCTTCAACTCTTTGTAACTGTTCGTGTCGTCTTTATTTGTTTGGTTTGTGTAAGTAATTTAAATAGTAAAAAAATATTTGCACATTAATGTAATTTTGAAATATTTTTTATTTTTATTATATTTTTATTTTTTTCTTTTCTTTTTATTTTATTTTTTTTTAATCATTATGATTAGAAAAATTTATAAAATAATTATGTACCAGCATTTTTTTAAGATAAATTATTAAATATTAATAAAAGAAAATAAATTATAGACAAACCTAATTAAAAACTCATTAAATTTTGCTTTCATTTTACAATGCTAAACTGATCTCTTACCGTGCAAACTGATTAATAAAAGATGATGGATGGGTGGAAAAGAAAAACAAGTATTTCTCAGTTGTTCATTTAAATAGTGGAAATCTTTAGATAGATTTATTCAAGTAAAGTGTTTTTGATTAATTATTTATTATTCTAGTCATCTGCTGCAATATCAACAGAGCACAGACAGAAATGATTTTTTTAATCATCATAACTGTTTAATCAAATAATTAACTATCGGTCGGTCGATCGGTTGTTGGTTCTGATTGACTGACTGATTGATAGGCTTGGAGGCTTTATGTGACTGTTAACGTCATAAGATAGTAAATTTCTTGCTTGTTTTGTTCATTATATATAACTATAATTATTATTTGCCAATATGTAGTAATTTTGTTAAAACACACAAAAAATGAATTGCATAAAATTTGAAATTATTTACCTAAACCAATCTTTTTAGCATCCACTTCGTAGATGAGTAGTCTCCACATTTTTACAACAAACACTTCAGCTTCTTCATCAAGTACCTGCGTTAATAAGAAACCCAATTGACAAATAGCAGTTTAGTTTTGGCACCAGGTATTAAAATGAATTAAAGCATTAACTCTTACCATCTGAACATCGTCCAGTATGCTCTGCGGCGAACTGCCGGCTAAAACTTTGGAACATATAAAATCGACCAGTGTTGGCTCGGGTTCCCCAATATATTCAATAATCTTCTTATTTATCCAAGGTCGTATTTTCCGTTCCATAAGATTGTTATCAATTTCATTGCGATCGAGTTTATAGTTGAAAAGATCCTCCTTTTGGGTGGGTATCCTGTCAATAATGCTTTTTATGTGGCGTCGTTTTTCATCGTGTACTTTTGTACCACTACTATCATCCTTTTTGCTATTTGCTGCATCTGTATTACCAGCAGCTGCAGCAGAAGTATCATTCTTACCATGTTTTTTGCTTGTTGTTGCCGTTCCTCCTCCCTTTCCAACGCTGCCACCAGCTGCTGATGACCCAGCACCGGCGGTACCTAAGCTACCACTGCCGCTACCACTACCTCCACCACCGTTATCGTGTCGGTCATTTGTGTGCGTACTAGACGAATGTGAGCCTTTTTTCGCCAGATTGTCCTCATAGTCTGCAACAACAAAATAAAAAAATAAAAAATACGTGCAAATAAAATCTAAAATCATTTTAAATACTTAATCACTTACCTAAAGGTACTAATTTTCGTTTTTTAGGATTTGAAAGGTCATCGTTGTCATCATCATTACTAAACACCCCGGCGGTTGTTTCGATTTTCTTTTTCTTGGCATTGGCACCCAGATTCAGACTAATGCCAACTGTCGGCATCATTGGCGGCGTTGAGGCAGAATCGTTATTTTGAGAATGTACAGCAAAAGCTTGCGGTGTGGCAGGTGACATAGATTCTATATCAGGGGCTATTTGAAAATCACGTGACTCGGAATCTTGGCGGCTGTATCTACTGCTTGCATTGGACATGGTCTCATGCCTTGAGTTGGCTTCATCATTCGACGATGAATCAACTGAACCGTCTTTAGAAGGTGGTCTTTTCGGTGCACTAACACTGCTTCCGTGCACTGCGCTTTCTTCATTTCTATGGTAGGTTTCGTTTGCATTAGAACGTTTCTCCGCAGGCATTATTATAGAATTGTGTTTATCCTTGTTGCGTTCCTGTTCCCTTTCTTTTCGCTGTATATTCTCCAAATTAACATCAATAATTATTTGAGGCCGGTATAATTTTTCATGTTCTTTTTTGGCTCTTTCATATTCTTGTGAAGGATTCTCAAATTCTCCGCTAAAGATTTTATTTTTAAGCTCTTCCAATTCTTCCTGTTCCTTATTACGATCCTTGGCATCCAAATCTGCTTCACGTACCCGTTCTGCCAAGCGTCGTTGTAATTCGCGACCCCTTAATTAAATGGATTAATTTATGTAATAAAAATACATAATAAAAAATGGTTACTTGTAATATTTGACATCGTCTCTTTCATCATCGTAGTCTTCTAGGAACTCTTTAAGGCGTTTAGCTTCTTTTTCACGTTCATCTTGTTTAATATTTTCTTTTAAACGTATCTACATATATGAAATGAGAAAAATAAGTTTTAAAACTAATTAAAAAAATATTTGGGAAAAATTTTTAACCTTTTCGTATTCCTTGGCTTTGCGTTTTTCTCTTTGCTCCCAATTAAGTAAACGTTCCTGATAAGCTTCTTCCTTTTCGCGTGCCTTTTTCTCTGCCTTCTTTCGTTCGCGTAATTCCTCTTCCATTTCTTTTTCTCGCTGAACATCTCTAACATTTTTCACCACCTTTTCTTCACGTTCTCTAAAATTTTATTAAAATAAAAATAATTAAACTCCACTGTTTTTCTAACTTTATAATTAAAATGTGTTGGACTATGGTTTGTTTAGGTTATAAATGAAAAAAAAAAAAAATAAATAAATAAATTCTTTCAGAGAATTTGTATATAAAAATCATAAAATAAAAAGACAAAATAATGGTCGACACAGACCTAATCTAAGTTATAACCCAGAATTAAATCTAAAAACTGCCATTAAATTAGCATTATAACCTATAAAAAAAATAATTTTGAACATATTTTTATTTGGAAGATCTTACCGTTCCCTTTCACGGTCTCGTTCTCTCTCCCTTTCTCGTTCGCGCTCTCTCTCACGTTCCCTTTCCCGTTCACGCTCCCTTTCTCTTTCCCTTTCGCGTTCACGCTCTTTTTCCCGTTGCTCTCTTTCGCGTTCTCTTTCACGTTCTCGTTCACGCTCCCGTTCTCGTTCCCTATGCTCACGTTCTCGATCTTTAGAACGGGATCGACTTCGTTTGCGACGTGAATCTTTGGAACTACTTTCACGATCTTTTTCTTTTTTAACAGGTGATAAAATATCTGCTATACGGTCCTTTTTATTCGAGGATGTAATTAAAGTGCTATCAATACCAGCTTGCTCCTCAAGATCCCAATCCTGTTCACTGATGCTTTCACTTCTTTTTTTCTTTTCTCTTTCCTTTTCTCTTTCGCGTGTACGTTCTTTCTGTTGTTCTTTATCACGTTCCTTTTCTTTTTCACGCTCTTTTTCCTTTTCCTTGCGATGCTCATCAGCTTCGGCTCTTTTACGAAATTTGCCTATTTCACTACTAATCAGATTACGCTTTTCCTCCTCTAAATTAGTTTCATGCAGCACTTTGGGAACTTTGATTTCATCTGCGCGGGTGGCTTTAGTTTTAACACCACGAACTCCATACAGATCCGTTCGTGCATTAGGATCGAATTCGTCCATTTCATGTTTGTGCTCTTCGATAATTCTACGCATTGCACGTAACGCCTCTTCGTCGTCAACTTGTTCGTCAATAATCTCACTAGCTCCATTTTTGCGTTCTTCCTCTTTATAGTTGTCTAACAAAAGTTTATTTTTAGCATCAACTTTGGCCACAAGAGTTTTTCCGTCTAGTTCAATTTCGCTTAGTAAACGAACAGCTCGCATACCGGCAGTTGGTCCACTAAAATTTAAATGCAAACAAATATCATTTGTGTTTATAAAATGTGAATTAAATTGTAAAAATAAACTAACTCGTATTCACAGAAACCAAAAGTCGAAACCCTTTTCCAGTTAACCACTTGGCCACAGGTAGACAATATGCGTGTTATTAGCATCTCTGGAACTCTTTCACTAATATTTCCTGCAATTATTACAGAGACAAAAAAACATGATTAAAAGAATTTTTTTTTCATAACCAGTACAGCATTTACCAACAAACACCGTTATAATTGGGCCTTTGAATTGTGGCACTGGATCTGGAGGCCGCTGATAAACCGTAGGTTGAGAACTAATGGTGGCCGAATTTCTATAACTCCTTGCATGTGGCGGCGGATTGCCCATCGGTCCCAACATCTTTTTATGAATTAAAAAAATATATATTCAAGGTTTTTGTTTTTAACATCTCTTACAATAATACATACGTGAGGCGGTGGTATGGAGGGATTCATGAACGGCGGCATTGGTGGGCGTGGTGGATATGACATGTTTCTGTTTTCAATCTTGAGTACAAACAGCAACTACAAAAACTTTATATTTGATTTTGTTTGCTCTGAAGATAAAAGCAATTTTTCCCCTTTTAACAATTTGTAAACGCCAATGGATGTGTCGTGCCAAGTGTCAACCGTGCGTGTTCACTTCAACACACTCGACCGAAATAAGAGTACCTAAAAGATTTTTACTATTAGTTCTTTATATACGCTTGGCGGAGTAGTTTTTCCAATTATTTTTCATTAACATCCATCTGCCGTTGGCAATAATAATTGTAGCAGAAATATTACACATTAATAATTAAGAAATTCAATGAACAAAAAAAAAGTTTTCTTATTCCATACAGCTACACAAAGTTTAAGAAAATTAGAATATTTTTTTCCAAAACACCGATTACACAGTTATTAAAGCGGTTACTACATGCGGCATGATGTAGAGATGCCATACTCTCATTATTATTTAGTGTTGTAAAATGTAAAATTTATATTGGTTGCACATAAAGGTACTTTTGTTTTGGATGCGTGCTCACAAATGTTTACGTTATTTATAAACAAAATCTGTTCTTCACTATCGCAATTAATTTGTTAATACTTCATAGACCTTTGTGTTTAAATCTTGTTTGTGGCAGCACCTTAAAACAAAACGAGAATTTTCTAGTCAGTAGAAATTGTAATTTTAAGTAGAAACCAAATTTTTCGAGTTGTAGGAATTCTAATAACCCTCAAACGATACTTCTAAGCAGGGTTCAGAATTTTTCATTTATGAACATTGAAATATAAACATTTATTATATTTCTCATAAATGAGATTTCTAAAATTTTATATATATTTTCCACGCTCAAAAACGAACAAAAATTTTTTTCTGTGATCACACATGAATGTGTGTAACTTTTTTTTTAGCATTCATACATGAACAGAAAGGCTGATGTCTAAAGTGGGCGCTACAAGAGAATTGAAGCCAAAAATCATATTAAAAATGCATAAATACACACGACAGAACTTGTTAAAGTATAATAAAAAATAAGCAAAAATAAAAAAGAAGCTACAACGAGCTACGAACTCACATCTAGCTTCGCTCTCACTCTGACATCTTTTGAGCGAATACATAAGAACAAAGGCCCCCAACCAAAAAAAGGGGTCAAGATGAATATGCATTGGTTTGCTAAATATTTAGCAGAGTGACACAAACCTACAATGTTGAAAGCTTGTATGCCCTTGATTTAAAATTTGTACATGTTTTGTTCTCTTTGTGAGATGCTGGTTGAGATTGTGTATGTGCTCACAGACCCTTAGGGGTTTGCGTGGGGGCTCTTGCATAAGAGACACAAGCAGTGGTTTATAGCGTGTTGATGGCTTCGCTTGTAGCGCGCACTCTTTATTAGTCATGTCTTATTGGTGATAAATTAGCTTCTTCTCATTAAAGCTGTTTTACAAAAATGTTTGAAAGTATATTTTTTTCATTTCTGAGATTTTTTTATTTGGCAGTTTTCATTTTTGAAATTTTTCATTAATGAGATTTCTTAAACACATTCAGGTATGTTCTGTAATCCGAAACCGAGTGAAATTGAATCCGACTGAAATTTTAAATTGTCATAATTTGATCTTATTTTTTTGATATTATTTTTTATACATTTCATTAAAGACCATTCACATAACTTCCTTGATTGCTAATGTTTCAAAATAATAGGCGCAACTAAGTTATATTTTTCTTTAAAAATTTATTCGATTTCAATTTCACTCGGTTTCGGATTACAGAACATACCCGATTGTTACTCCATACGCCGGCAGTTGGGCACTACAAAATCTCTGCATATACACACATCCAAACAATTATGAGAATGCTTAATGCGCACATTTTTCCACGATCTTCTCACTATATATGAGAACTTGCGTGAAATTTTTTTTTCATTATTCACTTTTGAATAGAAAGTAAAAAAATAATTCATCTCACTCATTAATGAACAAACAAAATATTTTCTAATCTCTCACACATGTATGAAAAGAAGCAGAAAAAGTAGCGAGTATTATGGTATTATGCTTTTAGTGAGACAAATTTATTAGGCCAAATCGTTTTTCTTTAGATTCTCTGATTTCGACTCAAGAGTTTTAGAAACAAAGGAAGGAACGAAGGAACAGGATGTTTGAACAATTTTGCATTATATAGAAATTAATACCTAACCTAGAAATTAATAAAGAAAGTATGATTTAAAATAATTTTGCTGCATTCACAATAATAAAGGATAAAGAAATTTCATTTGCACGCAATTAATCTGGGGCCTAATCGCCGCATTCGATATCGAGTAAACTATCGTGTCGAATAACAAATTCGATACGTGTCGAGTAAGCTAATTATGCCATTCGACAGGTATTGAATCGTTATTTATATAAAATTGTAAAATATTAATAATAAGTCAACAAGTGAACAATAAAACATGGTTTAAAAACATTTCCTTTCGAATGAAATTACGATACTTTTTATATCGAGTGCCATGATATCAAAATGAAAAATTACGAGAGATTTTACTCGATATCGAATGCGGCGATTAGACCCCTGGATTCATGTTTGTATTTAAACAAAAAAATTAAAAATGGTCTATATCGGAAGGCTCTGGTTCCAGTATTTACACAAATTTTGAATTTGTTTTTTCTATATGTATATTTTTCTTATTATTATTTATTTAGAATACTAAAGTAACGTTCAACTGAAAAATATTTCAGAATCCATTAAATGTTAGAAAAACTGCAATAATTTCAATACTCTTTCATATATTAAACTTTTAAAATCAAGAATCACGGAAGCTGAATTGAGTTCACCAGGTTGGAGCTGTTCGCTTTTGTGCTAATATTCTGCAAGTCATTGTCAAGAAGCCAATACATTCACAGATAGTAACAGTTTGGTTTGGTGGTGGGATCATTGCACCATTTTATTTCTATTTCTTCAAAAAGCTGCTAGAAACGACATTTCAGTCAGCGGCGAACGCTATAGAACCGTGTTTACGGTCTTACGAAGATATGAACTTGGATAGGTATGTAAAATAATTTGCTGATTTTTCATGTGGTTGTCGAATGCATTCACATTTTGGGGTAGAGGATCATATTTCTTCGAAAATAAAAATGGCCACAGTCCCCGTTATAGTCTTGATAACGCTACATGAATTCACAGTTTTTCTACGTAAATTAAATGATTTTGATGTGGCCGTCAAAGCCTAAAAAACATCTTAATTAATACATAAGAGATTTTCTGATCCTGTATTTTTTTGTTTCGGTTATTAAAATTTGCCCCGTTGATACTGGTATTAATCAGCATTGGATTACATTAAAGCTAGAAGACTACAAACAACAAGTTTAGTCACTTTTTTTTGTAAGGCATGGAAAATTTAGAAAAAATTGCGTATGTGCCAGCAAGAATCGCTATTTTCTAAGGGGGAGATGTGTACTCCAAATATATTTATGTTGATTTTACATCAAATTTTGTCAGTGTGTAGCATTTTTCTACATAATCAGACTCTTCAAACTCCGCTCAGTGTAATTTTATGGTTCAATTCGAGGCTTACGATGCTGAAACTGAAAATATACCAAAGCAATATGCTCGCAGGGGCCATAATAAGACGGAATCATCCGCCAGCAAGGAAACTCCGTCACTTTCAATTATCTGCGCTACAAAACTATGAAAACAATTTTTTAAAATCGATTTCTATTAGTAGCAAAAGGCAAGTCCAACTTAGGCAAAAAAACATTAATATATATTTTTTGGAATCGAATATCTCCTAAACTCTAAAATTTAACCCAGAGCTTAGAACCGCTCTCTACTATTCGAAACGCTACACTAATCATTTTTTTTTTAAATTTTAACTGAATTATTATAAATAATTCAGTCAGTTTGATTCCAGTCAAAATACAACAACACCTGATTTCGAATATTAAAATTCTCTCTCTCCACCTTATCATTTTTCTTTTCGTGTATTTAGGATACGTCGCAAAGTAACTCTGAGTTGAGGAACAACGTCCGCGTCATTGTTGTAATAGCTTGAAGTTTATCAGGACGTCCTTGTTGCTCGGCCTTGGAGTGGTTTTGCGTCTCACTCTCGCACTGGATGATAGGCTTCCTCGAATAGCTGTAATACGTTGCAGTTATTAATGGTTGCATTAATCATCGTTTTGGTTACCGTGTATAGTCTAAGAAAATACAATACAATAATACACAATTGGAGGAAAGAATCTGGTGGAGAACCCAATTAAAACTGACAAGTGAGGATTGTAACCTCACTTTTTTGACTTGATGCAGTACCAGTAAAAATAACTATGATTGATACTGATGGAGATTAATAATACTCTAGTAGTAAACTCTGGTGAAACTACTGCCTGTGGAAAGGTACTTCCAGGCAATATAACCTAGTGTTGGCCATTTACACATCAAAACAAACAAAAAAAAATATTCCAGGGAAAACTCCCTGGGAATATTTAGAATTGGGCTGTATGTAAAATGTAATCCATTTGTAGGTGATGATTTTTTAAGAGCTTCACGAGATATGTCGCGGTAATTTAAAACTAATATTATTAGAAGTTGGCCAAAGTTTTAATTTTACAATCACTCGAGGGGTGTTATTTTAAACCATCATTATAATGTCCCCCTATAGTACTATAAAGTTGAATTTTAAAGCTTAAGCACAACTACATGTCTATTATAGCCATGCGAAGGCGTTTCAATCCAATCGGCCTAGCGGTTTAAAAAAAAACAAATTTTTTTATTTTTTTTTTTTTTTTTGGTCAAATCCCCTACTGTGCGATATTGTATTTTTGAAGTAGATTTTTAAAGTAAAAATTGGGTTGAAAACAAAGAAGTTAAACGTTATATTTTTTAAACAATATAATTTATATTTTATATTTATTTTATGTATTTACTTTTTAAATATGCACTTAAACATAATGTACTTACACTTTTTTTGGTTTTAAATTAAAACAGTTTTTTAAATAATAATTATACATAATATCATGGAGCCATATATATATATATATATATATATATATATATATATATATATATATATATATATATACCTACAATTATAATCAAAAACGTACACTAAGAATTTCCAATTTGATATTTTCTTTTTCTAAAAATTTTTGTTTTTCATTTTTCTTTGTATTGAAATGTATTTGAAATATGAGATGCAGTACAAATCTGCGATGAATTGAATAAAATTTAACACAAGAGCAAAATCATATAATAGTTTCTTTTAAAGAATTGTTTTTTATTGATAAAATTAACATAAAAATATATTATTGAATAAAACTTTGAGCAAATTATTCAAAAAGGTCAAACCTTTTTATATAAAAGATGAAAATTTGATAAAAGAAAAATAAATTAACATGAAATACGCATAAACATGTACATGTAAACGTTTACAATTAAAAAAAAAAAAATTATTTTATAACTACATGGGGCTTAATAAATAAATAGTTTGTAACTTTAAATACTAAAAGTAAAATTATGATACAAACATGCATTTTAGTTGATAAAAATCGAAAATTTTTTTATACGTCTATATGTATGTATGTATGTATACATGCATGTGGGTGAGAGTGTTTGTAATCGTTAAAAAAATATAATAAAAAATAATAATGAGCAACGAGGACTAGAATGTTTGGTGATGTTTTTTTTTTCTGTTAAAGATTTTGGTTGAACTTGCTGCGTCTGTGTGTTCGTTTATGTTATTAAACGTGGTGCATGTAAACCATGTACACTTTCAATTGGCGGACAATGAGTTGCACCTGGCGGACCCCAGTCATGAAGACCACGAGAGTTTGCTAAGCGGTGAGTAAGACGGTGGGCAATACTAAAGCCACCACTACCTTCCAACTGCGTGAGTACAATTATAACTTGCCTTTATGAAATAAAAAAAAAGAGAAACAATGATGATCGTTGAATATTAAATTGATTTAAATTAAAATAAGTAATTGAATAAAATAAAACTATTTAAATAATTCGAAATGCTTGTCTTGTATTGATGTACGTACAGTTGCGAGTACGAATCAAATGCACCATTGCTGAGTTTAATAATATTAAGTGTCTTATTTTTTATTTCTTATTTTTTAATATTAAAGATCGCAAAGATCTCAAAACGTGAACTAGCCTAAAAGACTAGTTCACGTTTTGAGATTTTCAAGGTAAAAGTCAAAAAGAATATATAACAATTTGGGTTTTATATGGTGGCGGGGCACCATACAGGATGTTTATCTGATGCCATATTCTGTAATTCTCTTAGCTAAATCTATCGCTAAAATTCTAAAAATACACAATAAAATTATGAGTGTTGTTGTAAGAATGCTCGTAATTTGTTGGTGCATTTTTAGAATTTTAGCGATAGATTTAGCTACGATAATTACAGAATATGGCACCTGCTCTATACCTTTGTATATGATGTCAGAACTACCTAATTCATAGGAAAAATTATATAGGCAGACAAAATATCCAAATTCAGCGTCTATATAACAATTTGAGTTTTGTATAATGCTCCACCAATATAAGGCTTTAGATTAATTTTTTTTGTTAAGTTATAAACGATAATAAAGCAAATGCATATGCCTGATTCATGCAAAAAACAATTAGCGGGAATCGAATCTGCAATCTACAGACTAATAGACTAGCGCACTACTTATCAGTCTATGGAGGCATGGGTTCCGAACAGGCAATACCCGGAGACTGTAACGTAGTAACATAACTACATTTACAGCATCATTAACAGTTTTTCCGTTTTTTCTGATTTAACCATGGCCAGGTTGTTCTTGCAATCACACAAGTCGACTTGTCGGGGCTGAGATGCTGTTTGCCAGCCAGGAGGGGAATATCACAAAGTGTGTAAATTTCTTTATAATAAATCATTGCCGTTTTTCTTTGCCAACCTTGCCTTGAACTAAAGGGTGTTTTTTTTATAGAGGTATAGAACTTTAAGTTGGCATTACTTTTCAAGATGGCGACCGATTTAACAGCTGTCAAGTGATTTATTCTCAGTTTGGTTTGGCAATTCATCATGAATAGACTCACGCCTGAACAGTAAGGCGTAGATTCGTCGAATGGGCCAAAAACGAGATTACCGTTGTTCCCGATGTTCTTAAGCGAATTTTGTTTAGTGATGAAGCGCACTTCTGGTTGAATGGCTACGTCAACAAACAAAACTGCCGCATTCGGAGTGAAGGTAATCCTCAAGTCGAAACACCGTTACATCCAGAAAAACTGAATGTGTGGTGCGCTTTATGGACTGGTGGAGTCATTGGTCCGTATCTTTTTCAAAAACGTTGGTGGCCAGAACGTTACAGTCCATGGTGATTGGTATAGAGCCATGATTACTAACTTTTTCATTCCTGAATTGAATAACCATGATGTCCAGGTGATGTGGTTTCAACAAGACGGCGCAACATGTCACACAGCTCCTGCCACAATAGATTTATTGAAAAACACGTTTGGTGACCGCCTAATTTCACGTTTTGGATCTGTGAATTGGCCTCCAAGATCTTGTGATTTAACACCGCTAGACTACTTTCTGTGGGGCTATGTAAAGTCATTGGTCTATGCGGATAAGCCACAAACGCTTGACCATTTAGAAGACAACATTCGCCGTGTTATTGCCGATATACGGCCACAAATGTTGGGAAAAGTCATCGAAAATTGGACGTCCAGATTGGACTACATTCGCGCCATCCGTGGCGGTCATATGCCAGAAATCATATTTAAAATGTAATGCCACAAGATTATCTTTCGGCTAAATAAAATTCATGTCAATCGAATAATCCATCGTTGTTTTATTGCATCTTAAAGTTCTATACCTTTATAAAAACTCCCTTTATTTTCTTTGCGAAGAAGAGCCCATGGATACCTTGCAATTCAGGACTATGTTCGTTGTAGTTACCGCACCTATGACGAACGTAACTGCAGCTTTAAGCATTAAACACATAGACAACATCAGGCTACCGGCTACAAACTGTCCAAATTAAAATACACACGTACACATGGCTACACGACCACTGTTGTCAATTTATATTTTTCTTGGCTACAATTTCATTTTATTCAACAGAAGAAAATGTCACAAAATCAAAAATACAAATTCATTTACAATCAAAAGATTTTGACACGGATTCTTGACGAGCCATTAGCTCTATTCAGTAACTGAAAGTTGGTACTAATTGTTCATTAACTCGAAAAACTAGCAACGAGAGAGCAAAACAAGAGAATAAAATGTGAGAGAAAAAAAAATTACTTGCAAGTTTTTCTAGTAAAATTTTTACTAGCAAGAATTAGTCAATCAGCTGTTCGGGGTTTTGTTTACAAAATATTTTTTTAAAGAAATTGTATGAAAAAAATTGCAATATTGAAGAAAATATCAGTATTTAGTAGTTAAAATAATATAAAAGTCAATAAAATTTTGTTGGTATATTGTTTTTCTTTAATTTAGTGAGAGTATTAAACGATAAAATTTAGTTTTTCCTTTTAATATTTAGGGTTTCATTTTAGGTCTTTTTGTTTTTAAATAATAAATAAATAACAAATCAGAGATGATACATTTATTGCAAATAAACTCATAAACTCTTTCAAAAACTACAAAATATTTTAAAACAATAATTTTATTTAAATTATTGTGCTTTTATTTTTGTTGTTTGATTTATTTATATGGTTTATTTGAGATTACCATTATCAATTTGAACTTCTTTAAAGCGACATTACTGGCTAACAACGGTAGATACTTTATGTTTGCCCTTTAAGTACAATTACTTTTAAAAAGTTACTATTTGATGGTAAAATCGGAACAAGTTTTATGTCCTTCCTGAACCGTAGTCTACTTGCTAATTTTTGCTAGTAAAGCGTTCATTTACTTTTTCATATTTAGGAAAGTAATTATGAAAATTTCTGTTACTCTCTCGTTGCTAGTTTCTGCTAGGAAAGTTACTGAACAGACCTATTGTTTTGTTTGTAATGGGTGATTTTTTTGAGGTTAGGATTTTCATGCATTAGTATTTGACAGATCACGTGAGATTTCAGACATGGTGCCAAAGAGAAAGATGCTCAGTATGCTTTGACATTTCATCATGAATAGACTTACTAACGAGCAACGCTTGCAAATCATTGAATTTTATTACCAAAATCAGTGTTCGGTTCGAAATGTTCAAATGTGACAAATTTTGTTCAGCGATGAGGCTCATTTCTGGTTGAATGGCTACGTAAATAAGCAAAATTGCCGCATTTGGAGTGAAGAGCAACCAGAAGCCGTTCAAGAACTGCCCATGCATCCCGAAAAATGCACTGTTTGGTGTGGTTTGTACGCTGGTGGAATCATTGAACCGTATTTTTTCAAAGATGCTGTTGGACGCAACGTTACGGTGAATGGCGATCGCTATCGTTCGATGCTAACAAACTTTTTGTTGCCAAAAATGGAACAACTGAACTTGGTTGACATGTGGTTTCAACAAGATGGCGCTACATGCCACACAGCTCGCGATTCTATGGCCATTTTGAGGGAAAACTTCGGAGAACAATTCATCTCAAGAAATGGACCGGTAAGTTGGCCACCAAGATCATGCGATTTGACGCCTTTAGACTATTTTTTGTGGGGCTACGTCAAGTCTAAAGTCTACAGAAATAAGCCAGCAACTATTCCAGCTTTGGAAGACAACATTTCCGAAGAAATTCGGGCTATTCCGGCCGAAATGCTCGAAAAAGTTGCCCAAAATTGGACTTTCCGAATGGACCACCTAAGACGCAGCCGCGGTCAACATTTAAATGAAATTATCTTCAAAAAGTAAATGTCATGGACCAATCTAACGTTTCAAATAAAAAACCGATGAGATTTTGCAAATTTTATGCGTTTTTTTTTTTTAAAAAGTTCTCAAGCTCTTAAAAAATCACTCGTTATTTATGCTTTTAAGACGTGAAAATCTGAAACTCATTTTTATTTTTAATTCCCCTATAAAGACTCCCTTTGGAGCCAGCTATATAGGCACTAGCGACCCTCATCGAATCGAAATGGAAACTTTTGACGAAGAAATGGTTCGTGGTTCTTAAAACGCTAGCATGTTCCATAATCTGTGGTTCCAAACGCCTTTAACATTCCAACTCAATGCTGTTTTTCCGGGTTGTAACCTGTTTAGCATGCCGAAAGTGCCTTCGTAGGTGTTGACATCTGTTTTTAGGATTTTTGGTTTGTAGGATTTTTTATTTTAAAATAAATAAGCAACTTATGGCTGACTCTTGCAGCAAGTTGAATTTTTGTGAGAGAACAAGAGAACTGAAATGGGTCTCCCTCCTTTTCTCTTTCCTGTGTTGAGATATTACTTACACCATCAATTTTTTTAACTTTTGTAATTGAATATACATATTTCTAGAACGGAACGTTAATTTGTAGACTTTGTAGAAGTTAAAAAATAAACAGACCAAAGGAGAGAAAGAGAAATGGTTACCGTTTCTTTTTGAAACAGACACCATAAAAGAACATATGGCCCAGCTTTTGCATTTTTCGTGCTCGCAACTGTATTAACTTACCTTTGAAGTGGGGGTACAGAATCCACTGTTTTCAATTCACCTCTAGTTGAGACAACATTGTAACTTTCCTGGCAGTCACACTTTACATGAATCCATTTGTTTTCATGACGATTTTCGACCATAACCACAAGGCCAGCCCAACCCTACAGTCAAATAATAACAGAGTCCACATTAGGGATTAAGATTAATTTCATAGAGCTCTACGCCATAGATGATTACCTTTGTTAAATAGTATGCTGTCATTCCTTCTCTGCCCTCGTGACGTTGTCCTTTTGTCAGTGTTAAACTGATGATGGCATCAGCCAAGAGATGTTGTGGCGGAGTTATTTGTTCTACAAGCAAACGCTTTGAACTGTGTATGGCTAAAATACAGCGTGGATATTGGTGGGGATCTTCCAGCCCCGTATGCCAATGATTAAATGCTAAACAAACTAATAAATAAATGTCACGTTCCAGCATTTTATGGCAACCCACAAAACCTCGAACCTAAAATAGTTAAAATATTTGAATCTTGTTGCCTAAAATTGATTCTTAAATATTTCCTTTTACCTGCCGTTTGCTATGCTCCACTAGACGTCCTATTTCTGGCGAAGCCGGAGAACGTGTGCGAAAGATTACCACACATAAATCTAACTGAGAACGTTGGGATTTCTCTGAATTTCGTTGGCCTTCTTGAAACAGTGTAAACTCTGCTTCGGTAGGTTCTAAAACCGTTAGCAAAACACATGACATTGAACACAATGGTTGTAGAGTTCCCTAAAGCAATAGAAGTATCAATTTAGAAAACTAAAATTTAAAAAAAAAATAATAATGTGCCTTTTTCACCTTTAATCGTACTTCATTCCATCCTGATCTAACTTTGCAGATATCTATGCAGTCAAAATAATTCAAAACATCTTCAAATGAGATCCAAAAAACCCCTTCTGATGCTCCATGTGGCATTAAAGCTTCTCGCAACTCTTCTGTCCACAGGTCTGAGTCATCCGACCAGTCACCTCGCCAAGAAAAATGACCCCAAGGATTGCGCAGTTTAAGCAATCTGTGTCCATGTATATCCTTGACGTCAAGAACAGAATACGCATGACGCGGTCTAAGACCTTTGCGATGATACTCATCCTCATCAACTTTCATATTGCCACCACCGCAACTGGCACCCATAAGAAAACGCACACCCCGGGAACTTAACAATTGGGCCCATATCAGATCTTTATCCAATTCATCTTCACTGGGCATAGGCAGAGAACTCGCCTGGAGTGGAATGCTTTCGCAAGGAGCCCCTGTTAGTGTGGCCAAACCTTCGATTGCCCGACCGGAAACTAAGGCTTCATAACAGCCGTGAATTTTCGCAACTGCCTTTTCGATAAGTGGCACCCAGAGTTGTTTGCGTTTAGCTTGAGAGTAAACTAAATGGCCGCGTTTATCACATGGTAAAAGATCGTCCACTAGCACCGTTGTCCATTTACCATCCTTGCACAGACGTACCTGATAAGCACCCTGTGGACAAATCTCCTTTGTCACTAAGACTTCTCTTACTAGGTCTTCCCGCTCTGCCAGCACAGCCAGTGCACTTAAAAGCCAACAATTGCCCAATACTCCCTGGCAGATGTCCGATGGCAATGGTGTTCGAAATACCGCCCAAGGTGGGAAAGCTCCGCCGTCGCAGTTGATTTCATGAGGACGCCGCCACTGTACTACCGGATTTCCTTCGGCCATACTTTGCTGTGGATTGTAATACAGACTCTTGGGTGCCGGAGGAAATGAGTCGTCTACAAACAGTTCATTATTGTCTCGGCAGTATTGTATTATGTTTTCCCACTTGTGCAATGCCTCGGCTTCTTCTATTCTTCTTAGGTTCTCCATTAGCTTACTTTCTTGTTGTAGTTCTGCGGAATGTCTATTGGTTTTATGTAGCAGCGCCATTTTAGTGATATTATTAACAAGACCTCTAGGACTCGAACACATTTCACAAACCACAGAGGCGGAGCAATTTTCATAGGTGCAGGCGGGACATTGCCAGGTTTTCACAGTTCCACTTGTTACCGAACTTCCACTCGAACTATGACGATTAATTTGTGGACCACTACTACTACCACTGCTGCTTCCGCTGCCATTGCTACCCGAGGTTGTGCCAATAGGTGTCGTATTTCGCGACAAAATACCCGCACCTCCACCCGTGCTGTGTCGTTTAGGAATGGCTCCAGAAGCTGAACGATTTTGTCGGGGCGAAGGACTTCTAGAAGTACGAATAGGCGGAAGTTGAAGATTTGTGGTTGGAGTAACAGTAGCCGGCATTATTCGCTGTTGAGAAGATGGGGAAGGAATTGGATCTGTGAGAAAAATATTGCTGCCACCACCACTATGATTCATACTACGATGCAATTCTAAAAATTGAAAAGGGTAAAATCAAGCCTACGTTGAATTATTTCATTTTTTTAATTGCTTCTCACTCACCTTCAGGTATTGGAACAACAATGCGTTCTCTATCACTTTCAAGAGGCAGTGTTCTAACAGCTTTGCAAGCGCTACACACGCCAAAAGCCAATGAATTCTTTAAAGTACATTGTGAGCAAGTCCAGAATTCTCCTTTACGCAGTGTCATATCTTCGACAGATGATATACTTTTCAATTTAGAACCACCGCATACAATGCAAACATGATCTCTGATTGAATTGACCAAAGTACACTTTTTACACGTCCAAGTATTAATAGATTTTAGTATGTTTTCTATATTTATAAAAAAAAACGCAATTGGTTAGTGTTTTTGGAATATGACTCAGTCCGATGCATGCCTCCTAAGCTTTTCTTGTATGGAAGTGCAGTTTATATTTAAAATAATTTTTCCTTAATCTAAAAAGTGCGAATACAAGATGTTTCGGGAGATCTTAAAATCGTTACCAAATAAAGCACTGCATAAGCGCTAAAAATAAGTTCACAAAACGGTTATTATATTTCAGTGAATTGATGATATCTGTTCATTGCACACAAATAACGATAAGTGGACAATAATAAACACCAAAGACCAACGAGCTAAATGTGCTGAGCTTGCAGGGTTTCAATAAGTATGAATGAGTAAATGTTGAGTAAATGGGAGAGTTTAAGCATTCTTATGCTTTGAGTAAAACACGAACACAATTCGAGTGTATAAACAAAAAACACAAAATAGGCTTTTTATTTTTCATACCTTCCACCCAAAAGTTCTACACGACTATAAACAAAAAATAAATAAACACGGCGCTCACTATTATAGAAAGTTTGTTTTACTCCATCAGCTTATTGCGTTTATGATACGAACAGAGCATTGTTCATACCATACAATAGTATGGTATGAGTAGCAGTAGTTCAGTTCAGTAAGCTAGTTTGTGTTTGAATATGACCACTTGCCTATGAGCACACCCAGCTGTTTAGTGCTAACTATTTAAGCTACAGCGCCCTCTATGTTAATTAGAGAGCATAAGGTCGACCGTTGTTATTGAGTGTCCTAGATCAATGAAAATAGACAGAAAAATGTCTTATGATCATAGGCTGTTAAAGCTTGAAAATAAGAAATATCGGACTAAGGAGAAAAAAAATCCCTTTAGAAGAACTACTCCTACCTATGAGAAATTCTTTTTAAGTTTTCCTATAATTTCGTTAAGCAAATGCAACTTTTCAGGTCAGCGAATGTTCAAAAACCAAAACTAGAACCGAGCAGATTCTAAAATGCCATTTTTCGCCTTCACTTCACCTCGGTGCGCTTCGCTACACCCATCCACAATAAACACTTGGAAGAAAAGTATGACCAAATTTTAACGCGAAAACGCACGCTATTCTCAAGTCAAAAATGTTCCCATCCAATCTGTTTTTTGCTAGACTATACGTATTAACACGATAACAATTTTTTACTTTTAATGGGATGTGCCACTCCCAGTATTCGTATCCAGTCTGTATTTTGCTAGACTATGCACATTAGTATGAGGGTTACTTGTGCAAAGTTTCAAGACTATACCTAATGTAGTTCTCTAGGTACGCGATAATAATTTTTCACTTTGTGTACGAGGTACCACGCCCTCCATTCAAATTCAGTCTGTGTTTCTCTACACCATGTATCTTAATATGGGGATTACTGATGCAAAATTCCAAGGCGCTACCTATTGCAGTACTCTAGATACAGGATAATAATTTTTTACTTTGTATGAGGGGTACCACGCTCACTATCCCAATTCAGCCTATGTTTTTCTAGAGTATCCGCATGGGCATGGGATTTACTTGTACCCACTTTGAAGACCATAACTATTATAATTCTCTATATACACAATAATAACTTTTCACTTTGTATGGGAGGTACCACGCCCACTGTCCCAATTCATTCTGTATTTTGGCAGACTATGCGCCTTAGCACAAAGGCTACTCTTGCAAAGTTTCACGATAATTTTTTACTTTGTATGGGCGGTACCACGACAACTATTCCGGCTATAACTCATGAACTAATTAATGTTTAATTACATGTAATGTTTAATTAAAAAAACTCCATTACAATTACAAAACTTGAATGTGATTGTAATTGAAAATTTCGCATTGATATCCCCCAAGTCTGATCTAAAGGTAATTACTTAGAAACATAGACTTTAAAATTCTAAAATTCTAAAATTATTGTAGAGTACTACAAATAGTGTTTAAAATAGTGCTGACAAAAATGAAAGTTGCTGCCAACTTTGCAATACGATTGAAACGGTAAAATTGCGTACTTCACTACCTGTTCTCTATTTTCTCTTGGAAATTTTACTAAGAAAACATATCCTATATTTGAATCAAGACACTATGGTACCTCTCCACAAAATTTTATTAAAATTCGTCCAATAGTAACAATAAATATTATTTTAAATAATAATTAATTTATTGAAAACAACTTGAAAATCAAAACATTTTATGAACGACAAAAAGGTTTCTTACTCGTATCTACCCTATGCAAGATGAGAGAAAACAGAAAAAAGGTGAAATTTCTCAAAAAAATGGCAACGCTTTTTTTACAGTCTAAAAAGCAACTCCCCTCCATCTCAAAATCCTATAATTTTTTTTCACAAAAAGTGAAAAAAATCTTTTTTTTGAATTTCTACCGATATTTTTATCACAAAAAATTAAATAAAGTTTTTCTAAAAATTAATATAAACAAGTAGCTTTTAATATAGCCTTGTATAGAATAAAAATCAATATAAAATCCTTATTCGTTTAGCCACAAAAATATATGTATATTACAAAGCTCTCAAAACGACAAATCTTAAGCAAAAGCCTTTTCTCTCTTAAATTTCTTAAATTTTCATTTCTTAAATTTAATTTTTGACCCAATGTCCGGCTAGATTCGAAAAACTATTCCTCTGCGAGTCCACCCACGACTTAAATTTTAATTTTTCTGGCAACAATGCTATAGCACGTCACTAGGCAGATAAGATTTAAAAAAGAAATAATTACGCGCCCTAACCGTTAAGAATTTAATGAAAGCAACATTAGTTACTCTCTAAAAGTAATAAAAATAACAAGCATCCCATACCAGTCGTTGCAGTTGTTGTTGCATCTGTTTTGGTAACAGTTATTAAATTGGGTTGAGTTAATGAAGGTTGAGTACGCAGATTTTCACAAATTTCGCAACGTTCAGTCCACATACGATTGTATGCATAGGAACAGTTTGTACAAGTCCACATTCTACGCGAATTTGGAATTGAATTATTGTCAGTTCGGTTAGTGGCTGCAGTGGTTGCACTTATATTATCACCAATACGATTTGAAGTAGATGTTGTTGGGGCATTTGATCTGTAAACAAAAATGAGAAAATGTTACAAGGAGAGCATTGAAACGGAAAGATGTTTTAGACAAAAGTGTAAATTAGAAATGAAAATATAAAATAAAATTAATAAATGTTAAAAGTAAAAAGTCAAATTTTGGCAAAACACAAATTAGATTAAAAGAAAAGAAAATTTGTTAAGTAAAAATTAATATTTTATTGATCAAATAATTTATAGGAAATAATAATTAAAGATAAAAAGTATTAAATAGAAACATAAGAAAGTTTACAAGTTTCAGTTAGTTTTGTATATTTTTTGTCATACATTTTGGATTCACTGGTCTTGCGTGGACCTTTCCATACTTTGGCATATATTGAGTGTTCCGCATTGCTATCACCTCTCATATCGGCCGTAATAGACGTTGTGGTTATCATTGGATCAAATGATTGCGATGATGTTGCCTTGCCGGCCTGATGTAAATAATGATGTTGCTGCTGATGGTGATCGGCATCATTTCCCTCTAGAATGGTCGTTTCGGTTTGCAACATATTGCCCATGATATCGGAGGTGCTATCAGTTGAACAAGTTAAAGAACTGGAAGAATGAGTATTTGTCTTTAATTTATTATTGCTGATGCTATTATTTGATGTATTGTTGTTATTGTTCAACTGTAGATTATTCGTTGGTGGTGGTGTTGCTGCTACTGCAAAACTGCAATCATTTACATTTTGCTGTTGCTTCAGCAGTGCAGCACCATTAATCAATTCACTTGATGTTTTGTGTTTTGACTTGTTATTCTTATTGACAACGGCATATAATGGATGATTGGTTACATAGGATGTAGTGTCATTGCTGCCATTATCATCCAACAACTCTGTACTTTGAGCAGAAATAGGCGTAGAAGGTTTTGTGGCTGAAGCAGCACAGCCACGGCCGGATAACACTGCTGTTGCTGCTGGTGTTCTTTGTATAATACAATCATTCTCATAAATGTGCTGTGGCTTATACATTCCTTTGCTAAATGTTGCATAGCAAATACCGCCACTTGTGCTGCCTGCAATACTAGCACTTTCATTCGAACTTCGCCTCTGTATGGACTTGCGTTCGATGCTATCGCTCTTATCACAATATTGTGGCAGGGATTCCGCTTTTATAACTGGCTGGCGATGTCTTCTCTTTTCATCACCGCCACCGCTACCGCCAACACCGATAGCGCTGGAAGCACCACAACTATTTGTGGACGCTAAGCAGTCGCTTACAGTACCACTGGTTTTTCCACAGCCACCCAACACTCCTTTGTGAGTGTCCGTTTCTTGTGTTGCCCAACAATCATTGACTGCAATGAAAACACTATTACGTGGTATGGTAAATTTCTTCGTATCATTTACCGCCTTATTGGTGCGCGACAGAGTTGTTATGGTAAAATTACATTTTGGTTCACGATTCTGATTATTTTTTCGACAAATTGTGTCTTTTCCACCAACCAGTTGATTTAGACGCCTTGACGACTGCTGTTGTAATGGCGGCAGTTGTCCAAATGTACTTCCTAAAGATGCAATACAGGAGGTAACATTTGCATTATTAATATTTGTAGCTCATTTTAAATTATAGAATAAATTATTTTTAAAACGCAAAAACGTTTTAAATGAGAAACTAAAAACCGAAGACAAAAAAAGCAATAATAAAAAAATTATCTAAAGAGAGAATGGCGAAAATCTATATAATTTATCACTTGATTTTCAAAAGGAGTTTTTATTTAAAACTAGCTATCCCCGGTTCGCTACACTACACCCATATACATAAAAAAAACAATAAACTCGTAGATTCGAAAACGCACGCTATACTCACGACAAAACTGCTTCAGTTTATACGGCGCCCACTGTTCACATCCAATGTGTTTTTTTTTTGCTAGACTATGCGTAATAACGCGATAATAATATTCCCACTATCCTAATCGAGTCTGTATTTTGCTAGATTATGCAGATTAGTATGCGGGTTACTTGTCCAAAGTTTCAAGGCTCTACCGATTGTAGTTCTCTAGGTACACGATATTTTTTTCACTTTGTTTGGGAGGTACCAATGCCATCGTTCCAATCCAGTCTGTGTTGCTTTAGACTATGCACATTAGTATGAGGGTTACTTGTGCAAGGCTTCAAGACTCCACCTATTGCTGATCTACAGGTAGACGATAATAACTGTTCACTTTGTATGTACCACGCCCACTATTCCCCTCCTTCGCTAAACTATGAATATTAATATGGGGGTTACTGGTGCAAAATTTCAAAGATCTATTTATTATAGTTCTTTAGGTACTTAAAAAGTGGGCGTAAATGGGCGTGTTAAATTTTTCTTTCGTAAAAACCTAACTTGGATATAATGAAGATTAGTTTACCCCAACCTTCGTCTTGACCGAAAATCTGGCTCACAGATTTTTGGCGAATAAATTGGAAACATGTATATTAGCGGGTTAAAGCAGTTGTGTTCATTTTCTGATTTCCTATACTCGCGATTATAGGCCGAGTATCGGCTGCTTGTAACGCAAGAGTATTATATGGTAGTATATGTTAAGGCAATACTGAATGCGATGGCGGAAAATTCAGCGCGGAGACACGAGACTATGCTTTGTTGCGGATGAACTAGTAAAGAAGGGGGCTTCATGATAGGGCTTCATGATAGTGCCATCGCCATTTATTGCGGCATTCTCCCTTCCAGCCTGCTGGTATCGTATAAGCTGTGCTCTCTACGATCTGGGTCAGGTCAGATGGCCCAACGAGTCGACTTGTTTAACTGCTGTATCAGAAGAAAACGGCTTCGTTACTACGGATGCCGAAGATGCAGTTGCGTGACTTACCAAGAGTCACTCGGCATTGCCGTTTTGGAACCCATGCGAGAATGATGTGCCTCCTATACAATGAATTCGGCAGAAGTTGCTAAGATGAGGAAACGGTCGAACACCTTTTCTATCTATGCCCTGAACTGGAATACCGACAGCTTTAGTACCTTGGGAGGCTATCTGATTGGCTCATTATTAGAACCAAGCAGGATCATTTCCGTTTTTAATAAGTTGCGGCTGGTTTTCTTGCCCATTCCCTGTTAACTACTTAACTGATTATATGTCCCGGCAACTAGGCCTTCTATAGCTTAGCTATGTCTCTACTGTTTGAACCTCTCTCTGTTTATTCGCGAACT
Organism: Phasia obesa; assembly: GCA_949628195.1. Classification (NCBI taxonomy): domain Eukaryota; kingdom Metazoa; phylum Arthropoda; class Insecta; order Diptera; family Tachinidae; genus Phasia; species Phasia obesa. The sequence goes on along the minus strand of OX451218.1, from coordinate 22,646,869 downwards.
TTCCCTACATCTTTCTATTCTTTCCCTACATATTTATATTCTGTCTTTCGTCTTTTTTCTTCTACTTCACAAGTAATACAAAGAGATACGGGATAATGGATACAAATAAGCCGAGTGAGACACTCATTGCGAGAGGCGCATGTGGGGATGGTTGTTTACTGATGGTTGTCTTATGGAAAGTAGATCAGGATCAGGCGTATAATTAGCTTAGCTGAACCTATCCTCTAGTCTGCGTATGATGGAATACTCTCCCTTTACTGAGCAGAATTGCTTGGATTGCTGCGTTAGAGATGATTCTTGCAGACAGTGCTTGGAAGATGCTGAGACGGAAGCGTACATTTTGCGTGAATGTCTAGCATTGGCTAGCCTAAGATTGAGGAGCATTGGTAGAAGCTTATTAAATGCGGATGCCATGGGGACCCTGAGCGTTGAACAAATGCTAGAAATTACTAGAGACTTCGTGATGAGAAAAAAGGCAATCAGTTACCAGTTGACGACGGTCTGAAACAACTAAAGCAACGAGTAAAGGCTGGCTGTAGCACGTGACTCGATGAAAGTAAGGTTTCCGTAAATCATAATTCGGTTGCCTATAATCATTGAGGACGGAAGGAGATCGAAAAGGAACTCATTAAGGAAGCGGTCGGCTCCGATATCCCACCTATATTAATCAATAATATAATAAAGATTATGTTGAGATCGGTCAAAGGACACATGATGGAATAATATGGCTTCTGGTGGGCATTATTACACGGAACTGTACTGTACTGCAGGAGGTGTATAGACGGGGAATAGAGGAACCAACACTTCTTTACAACTGCTCGGCTCTGCAAGATCAAAGGCTTTGATTTTCGAGTAGGCAATTTTTTTCAAGACGTAGACAGTCTCAGCTATGCTATACTGGCTGTTAAGATTTGTGAGGAACTGAGAACATCAGACAAAAGCATTTAATGGAAAGTAAAAGCAAGCGGTCTGGTTCTCATAACCTAAAATATATAATTACTCATTTTCTGGAGATAATAAAACTGAAAAATCCCCTAGTTGCTTGTCAGCCTTTTCAATCATAATCTGATGAAAGAGGTACAGAGGTACATAACCAAAGAGCCAGGATATCCCACAGATTATTTCGCCTCCTCCATGATCCGTGAGAATTCCCAAATTCAAATTGTTTAAATTTGAGTTTAATGGTGCTTCTCCAGTGAAAATTTGAGTTTAATTGTGTTCCTCTAATGGAAATTTGAGTAAACGGAGCTCCACCAATGACCAATGTACAACTTGTTTAAAATTACTAAGGTTATAAACGACACAAAAACGATTGCTATTGTTTAGAGATGGTTCAGAGAATTCAAAAGCATCTGCTTACTTTGCGGAAGCCTACAAAAAGTTGGAGAATCTGTGGGTTTTAGAGTATCGAGCTGAAAGGAAGCTTTATCAAAAAATATGTCTATTTGTTTTTTTTTTTGCATATACTTTTTAACTTCTTCTCGCAATAACAGAAATTAAATTAAAAAATAACTTTAATCGAACCAAAAAAAGAAAAAGAAAAACAACATCTATCTACAAACAATAAATAAAATAATTTTGCTCACCAAATATATCATCTGAGCCCTGAGCTCCTCCACTATTGGAAGAATATTTACTCATAAATGTTTCCGGTAAATTGAAAATATCTTTACGATTGTTGACAAAGCATATATGACAGCTACGACATGAAAATGATTTTTCGGTTGTTAAACTTTGCGTTCGACGATAGTAGGGTGACTTTTTATTATTAATACGTTTCGATTTGTTATCAGAATTTTGGCCTCCTTCAAAGCTTGACTGCTTATGGTGTGGTGGCAATTTACGATGATTAAGGGTTTCCTTATAAATCGGTGCTAAATAGCTGACCGTATCGCATATAAGACAGTGCCATGTTACGGAATTATTATCAGTATCACATCTATCACATATCCAACGACGATTCAATGATGGATTTGAAAAATGATGAAAAAGTTCTATGGAATTCTTTACGTATTTTCGTGTGTTCTCACAATCAACACAATTGGCTGGTAGGTTTTGTTGGTTACGTTGTGGCCGTTTAAGACAACCTCTCAGTAAAGACTTATAAACACGTTTGTAATCATTCCTGAAATATTAAAAGTTGTGCTCGAATTACTGCATTTTTACTTGTATTTTAAATTGATTTATTTTTGCTGTTAGTCGCAAAAAAAAAAAAAAAAAACAAAATATTTATAGTCAATGGAAATTGTTAAAGATATTAATGACAGATTCGAGAGTAATTGTATTTGTTTTACTTATTTCAACCATTTTATATACAAATATTATTACGAGTATATTTAATTGCACTATTTCATTGCTGCTTTGACTCATTTGAAAGATTAAACGATTGTTAAACCCGCTATATACAGTATACATTTAAATACAGTATGTCAAGCATGACTTTACACATTTAAAAAACAAGTTTCTATTTTCTTTAATAAGAAAATATAATTATTTATTTTATAAGATACTAGCTGTGCCCGCCACTTCGTCAGTGTCCATACAATATTTTATTCGATTTTGCTTTGAAAGCAATCCACACCAAGGACCCTTATTTTTTAGTGCTTCAGTTATGATTTTATGTCTCATCCCTACTAAAGTATGCGTCTTAAAGAATGCATATCAGAAAAATTTATTTTTCTTTTTTTCACTGCTTTTTCTCCATGTTCTCTTAGAAATGAAATATTTTTCGGAAAACAACTATCTTATATTTCAAGGAGGATGCTAAGGTACCTCCACACAAATTTTTGTTAAAATCCATGCAGTAGTTTTTACGTGATGCGAACACAGAAAGAAAGACAGATACACAGACAGACAGAAAATAAGTTACTGTTTTATTATAAGGGGTGATCCATTTCGAGGTTCCCTACTTTTTTAAAGAAAAAAACACAGAAAATTAAAATTTAATGGAGAATGTTTACTATCATTTGAATGAACATTCTTTGGAATTTATTTTTTTTAAGATTATGTCTATCAAATGTTGGCCGTTGCTACGTCGCAGATGGTCCATCCGTTTAGTCCAATTTTCGATGGCTCGTTCAAGCATTTCGACAGATAACTGGCAAATGACACGTGTGATGTTTTCCTCCAAGGCCTGAATCGAAGCGGGTTTGTCGGCATAAACTTTAGACTTTACATATCCCCACAGGAAAAAGTCTAACGGTGTAACGATCTTGGTGGCCAATCGACCGGCCCAAAACTTGAAATTATGTGCTCACCGAAATGTTCTCTCAATAAATCCATTGATTGATGCGATGTGTCGGAAGTGGCGCCGTCTTTCTGAAACCAAATGTCGCCGAGATTTAATTTCAGGAATCAAATAGTCAGTTATCATGGCGCGATAACGGTCGCCATTGACGGTTATGTTCGCACCGGCATCATTTTTAAAAAAATATGGACCGATGATTCCACCGGCAAACAAACCACATCAAACCGTTGTTTTTTCTGGATGAAGTGGCAGCTCTTGAATCTCTTCAGGTTGCTTTTCGTTCCAAATGCGGCAATTTTGTTTGTTTACATACTCATTGAGCCAGAAATCGCTAAACAAAATTTACTTATCGCTCCAACAAAATCCTAACTTTAGCTAAAGGCAAGAGTTAGAGTTACTTGTACAAAATTTCCAAGTTTCTACCTATTACAGCAAACAAATAGTGTTTTTTTACTAATAAGATGAAAATATTTGATTATTTTCAGTGTACAAAGTCATTCTTGACATTCTGTTTGTGAGTAAATAGCTATTAGATAGAATAGTATATTATTAATTTAAATGGATGTTTTTGATTAAAAGATAAATGCAAATGCGAGGTAATTTCTATTAAGGGTTATTAAATTATGATATTTACTCTATTATGTATTTACGATAACATTAATATACCTTAGATATCATTAAAAGAAATCGAATGACAAGAGAGTCTTTCTTGTATACTCTTCACCATAGTAAAATTCGATACTGTCTGATGCTGTTATGTTTCCAATTTCACAACGCTATATCTTCAAGTTTTACTCCTATGATTTTTAACTACATTTGCACAATTATAATTTTTGGGCATAGTCGGGGAGGGGTAGCCAACTTGACCATCCCAAACTAAAAATAATTATTTTTTCGATTCGAATATACTTTGAAGGATTATTCTTTGTGTAATATGTACGTATATCCATAAAAATATCTGTTTTCATAAGGTATGGTAAAGTTGAGTGTAGGCCGCCACTCCGGATTTTTTAACCTTATCTCCACAATTGCGGACTAAATCAAATATTTCGACAAAAAAACAAATCTTTCTAAACTATTAATAAAAGAACACAGAAAAACTTTTTATCAGTTTAGAGAAGATGAAAAAAAAAACAGGAAGGAACAAATCGTCGCGTTTCTTCTTAAACCACGTAAGCGACATTTTTTCGAAATTGACTTTTTTGGTTTTTATGGTAGAAAATAACATTTGCCACCAGACTACATTCTCATCTTAACAAGTTTGTATGAAAAATAAATAAATACATTTTCAAAACCTCGTAAGCGCCAAACAAATGACAATTGCATGCAAAATATAATGGTTTTAATATTTCAAGTTGGAAATATTAAGGTCTAAACCACTAAGTTTTTTGTATATAAGATTAAAAGAATCATGAAAGTTGCAGGCCAATTGGAGCATTTTTTGTAAAGTTAAAAGTTTTTTTTTTTTTTGATAAATACAAAAATAAATGTTTATTTACACACAGAAATTTACAATTTGCTGTTTGCGCCAAAACCATGTAAGCGACAGATTTGGCTACAATTAATTGTAAGTAACAAATTAAAAAAAAAGTTTCTATACCCTTCAGAGAGTCGCACAGCCATGTTTTGCAAAAAAAATTATTTTAAAACCCATATTAAAGAAGTTATTAAGTTTTTTTCGTTTTCTGAAAAACGACTTCTTGGCGCTTACGTGGTTTAAGAATTAACGCGACGAAATACTTATCTCTCCTATAACAACCTAACTTTAGCGTCGCACAATGTAACGACGTAGTATATTTTTAGATAAAAATAGGAAACGTGGTCCGATATGAACCAAATTGACCATTAAGAAAAAATTAGAAAATGGGTTGTTTACGCCCAATACTACGCCTCCTCTCCATACAAAGGAATTTTTGGTTTCTTATGGGATATGATCGTCCTTATTGTAAAGAGAAAAAATCCCCACAACGAGGGGGGGCTAAAAGTAACTGTTTGGCCCGAAGTCTTTTTTTTATTAATTTTTAAATACATATAAAAATAACTGTTTTGGAACCATTTAGTAATATTGGGACACAATAAATAAGTAAATTTTATATTAATCAACGGTGCAAAATATTTATGAGACGACAAAGTGTTAATAACTCCACAGTGAGCCACAGCAACTCTAGGGTGGGCATTGTTTTCTCTGTGTAGATTTAAATTTAATCTTAATTTATTTAAAATTAGATGTATTTATACACAATCAGACGCAGAGTGTTATACTGTCGAGCAGATAATTCCAATGCAAATATATGTGGTATCAAATTAAAGCTTAATAAACACTACTCTTCCATCCTTAAAATTAGCTTTTACTCAACTCCCTAAGTCTTATAGAACTGGAATTAGAATATACATATTTCAGCCTCGAGCGCATTTACAAAAAAGCGATATTTTTATTTTTATAAATTTATAGCTAAAAAACTGTAAGGGATAGATTTTTTTTAAGTATATTTGGATTCAGGCAGTCGAGAAATATAAATAAAAAAGGTTTTAATAAAATCTGAATGTAAATTGATCTGGCAACGCCGTGATGAACAGATAAAAAAGAGAAGATAATTAATTGGCTATTAAATTTATAAATTAATTAAATCAAAAGGAAAATATTGAAAGCAAACGAACACTTGTTATATGTCAGTGTCAGTTGTGTAACACCAAAGTAGTGAATTTACTTATTATTTTTTTATACACAAAAATATTTCATCAAATTACATTCATTAATTTGCAAAGCATAACCTCAATCTGCATTTAGTTTGCGTTGTGTTCGTAGTTTACTTTTTTAAGATGTCGCCTGCTGAAAATATTTGTTGCTCGTTGCTTACTTGCAACAAAAATATAACAAAAAGTCAGGGGAGTGTTTGCTGTTTCTTGTGCAATAAATGGTTTCATGCCAATTGTGTTGGTATCACCGTGGATCAGTTAACGATTATGGCTAAAGGGAAGGGGTCCTTAAATTTCCTATGCGAGTTATGCAAATCCTCAAGGATAGACTCCAACTCTACTCTTAGGAGCGATTTAAAGATGGGGCTTGCTGACATTCAAAGTAAATTTCATTCTATCCTAGCAGAGGTAAAAAAGGAAATAAACACTAAATTTACTAAATTAGAAAATGGCATCAAAGAATGTAACACCATGATTAATTCTGTCGAATCAGCAATGAATGAGAAGATGGAATCGCTCGAGTACCAAAATGAAATATTGCATAAACGTTTGAACAGAAATGATATAATTATTAATGGTTTACCTAAATACCATAGTAATGTAAATGATGCGGTTATTAAAATATTCAAATTTTTAAATGCTGATACTGAAGATTTAGACGTCAATTATTGCTGTTTTATAAACAAAGGAAACTCAGTTCTCGTTAAATTAAACAACGTTTATAAAAGAGACTTAATTATGCGCAACTATTTTAAAATTAATAATCTTATGCTTTCGTCAATTATACAAACTGATATAAACAAACGAGTCTTTTTGAATGATAATCTAACAGCCAAAATGAACAGAATTCTTTTTCTTTGCCGAGGACTTCGAAGAGATAATAAAATTGCAAAATATCGTCTGATTAACTCAGATAAGCCTAAAGTGAAGGTCTTTCTACATGATCATAGCAGTAAATTGCTTGGATTACCGGAATTTTATTCTTTTTTTAAGATCACCGACATCACCAATAACTACACTTCTAACGTATAACTTTGGTTTTTATATTGTTTCATATTGGTAATTCTAAGCATACTTATATTTTTCTTTTTCATGATATATCATATTGTTTTGGCAATTTATTTTGGTTGATTTGACATGGACTGACTCATTACTAAAATCAAATTTTTTTTAAAAAGGCGTTAGTATGCGCAGATTTTTTTCTTATTATATTAATAGACTGTATGTTTAAACTGTTTGCAAACATACATAAGTCATGCCTTCTTCGACCCTTTCTATTTATTCACTTTTAGAATTTTAAAAACCACGCCTAAACCTTTTTGAGAAAAGCACTTATTTTAAGTCAGCGGAAAATCGAAAATACGATTTAAAACAAACTAAAATTGACTTATTTAATATTATGCTAATTACCCATGACATTTGTTGTTCTCATTGTGTTTTGTAGAATTTTATTACTTATAGAGTATTTTTGGCTTCTCTAAAAAATAGGAAAAAGGTTTCCTGATGATTTGGCCTGAGCAACCAGTGAAATACGTATAGGAACTAGCTCTTTTCCCCCAACAAATAAATTACATTTTTATTATAAAATGTTATGGGTAATTAGCATAATATTAAATAATTAATATTTAAATTACCAACAACTTTATATATAACTAAAATTGACTTTTTAATCTAATAATTTTTGTTGACTTTTAAAATTATTAGATTAAATGCTTGTTGAATTTCACCTGGAAATACAAATTTTTGTATGGAAACTTCCTTTTTTTGATTTGCTTCACTTTGAGAGCACCCTGTGTCAAAGTTAGAAGGAATTAAAAACATATTTTGTATTTCTTATTTAGACTATTTATTTATTACCAACTTACAAAGAAATTATTTGAATCGCGTGTCATTTATTTTTTTTGATTTTTGTCCAGTTGGTTACATTGAGCGTCGTCGTTATTTTGTTTACTATTTCTCAGAAACTTCAAAAGGTTCCGTGGTTTGCGGTTTTGGTGCACTATATTATTTTTTCAATTAGTTAATTAAAATCAAAATTTGATAATTTGTTCAAATAATTATTTGTTTATTTATTAAAAAAAAAACTGGAGTGGCCGGTTTGGGGTGTTAAATACACTACCCCTTGCCCCTTCCCGATTATGCCCAAAATTTATACAGCTCATCTCCATAAACCAAAGGCACATACTGAATTTCATTTTGATATGTCATACGGTATGACCTGTAGAGCGTTTACAAAATTTGGGAGCAAGTAAACTACCCCTTGCCCCTTCTCGATTATGCCCAAAATTTACATAACTCTTCATCTTCATATACCAACGGCACATACTAAATTTCGTTTTGAATGTGTCATACGGTATGACCTGTTGAGCGTTTACAAAATTTGGGAGTAAGGACTATGACCTGTACAAACTTCCCAAAAATAGTGGCATACACGCCCACAGACATCATCGCGAAAATAGTCAAAATGGATTCAGGAGACCTCAAAACATATAAATCCGTCGAAATCCCGACCTCGATTCATGATCACTATACTTTACCTTATACTACTTATGGTAAAGTTAAAACTTAATAATCAGGTATGTTCTGTAATCCGAAACCGAGTGAAATTGAATCCGAATGAAATTTTAAATTGTCATAACTTTTAAATCTTACAACATTTTGATATTATTTTTTATACATTTGATTAAAGACCATTCACATAACTTCCTTGATTGCTAATGTTTCAAAATAATAGGCGCAACTAAGTTATATTTTTCTTTAAAAATTTATTCGATTTCAATTTCACTCGGTTTCGGATTACAGAACATACTGGAATGCATACTATTTGCTTTATTTTAAAATGTTGCCAGAAACATTTCAATGTTTTTCCACAGCAAAAACAGAGTACTACTACTGCATAATTTTTTCATGACTTTTTCATACAAATTTTTTATGTATGTAATTTGACAGCATTCCGCTTAAAAAAGGAACTGAATACTGGGCTTAAGGAGAAAAATTGTAAGTTTAACTGTAAAAATCCATATAAAAAATTAAAAATCTTCCCTTTAATATTTCCTCTTCTTAGTGAGGGTACCTGATAAATGTGTCATGGTTCAAATAAATACTGCATAGAAATTTGTTTTATAAAATATGTTCATATTTATTCTTGAAAAGAAAACAATCAGACAAGTCAGCGAGTGCCCAATTACTTTGTGCAACTTTTGTCGCTACAATCTTTCTCGTTTCTTTTATAATACTGCATTTGTGTTTATATCGTGCAATTTTTATTGCAGTAACTTGTATGGATGTATACATTTGTTTACATTGTAAACTTCAAAATTAAAACTACGAATGAGAGGACAAAACGAATTTCAAGTGTACATGCATATGTGCACTCTTTTTAATTCCTCTCTCCCCTCTCACCTACTAATATAGAATTGCAGCTACAAAAGTTGCATGGTGTAAATCGGGACGCACAGAGCTAAATTCCGTTCGCAAGTGAAATTAATTCCGTATTTTGCTTTTATATAAAACTTAAAACGAACATTTTTTTCTGAATGAAACAAACCACTTTCAATTTACTACGTGGAATTAATATTTAAAGTATTTTCTAAACTTTTTAGATCGTCCTTTTAATAGTAAAGTACCTATATTGTTATGAAGCATCCCATAAAGCTGTGCGACGTAATTCATAAATTAAAGATATTCCGAACATATTTCTGTGGCAATAAGGAAAAAGTGCTTAAGTCTGATTTTTAAGTTTTGTAGGAGAGCAATTTTAAACTTTAAAATAAATTTTTTTAAAAAATTACTTATCTTTAAAGTTTACCTATGGGAGTCAAACGTATGATTTTGAAAAATATTTTATATCTACCAAAAGTACGCAGGCGTTGCAATTAATAAGTTGTAAAAGGAGTTTCTATGATTTTGAAAAATACCTTGTAGTTTCTTAAGCTTTTTTCCAAATACGAGTCGGCATTGAAAAAAAGATTAGCAGAAAGTTTTTTTGCTATAACTTCCTGAAAAATAGTTCAAAATATTTGAAAATTTGCACATGGGTACTTTGAAGTACGGAGATTTCAAAGTAACTTAATTTTTGCTTAAGTTGACTTAAGCACTTATTCTTTATTGCCACAGATTTATTGTTATTTTAGGGCCGTAAACTGTATTTCTTTGATTTTTGGCACTACAACGCAAATATTTCTTTAATTTTGTTTTTGTTGTTTTTCGAAACATATCGCACTTGTTCCTCAAAAGCGTAACAACTCATTTCAAATGTTCACTTTTTGAAAAAAAAAAACACAAAGGTCATATCTACCCACTGTAAAAATATCATTTGATTTGTCCTCTCCTCCGTGAAAAAACAACCGTTATGACCCTGTGTGTGTTTTTAGAATAACTACAATTAACGGTTAACAGTTTTTGGCCTCTACTGAAAGTTCATAAATTTTGAGTTGTTACGCTTTTGAATAACAATTGCGATATGTACCTATACATTTTTGTTTTTCTATATTCGTATTTATGTTGCCATATTTGATACATTAAAAGTAGTTTTGTTTTCTTTCGGTTTAATGAAATCGAAAGCAATCTTTAGAAGATAAAACCATTCCAACTGGAATACTAACTAATGAATCATTTCAATTGCGAACGGAATTTGTGACATGCCTGAAGAATCTAAAATGATTGCTATGGGGAAGCAAATCTTTATAGGGCCTCAGAATAAGTAATAAGATTTTTATGCTTAAAACTTAATTGATCAATTGAAAGTAATAGTAACCATTTTATATTCAAAAATTGTCCATATTGTCCATATTGTTTTTTTTTTTCATTAAGGATTTCTATAAGATACCCTTGAAAATGTATTAAAAAGCATAATCGAAAAAACCAAAATAGAATGCAAAATAATAAATATTTATGCTTTTCCTATAGTCAAACTTTTAGGTTATTATTGTTTTTTATATTTTCATAAAATATATTTGTTTGAATAAAGTTTAAAGAAATTAATTAAGAATTAAGTTCTTTTTCGTTTGTTTTTCGCTTATTAATATAAAGTTATTCTGTCTGAATATACCATAATTAGTTTTATATAATAGTTACTACACTTTGTTTGAATTAAATACTAAATATACAATCATGTTTGTGAGTATTTAGTACTTACAACAACGTTTTTGGGTTTTTTTGTGTTTACACATTTTTATGGTTATTGTATTTAAAATTTTATTATAATTGTGCTATAATTCTTGCATTTTATTATATTTTTTTAAACAATAGTTTTCTTTTTTGATTATTCATATTTTCATGACGTTTTTAATTCAAGGACACTCATTGTTACCACAGCACTCGATTTTAAAGAGCAAAACACGAAGCCAACCACAATCCGTTTATAAAAAAAAGAACTTAATAAAATTGAAATTTTTAAGCAGTTAATTAGGTTATTATTTATAAGTTATGCAAACGAGTTAACAAACACAAAATCGTCTATGTTAGATATTTTTATTTTACCCCTAAACCCTTTTGCTCTCTATAGGTAGTAATTTTATTAATTTTTTTAAACCATTTTTATTATTTTGTTTTTAATAAAGAAATATTTTTGAACTTGGAAAATTTTTAGATTTTTAATACGGGCTCATTGACAAACACACAGTATTAACACTATACTTTTTAATTTGGCATTGATATATTCGTTATCGAATTCGTAAATCCTTTACTCGTTTATTCCTTTCTTTAACATAACTAACTGTCTAAAGCAGCTTTTGACAACTCCTTTCGTTTGTTTTTCGCGCGTATGTGTGTGTGTGTGTGTATTTGTGCATGCAGTTAACTGCTCTTTTGAAAATCGATAATAACAACCATGTAAACAACAATTCGTTTACAATTCATCGATTTTTCAAACAGATGTAAATAACTGCAATTTGCATCCATATGCAAGCACTTACATATATACATACATAAAAAAGCACATACATTTAAATGTATATAAATGAAATTTAGTTAAATGATGAATGATAGGACTACGGCAACAATGATTGCCTCTTTTGTATAAATGCATACCCAAATATTTATGAAAATGAAAACTAACTTGGCAAATTATTAATTATATTTTGATCTAATGAAGCTTTTTAAATGCTATCTATATAACTACTTAAAATTAGCCAAAGAAATTAATACATTTTTTTGGCTAAAGAAAAATATATGTATACATACATACATACATACCTGTTGGCCAATGTTCCATCACGTTCAGTTTCAAGTGCTTGAGTTTGGATGGGTGTAACTTCAAGAGGCATTTGGACTTGCCGTTCTTGTTGCTGTTTTTGATGTTTATTGGTAGATAATGTTGTTGTAGTTGTTGTCGTCTTGTCTTCCGGTATAGTTGGCTCCTTGTCACCTCTTCTATTTGTATTTTTGCTTAATCCCATGCTACTGCTATTTGGTAAATGCTTTAGAGTGCCTTCACATACCTTGCGCACTGTGCCACAGTTTAGACACTTTAAGGATTCCGTTGGATTGATAACATTGCAATTTGTGCAAGACCATTGCAATACTGATGCTATCGTACCCATTTTTGATTAATTATCCTGTTTAATAGCAAGACAAAAGTTATTTTTATAATTAGATAAATTTGTTTTATAAAATTAACTTTATAAAGAGTTTTTATCAATCACAATTCTTAAAACCTTTATTCAATTTAATGTACCTCCTGCCACCCACAAAACTTTTCAACCCTTTTAAGAAAAATGTTGAAGTGTCTAGCAAAACTTATTTTCACATTTTATCTCACACTTTTAATACTTTAACATTATTTGGTTGATTCTGTTTGAATTTGATAAGTTATAAGCTTTTTATCAGTTCAAATACATTTTTTTAATTCTTATCAATGAATTTTAGCAAGAGAAAAATATTATTTGAGAAAAAATCGGTCTGTCTGGCTTTGTGCTTATCAGTGTTAGCAATTGTTAGCATTAGGCAATACTTTAATAAAAATCGCTTAAACAAATTAATAAAATTTTGTAATAATATTGTAATATTGAAAATCGCTTGACTGTTTTTAGCAGTCATCATCGCAAACCCAGTTTACACAAGCAATAACGACATAAATAACATATGTATGTATATATCCTTAAATAATCGTAAAAGGCCATGATTCACTATCATACTCAGTCGTACGGTCTGTCAAAAATAGCATGTGTGCTAAAAAAGTATGTTACTGTGGTTTAGAAATGTATATATCTGACAGACATTTTGACAGATCTGTACGATTTAATAGTCTTTTGGAAAAAATCATAAAATAGTATTTTGCCATGCGATCAGAGTTGGAAAATTTTTTTGTATGATAGTGTGGCAGGTATTTTTGTAATTGAATCGTACAGTTGTTTAGGATAATGAATCCGGGCCTTAAGTATTAAAGTATTACTGGTATTTAAAGCCAGGATTCACTATCCTACACAATCGTACGATTCAATTACAACAAAATCTGACAGAATTCTATCCTACTTAAAAAAATCGTTTCAAAATGGCGTTGTAGATGCTACACTATCATACAAAATTAGATTTTGCAATTTTGATCGCATGAATACCATGTTATGAATTTTTTCAAAAGATTATAAAATCTTACAGATCTGTCAAAAAGTCTGTCACACACATACATTTTAATCCACACTATCATATATATATATATATGAGGGCTCAAATAAATAAATATAATTATTAATTGTTTGATTGATATATATGTATATAACAATTAATAATTCCATTCATATTTATTTATTTGAAATTCATATAACTAACCGTCAGTAGACTAACAGAAAAACATAATGAATAACAATTAGGAAACAACTTTATATATTATCTATATTATATATTATTATATATATTATAGAATCTGAATTAAGTGCCGGCTCTTTATATGTTTACGAATTTTTATATTTTTTTATAAACTGTTTATAAAAGTTTAAATCAGCCAGGTTGTAATAAATATAACGGTATGTAGACTTGCGCCTGCCACTGTATATAAATCGTCATGATGTCGCAGCAGCTGATATCATTATTGCTTTGTGGTATTTTTTGTTATTCTGCAATTTGCAAGGACAATTTTAATAACATGCCTAAAATTTTGCATTGTGAATTTGAAGTATTTGGAATTGTACAAGGTGAGAAATATTATTGAAATATAGGTAGTTTTGTTTAATATTTTACTAATTTTCTGTTTATCTATGTAGGAGTTTCATTTCGGATGGTAAAAAGAGAAAAAAAAAATATTAAAACACGCCAGACCCTTGAAGGAATACATTTTATATAAACAGCCTCAAAAAAAACTTAAGTGAAGATTAATTAGTAAAGCTAAGTGAATATTAGGTTATTTAGTTTTCGAATATTTATGAAATATACGCATGTTTTTGGCAGTTAAAAAATTCGCTCCGATGCCTGCCACAGGGTTGTATCTCCTGAACCGTAAAAGGTAGACAAATCTTTCACAGAAGGCATATATCTATAGCCGCTATAGCAACGGTCCCCATACTATAACGTGTTTGAGAATTCCGTATTTAAAGGCTTTCAACGACAGCTTATTAATACCGCTCGATGTCTGTACTTTTGTATATCTTGAACCTTAAAAGTAGATACCTTAAGTTTTCGTGGAAGTTGTATTACTATGGCTGCTGCAGCAAATGATATACATACATAAAAAACAATAATAAACACGAGTGATTAAAAAATTGTAAAATTAGTATTGTATGAATTGCGTAATTAGGTAAATCCGAAATTAAGTTTGAATAATATATCCAAAACGGTAAATACATCTGTTAGTAGAACAGAAATATTGAATGTAGTACCTACGTAATGAAACAAATGATAATCATGATTGCCTTTCGATAACGGTCATACAGTCTGAAGTAAAACGGTTAGATTACGGTAACAAAAATGGTAATTTGTTTTGAAATCAGTGGAAACAATTTCTTTTATTTTCTTGAATTCGTTTGTAATTTTTTTAATTTTACTGCTATAGCAATTTTTTTTGATTTTTTTGTTTTATTAAAAGTAAAGAAAATAGATTACATATTAGATTTGTTCAATAACTGGATTTGTTACTACAATGTGTTATTGTTTGCTGGCCAAGAAAACGGCAGCTAAAGAGAAATAGACCGGTTTGACTTTTCTTTAGAAACTGTGAAATATAATTCACATAGTTTTGTTACATATCAGACTCTTTAGCCCTTAAACTTTAAGATGAGTAGAAAAATAAATTGCGTTAAATATTTAACAGAAAAGTAAGATTTAGCTTTGATATCAATTAAGACGAATTAATTAAAATTGACCTGATAAATGTATTCGCCTTGATATAAAGCTTTAAAAGTAGTGTTAAATATTGTACCATGGTTCGAAAACCAATTACTTGGCAAAATGTTATATATGTAGGTATTAACCATTTCCTGTTCCTATATATTTACATAAACAAATCATTGTACAATTTTATTTAATAAATTTTAGAGAGTTAACGATTCTATTTTTGACAATAAATCGTTTAATTTAATTAATTAAAAAAAATTTTCAATATAACTTATTAAAATTGCAAATAGTTTACAGAAAAAAAAGCTAAAGCTTTGGGTGTACGTGGCTGGTGTATGAATACTCGTAATGATACAGTTAAAGGAGAGATTGAAAGTCAACCGGATAAATTTGCTGAAATGTAAGATCATTTTAAAATATAAATACCATGTATGTGTATATATTAATTATTATAATTTTTATTTTAGGAAAACTTGGCTCGAGAAAACAGGAAGCCCTACTAGTCGTATAGACAAAGTAATTTTTAGCGATACAAAAGAGCTAGAAAGCTTTACTTTTGAAAGCTTTACAATAAGATATTAAATAGATCATTGTGACTTTAACAGTAAAAGAGCTACATAGGTACTACATATTTATTTTAATTCATAAAAAGTATTAAATAAACGATTAAATAATATTTGTCCTTTGTAAATGAGGCAATAAGAAACTATGGGCCATATTCATAAAAACTATTTTTGCTTTATAAAAGAGTTATAGAAAGAATGTATGAAAATTTGTTTTATAAACCTTTAATAAAAAAAATATTTTTCTGAATATGGCCCTATATCAGAATTTTTCTAAGATGGAAAATATCAGAACACATAAATGTTAACTTAAATAAAATGTTTCAAGATCTGAATAGACGTTTAGATAATAGTATAACAATTAAAATTTCGATTACAAACAAGGCACATTTATCAGGTAACCTTACTACGAAGGGGAAATATTAAGACGAAAATTTTAAATTTTTTTTATATGAAGTTTGATAGTTTAACTTCCATTTAAGGGGGAAAGTTGTAAGTTGAACTCAAAATCCATATAAAAAATTTATTATTTTCGCCTCCGCAGTGAGGCTACCTGATTCATGGCACAATATGCAATGAATTCGCCTTGACATGTTTAATATGCCTTGGACGAGGCGAATCTATAAAAGGTGATTGCAGTGGCGAAAAACCTCATCATATACATGAAAGCGAAGTCAAAATCCATATAAAAAAAAATATAAACAAATTTTGTCTATATGAAATTTGACAACTGTAAAGGAGGCGAAAAAACCTGAATTCTCCCGTGCAATCACCTAGTATTAATTCGCCTTGGCCTTGGATTTCAAACATGATAAGATTTTTTTGCCACCAATCACCTGTTATGGATTCGCCTTGAATAAATTTTTTATATTAAAAACAACAGATTACCTGAAATAAATATGACTTGGTAGGAAATTTCGAAATTTCACATAAAAAGTTTTTTTTTAATATCAATGACTTTATAAATCTAAAAAGAGCCCTTACTTTTTAACATTTTTTTTGTAGCTTTAAAACATCATTCAAGAATATAAAATATGTATTTAAAACAAAAAATGTCAAAATATATAAGAATTTTAGCGATAATTTTAGCTACGAGAATTACAGAATATGGCACCAGGATTCACTATCCTACACATCGTACGATGCAATCACAAAAAAATCATAGAGCAATAGCAATATCATAGGGTGATAGATTATTAAAAAATAATAAGAAAATGTAAAAAAAATTGGCGGCCGCCCTTATTTTCCGAGTTATGGGCCTCTAAACTTTTCATATAAAACTTTGAGTGTACACTACATTTTTTAACAAATTATGTCAATATTGGTATCATTTTAAAGCTCTTTGAAATATCCATCGAATAATGCTAAAATTTTAAAAAAATAACCCATTAAAAACAATTAATTTTTTTTTTCGATTTTTTATATTGATACACTATTAAATACATCTGTTTCTTTATGTAAAGGGTGTTTTTTATAGAGGTATAGAACTTTAAGTTGCAATAAAACAACGATGGATTATTCGATTGTGGCATTACATTTTAAATATGATTTCTGGCATATGACCGCACCGCCTGGCGCGGATGTAGTCCAATTTTCGATGATTTTTTCCAACATTTGTGGCCGTAAATCGGCAATAACACGGCGAAATGATCAAGCGTTTGTGGCTTATCCGCATAGACCAATGACTTTACATAGCCCCAAAGAAAGTAGTCTAGCGGTGTTAAATCACAAGATCTTGGAGGCCAATTCACAGGTCCAAAACAAAACGTGAAATTAGGCGGTCACCAAATGTGTATTTCAATAAATCTATTGTGGCACGAGCTGTGTGACATGTTGCGCCGTCTTGTTGAAACCACATCTCCTGGACATCATGGTTATTAAATTCAGGAATGAAAAAGTTAGTAATCATGGCTCTATACCGATCACCATTGACTGTAATGTTCTGGCTACCCTGGCCACCATCGCGGGTTGTCAGATAAGGCGATTTCTCGCCAAACGTGGCGATTTTCAATCTTATTTGGCGATCAAATTTAGGTTTTGGCGACTTTTTGGCGATTTTTAAAATAATTGGCGATTTTTGATTGACTTTTGGCCAACATTAAAAACTGAATTAAGGAATATCAAAATGGATAACAAAGAAATTGAAGTTTTAAAAGTAAATTATTTTTCATATTTAAATACGATTTTACTTCTGGAAACCGGAAACTTTCGAAACATATAATTTCAAAGATTTTTAAAAATCCTAACATATTTTGGATACTTATCAACCGTAATAGTAAATATTAACTTTTGTTTTAGAAAGATTATAAAAAACATGATATTTTATCTAATTATGTACAGCTACATTAGTTTTGTACTTGATTTGCTGGTAATTCCAATGATTTTTTTATACTTATTTTTCACATACAAAGGAGTTTTATTCTCTCTAAGGTGAAAGAATATTTTTTACTTTAATTTTATTTTTTTTCGCAATTTTTATTTATTACTTCTTCAATATAATTGAACTAACAATAATTACTCATATCTTAAGTCTAAAAAAATAAATATACTTGTTAAGTCCAACCAATGCTGGACAAAAAAATGTATGTTTCACGGTTACTGTAATTTGCGGGTTATCCCTCTGATGTACGGATGAGAGAAACAGTGTCCCTCCTTCTTAGTCGAATTTAACCAGGTTAATTTAGTATATTACGAGCCAGTGGAGTCGGATGAGTTTCAAGTTTCAAATACCTTATGGCAAGTTTCGCTATTTCTGCTTTAACTGATAGCAAGTTTCGATATTCGAGTGAAATTTAATTTTGAAGAAAAATTGATTTCTCTTTAAATTTATATGCTGGAAAGATCGATTTCGAAACACATGCTATAAATTTTGTGAATTAAAATACGGCATGTGACACACATCTGCTGATCTTTAGTAATGTTAAATAAATTTAATTCCTATAAAACA
Source organism: Phasia obesa (assembly GCA_949628195.1). Taxonomy (NCBI): domain Eukaryota; kingdom Metazoa; phylum Arthropoda; class Insecta; order Diptera; family Tachinidae; genus Phasia; species Phasia obesa. The sequence continues at coordinate 22,628,151 of OX451218.1, read as the reverse complement.
TATTATAAATAAGAACATGGTGACAAATACCTTATAGATGGATATGTTTATTATGCAGTCGAATTCGGTTATGCGCAAATGAAAAATTACACGATTTATTTTTTACTTATTTGGAATTTTCAATTATAAGGATTACGCATAATTGCAAACGGATTTCATTTAAACGAATTAAGCACTTGATATTTAAAAAAGTCGTATATTAAATTTCACTTTAGGTTAATTTTATTAACTATAATATTTTATTAACTATATATGTATAATGCTTTTTTATCGCCGTTACAGATAAAATGAATTTGTGTTTTAAGCGGTGCTAGCTTCATTTAAATGTGTACCTTTGCAAACAAATTTTGTGTCATTAAACCGATTTTTCAGTTAAGCATATTTTCCTTTAAGCAAACTAAAAGGCTTAAAAATTAACCGGCGTGCGATTAACCGAATTCGACTGTAATAACCACTATTTTTTTTTCTTAGTTTTAAGTAAAAATTTTACCTTTCTCGTGTTCACAAACCTTTTTAGATAAAAAACAAAATATTTATATATTTTGGCGACTTTTTATCTATTTTTGGCGAATTTTAGCTATTTCGATTAAATTTATTTTTTGTGATTATATAAAAATAAATTTCTGAAATTAAAAAATATTGTATATATTAGAGGAAAATTTTTACAAAAACCTGTTTTGTCGATTTTCCATATCGATTTTGGCGAAATAGGTGAAAATAAATCTGACAACCCTGTGTCCAAGGCGAATTCATACCAGGTGAAGTCGTTAGCCCAGCTCACACTTGGTATGAATTCACCTTGACATGTCTAAACAACTTCGTATAAAAAAACATTATTTTTAATACTGTTTTTTTTTGTCATATGTAGTTTTACTTTTGTTAACTCTGAGTTTACGTTACGTTTACGTCATGTCAATAGCAGTACATACACACTTTTTCACTAATACATGCATTCAACTACGGTCTTGAACACAGACAGTAAATAGACAATGATTTGACGTATGTTGACAATAATTCTATTTTTGTGTACAGAAAAAAATTCAAAAGGGAAAAATCGAAAACTTAATATTACGTCGACAGAGCAACTGTCAAATTTTTATCAATATCAATACATAAGGGAAGACGTCGATGTATTTTTATTATGATGAATCTTTTTTAATTTTTCGCCGCGAGGTTAAGATATGAAATTAATCTTAAATATACGCTTAAAATTAGCAAAAGAAAACAAAAAGTTACTTTTTTATGCTTGCTACACAATATTAAATGTTTTTATTTAAAAATTTGGTGAAAAAAATTAAAAATTATCTTTCTCGCTTGTCTCCTTTTTTCCAATAAAAAAATAATAATAAAAAGTGTAAAAAATACAATTGAAATGACGTTTTACATCCTAATATAATTATCTGCACATAAGCTCGCTGATGTAATGCTAATAAATGAAGTCTACACGAGATGAATTTTCATCAAGATATATATTTGACATTCATCATGATATAAATTCATCAGGTGTGTACTCTGGGTAAATAAAACATATTGATGACTAGTGTAGACGGGGGTTTGCGCTGATTAAATTATATGTCAAATTTTAATTTAAAACTTTTTAAAATAATCTGGCAACTATGACAATAAATAAAACTTCATAATTTTTTTCTGAAAAGTATACTAAAAAGATTTAATGTAATTTTTTTTAAATTTTTAAAACTTTTTTAAAAAATAGGACAAGAAAAATAGTGATATCAAGTGTCACACAGACAAAATATGTTCAAACAATTTTTTTGTATAACACTGTTTTTGGTGAACAAAAATTGAGGATATAAGTTAAATAGTGGAAATTGTGCAGAACCAAAGAAGTGTTTAAATTATTTTAATATTTCTACTTTAATTTTTAAAGCAATTTTATATCCTTTAAATTTGTATCCACCTTTGTTTTGTGTTCTTGTTTTTGTTTTTTGCGTATGTTTTTTGTTCAGATTTCTCTTGACACTCGCTTCTTTCTACTTTTTAACAAACCGTGTGCCATAAAACGAAATATAAAAGTCAGTTTAATGAAAATGTTTTTGCAAATCTGTTATTTCTATAAAAGAGTGATATAAAAAATTAAAAGATAAAAATAGCCAATAATAGTTTGAGTTGGTAAACAATTTCTTAAAGATTCTGATTGGGAAATAAGTCACAAAAATATGATTTCAATAAGGACTTTTTCAGTGTAACGCCCTGGTATTTCTTAATTGATGTTGAGTTAAGGAAAATAGTCTTAGAATTTTTTTTGCAAAGAAAATAAAAAATGGATCAATTTTCACATGATCTAACAGTGGCCTTGGAAGAAACTTCCTTACTTGATCGTGCACGCGTAAGTCGTTGGGGTCAACAAAGAAGACGTACAAGGTCTACTGGCAATTTACGTAAGTAAGATCTTGTTTTGCTGATAACATTTTTTACGTGCCTGTATTTTTTACATTAAATAAAGAAAAAAGATTTTTTAATGTTTTAACACACGGTCTTATGATTCCAGCATGTGCTCCACAACCCACAGAAGATTCTAGTAGTCCCACAGACGCAGCTCATGGAAATTCCCAAACTACGCACCATCTAAACAACACCAACAACAATGATGGACTCGATACTCAAAACATTCACTTGCCGAGTGATTCGGATGACAAGGAAGAAGCGGGAGTGGCGCGTTTGCCATGCAAGGCTCTAAATCAAACTTCAGCTCGTCATATGGGTACATTAGAGTCTGATTCATTAAATGAGACTTTCAGTCCAGCAAGGTATGTATTTATTTATACATACTAAACATGGCTTGATGAAAACAATGAATTTAATGTAGATTTTTCAAACCAATTGCGCGCCGGAAGCGTAAATTAAAACGCATAACAATGGATTATGAAATAAGTGCAGGTGTTCAGCCACAAACTGATTTTTTGGAGTCATCAGTGTTATCCAACTGTTTATCCACTGCTGCTGGTAGTAGAGGAAATGCTGAAAGTGTTGCCAGTGTTCCACATACCATTTCAGGCTGTACCGGTGTAGTGCGTAAACGAGTCCTGAAACCAGATCCCAACTCACGTTCCCAGCTTTTCTTTTGTGGCAAACGAAAACGTTCAAATCGTGATCGCTATCATGAGCAAGATCATTCTTCCAGCATGCCCCGCCACAATAATCACCTTGATGAGTATCGAATGAGGCCAAGAAGTTTTTCATCTACTTCTAAGCCTCATAGTGACCGCCTCTTGCCGTTAAATAAAGGCTTGTTGTCGAAAATTGAACGAATCTCGCAGCAACAAAAAAATGAGATTTGTATTGCTACAACAAGCAGTGCAACGTCTGAGTTATTGGCATCTTCAGGATCGGCGGCACATCAACAAGCCGATGGTACTTCTTCTACCACGCTTGAGCAAGACACTGCAACGTCATATTGTAATACAGATGGAGAAACACAAAATTCCATAGGAATGTTTGTACCATCACCCTTAATGGCAGCTGATGATGATATAGCCGAAGCTATTGAAGAGTCACCTTTGCCTCAAATAAATCAAGTGCACGCAACAATATTGCAACCACAACAACAGCAACAGCATGAAAAGAATTTTCACAATCATCGCAAGAAAAGCACTGGCCATCACAATCGCCGTCGACTCTTACAGTTTGCGGTCGACCAACATTCTATGGATTGCGAAGAATTAAATGATTTTAGTTCTAGTTCTCTTAGCTCTTCCGATTCTGAAGATATACATGCTGTTAATGATACCGATCGTGAGGGAGACGATGAGTTGACCGATTGGCCTGGTAACGAAAACATTTGTGGTGAATTAAAATACGACAGCAAACGTAAGTTAACAAAAAGAAATGCATTACCACAAATAAAATCAGATCCGGAGAGTGCAAATTCCATATTAATGGCTGAAGATGATACCCTTATGTCCAACACAACTGCCGTTGGCGATCTTTCCTCGCTTAATTGGCCGCCATCTAGTGCCGCTGAATATCGTGATGACTTACCATTCCCACCATCTGAACCCATAACTATAGCCGCCAAAACTGGCTTTTCGTCTATATGTCGTGGTAATGTTAATATTCCAACGGAAGACCATTTAATTATGCCCCTTAAACAAATCGAAAGTGAAATGTCAGGTGAAACGTCTAATCCATTTCTCGCCTCGCCTCCATGTCAACCCAATGAAGTGCGTGAGATACGAGCCGGTTGTCGCCGAATAAAAGGTGAACGTCCAGGTTTTAGTATTAAGACCTCTGTAAACGAACGTTTGGCACGTTTTCTTCAGGATCCACGCCAATTGCAAATACGTCTACCGGATATTGAAATTTACGAACATGAGAGTCTCCTTAATTTGGCCACCTTATATTCACTGCAGATGTCATTAGATAATGGTTGTGCAGTGCTTAATAAAACAAGGTAATTAAAACAATTGAAGTATTCTTAAGTTGACTCAAGTTCGTAGAAAGAATCTCTTCAGTTATTCAATAGGATCGAAAGAATATTTTTTAGAACTTGGGGTGATTTATTTGTAGAAGTAATCTGTAAGAATTAGTATTTAAAAAAATAAAATATACACAAAATGCGCATAAATTAGCGGAAAAAGAAGTCAAGACTATGTGAGTTTTAAGCATTTCTCCATTACTGTTCAAAAGTTAAGCTATTTTCACCAACATCCGTCTTTTATGGGGAAACCATTAAGTTTCATACACATACTATGTTATATTCAATTTAACTTAAACAAATTTTTTATTGCGGATATAGTATTACAGACTCTGTGTAAATTTAAACTGCCTGTCTAATCTGTTCACACCCTTTTTACTTTTTTATACTTTTCAGTGTTCACGTAGCAATACAGATTTTGTTTAAATTTTAAGTGTATCTATAACGGTTTAAAATACCGGTATAACACATATATTACACAAATAATATCACCTATAGGAACAACAGCTACGTAAGGTTCTTTAAAGCCTTCGCTGGCACCTCTTGGGGCATGACAAAAGAAATAATTACAGCGACGTACAAGGCGATTTCCGCTCTGTTTTAAATTACGCTGCCCCTATATAGACCTCTTTTTTAAGCGACACCCAATGGCGAGTCTTACAAACGACCCAAAATAATACACTCCGAATTGCAACTGGACGTGTCAAGATCACCAATGTGGATCATCTCCATGAGGAGACCAAGATACTGCCGGTCAGACAACACAGTGAGTTGTTGACCAGGCAATTCTTGCTGGCATGTCACCTGCCAAGTCATCCTAACCATCGGATACTCTCCCATGATCCCCCTCCTAGGCACATCCGACAGGACTTACGTCACTATCTCGATGACATCCATGATGTTATTCCACCCTACGTTGACCGGATGTCCATTGTGACGGCCCAGAAACTCTTGCATCAAGAGACGGTCACTACTAACATGAACGGGTATAAATGCAGTAAAGTCCTGAATGAACATCCCCCTGGAATCTCGGATCATGAACAACTCTTACCCAGGAAAACAAGATCAACCCTGGCACAATTAAGAGCAGAATGGTGCAGTATACTTAACTGCTACCGGGAGCGAATAGTTCCTGGCACTTTAAACCGTTGTCCATCCTGTTATCATGATACTGTGCATTTATTTAATTGTCCTAACAGGCCAACGGATTTTCGCCTCATTGACCTATGGCTAAGACCGACTGAGGTGGACCAATTTCTCCAGCTTCAAGTTCCACCCATGTGACCCATATTTACAATAACACTACTTCACAAAATTTCAACAAAGTCGTGACCAAATGAATCTGACACTTGATCTGTATGTAAAATTGCTCACTGAATCCGAATATGAAATCAAAATGGTCAAAAGTAGAACAGTTTTCGAGATATTGCGTAATAACCGTTTTTTGCGTTTTCTAAAAAGGTTATGTCACTATAGTGAACGTACCTTCAAAACAGCTTGGCGGATTTTGAAAGTCTTTTTTGCCGTTGAAAGACAATAAAATTATCAAAACAATCACGGAACGCTTGCAAAAATTGATTAAGAATTTAGAGTTTTACAGTTGACCAAAGCTTGAACTTCACGAAAATTTTAATGATTTTTTGAAATTTTGCTGTTTTCAACTTCTTTTTTTTAAACCAAACAATAACTTTTTCTTTAGTTTCATCACTTACGAGATTAATTTATTTCAATACAAATATTACGGGTCCAATAAGAATCAGATCGGTGCAAAAATCACAGAGTTATAGAAGATTAATTGAATTATCCCATTTTTAGTTTTTTATAAAATTAAAAAAATGCATGTAGGTATAAATTGCATTATTAATAATAAATATTAAAAATGACTTAGAACTGTTGAATTGCTTTGCCTATTGTAATTATTTTCTGCCTCTCGCACAAGGAACCAACAATAGTCGCCCAGCATCACCTCATCATACACCCCTTGGTACCGACGTTCCATTTCTTGTATTTGTTGGTGAAAACGCTCACCATGTTCGTCACTTTCATCGCCGAGGTTATTTGGGAAGAAATTTAAGTGCGAATGCAGAAGGTGTATTTTTAAAGACATATTAACTCCTTTTTAAATAAGATATAAAAATGAGTGTTAAGTAAAATTCTTCAATGAAAAAACGATTTAAAAACCGTACCAATTTTCTCATAGTTTTTTAGCAAATCACGAATGATGTCTTCATAGTTTGGATCCCTGAAATTGCCCAAAAAGCCTGATACAGCCAAACCAAATGATCTCCATGCCTTTAACTCATCTTCAGACAAAATCGAATCAAATTTTGAATCCTTGAGTAGCTTTGTAATTTGTGGTCCCACAAAAATCCCTTCTTTAATTTTGGCATCTGACAAGTTGGGAAAAACGGTTTTCAGGTATTTAATTGCTTTTTGCAATTGGTTTGAAAAATTTGACGGCTGTGCAAAACTGTACACTCCACAAGCATAGCAAAACTTGTTTGGATTGTTCTTGCAAATAAATGCCCGTTTTGCCTTACGCATTTCGTTCTTGTTATCAAATTTCACGCTTTCTTAATTTTTTTTTCGCAAAATTACGATTTTTTAATATTTAAAATGTTTGTTTTTCCTTTGGGCACTTGATTTAAAAATAGCGAAAAGTGGCTAAATTCACTTAATCTTCTGTAGCTTTGTCACTTCTGCACCAATCTGGATCATGTTGGACGCAAAATATTTCCACTTAAATATACTAATACGCTATGTAAAAATACATACAAATTTTTAATTGTTTGGTTTAAAAAAAAATGATTGAAAAGGGCGAAATTGCTAAAAATTAACAAATTTTTCATGAATCTGAAGTTTTTTCCACCATTACTCTGTCATTTCATGACCGATCTTAACAAACAACCGATGGTTATTTTAGTAATTTTATTGTCTTTCATCGGAAAGAAAGAAATGTCCGAACCGACGGACATTTTTGAAAATATTTTATTTTAAGTGCCTTCATCTTTTTTAAAAACACAAAAAACGGTTATTTTGTAATATCTCGAAAACTGTTCTACTTTTGACCATTCTGACTTCATATTTGGATTCAGCGGACAATTTTACATATAGATTAGGTGTTAAATGCGTTTGGTCAAAAAACTGTTCTCTAGTGTAATTAATATATATATAAATTAAGTATTTTCAGGAAAGAACTTCCGACAGCAGCAGAGCTGTTACAACAACAACAACAGCTACGTGAACAACCTCTAAATATTTTGACTTGTTATTGTAAAGGGTGGTTAAATTTTAGTAGCCAATGTTGATTATCACACAAATTATTTAGGAAATGATTGGCATTTCTTTTTATTTTGATAATATTGGTATGGTTCAATAATGTATGGAACAAAATATCGGCCAAATGGCCGCCACGACCTCGGAAATACCCTTTAAATTTCAATTTTAAATTTTATACGTTTTGTTAGAGGACACATCAATACACATTAGGCGCAAATATCAACTATCTATGTATATGACGGTTCGACAGAAAATACTTTATATATGAAATTACAACACCTATGGAGACACAATTTTATTTATTTTTAATAATTTATCCTTTTTGTTATAGCGAACAGAGCAATACATTTTCTGCGTTTTTTTTTAATTTCTCATTTGAAATTTGTATAGCTGCATTAGCGAACATAGTAATACATATTAAATGTAAATTTCAGTTGTCTATCTGAAACGGCTCAAAAGATAAGGCATACATCAAATTCCATTAACTATAGGGACACCCTTTCATTTCTAATTTTATAATTATTATAACGGATATAATAATACGCGCTGTGTGTAAATATCAAGTCTCTTTCTATAACGGTTCAAAAGACAAGGCCATATAAGTTAAATTATCAGCTATGAGGACACCCTTTAAGTTTTATTATACATTTTTTTTATATATTATTGTGGACATGCCAATATTCGCTTTGTTAAAATTTTAAATGTTTATCCATGTGTTCAAAAAATAACGTCATATAGAAAAAATATCATTAACTTTAGGTACACCCTTTAATTTCCAACTTTATACTTGCTGCTATAGCGGACATAGTAATATACGTTTTGTGTAAATATCAAATGTCTAACTATAACGGTTTAAGAGATAAGGCAATATACTGCAAAACCGTCAGGTATGAGGACACCCTTTATTTTTTTACACTTACACTAACGTAGCAAAACACAATTAATTTAAATCTCAAGCCTCTGTCTATAACGGTTTCAAAGATGGGACCACATAAATCAAATAACATCACCTATTGAGACACCCTTTAATTTACAATTTCAAATTAAAGACCTGTTGTTATATAAGACTTGGTCACAAAGATTGTTTGTAAATTTCAACTATCTGTCTATAACGGTACAAAAGTATGGTCATATACATCAAATTACATGAACTATTGGGGCACCCTTTAATGTAAAATTCTAAATATTTATACTTGTTGTTATAACAGACACAGTAGTGGACATTCTGCATAATTTTTAAGTGTTTGTCTACAACGGTTCAAAAGATAGGGCCATAATATAGGTCAATCAATTGTGGGGACACCCTTTAATTTCCAAATTAAAATTACATACTTGTTATAGCGATGATAATAAATTATAAATCTTCTATATAAATAAAGTCAAATGTCGTTTGTTGGTAATTTTAAGAACGGCTGCACCGATTTGGCCAAATTATTTTTAAAATCTTTACTATGTATAACCCAACTTAGGTTTTTACGGAAAGAAAGTAGTGGGAGAGTAATAGTGGGCGTTGTACCTCCCATACAAAGTGAACAATTATTATCGTCTATCTGGAGATCTGCATTAGGAGAGTCTTGAAACTTTGCACATGTAATCCTTATACTAATGTGCATAGTCTAACAAAACGCAGACTGGATTCGGACGGTGGGTGTGGTACCTCCCATACAAAGTGAAAAATATCGTGTACCTAGAGAACTACAATATCTAGCGTCTTGAAAATTTGCACAAGTAACCCTTATAGTAATGTGCCTAATCTAACAAAATACAGATTTGTTTAGGATAGTGGGAGTGGTACCTCCTATAAAAAGTAAAATATTGTTATCGTGTTATTACGCATAGTCTAGCAAAAAAAGATTGGATGGGAACAGTTGGCGTCGTAACTTGCATGTAAACTAAAAAAGTTTTGTCGTGAGAATACCGTGCGTATTCGTTGGCCATATTTTTTCTCTAATTGTTTATTATATTTTTTGTGGATAGGTGTAGCGAAGCGCACCGGGCATAACTAGTTAATTATTAAAATTTTAAATGAAATTTCGTTTATTGGTGAAGCAATGTTTGTTATATATTCTTTATGACTTTTACCCTGAAAATAAAGGGTGTTTTTTATAGAGGTATAGAACTTTAAGTTGGCATTACTTTTTAAGATGGCGACCGATTTAACAGCTGTCAAGTGATTTATTCTCAGTTTGGTTTGGCAATTCATGATGAATAGACTCACGCCTGAACAACGCTTGCAAATTGCAAAAAAAACGAGATTACCGCTGTTCCCGATTTTCATAAGCAAATTTTGTTTAGCGATGAAGCGCACTTCTGGTTGAATGGCTACGTCAACAAACAAAACTGCCGCATTTGGAGTGAAGGTAATCCTCAAGTGTATGTCGAAACACCGTTACATCCAGAAAAACTGACTGTTTGGTGCGCTTTATGGGCTGGTGGAATCATTGGTCCGTACTTTTTCAATGGTGATCGGTATAGATCCATGATTACATGATTGAATAACCATGATGTCCAGGACAATGTGGTTTCAACAAGACGGCGCAACATGTCACACAGCTCGTGCCACAATAGATTGATTGAAAGACACGTTTGGTGACCGCCTAATTTCACGTTTTGAACCTGTGAATTGGCCTCCAAGATCTTGTGATTTAACACCGGTAGACTACTTTCTGTGGGGCTATGTAAAGTCATTGGTCTATCCGGATAAGCCACAAACGCTTGACCATTTGGAAGACAACATTCGCCGTGTTATTGCCGATATACGGCCACAAATGTTGGAAAAAGTCATCGAAAATTGGATGTCTAGATTGGACTACATCCGCGCCAGCCGTGGCGGTCATATGCCAGAAATCATATTTAAAATGTAATGCCACAAGATTATCTTTTGGATAAATAAAATTCATGTCAAACGAGTAATCCATCTATACCTCTATAAAAAAACACCCTTTACAAGCTTTTTCGGCTTGTCCACGTTATTTAATCTTTATGATTTTTATTTAAAAAAGAAAACATGAATTAATGAAATATATATGTGAAATATATGAAAATATATGTATCTATTCCCAAATTGTATTAGAATCAAATATAAAATTAAATGTTAATAATTAAATAAATAAATTAGACTTGTTTGTTGTTTATCTTTTTCAGTAACACTACTCAATCAGTTAATATCGATCAGCACGGTCTTCAGGGTCGTTTGTTGTTGAGTGATTTCAAAAGACGCTGTTATGAAAGTAAAGGCAGCGAGTTGTTACATAAATAAATTTCCATAGCTAAGCTGTCATCAATTTATTCCCTTCTCCATTTACTTTAAATGTGACACCATTTTGTATGATTTTAATTTAAATCATTAAAAACAATACAAGTTTAGTTTTTAAGAAATTAATTTATATTTAAATGTATATGCATCTATTTCAAGTAAGACATCATAAATGTTAAAAATATTAATAACTATTTTTGCAAAAATAAAACAAACCCTGATCAACTTAATGATTTATATTATTTTTGTTTTTTTAATATAAAAAATATATATTGTTTTTTTTTATTACAACTTTAAGTTTTTTTTTTTTTTTTTGTAATATTTATAAAGATTATTATCTTTAGATTATAAGAATATTTAATTATTTTTTATTTGTTGTAAAACTTTTAATTGCAATATTTAAACAAAAAAACAAAATGTACAAAATTTTTGAGTTCTTTTTTTCTTTTAAGTTTTAAATAAAGTCTTTTTTTTAAGAACCAATATAAATATAAATATATAAATAAAAATGTAAATATATATAAATGAAATAAAAGCCGAAACTTATGGCAAAATAAGCTGTATAAAAGTTTAAAGGTAAACATGTGTATCATTAAAATAATCTTTGGTTCTTTGCAAAACATAAAGAATAAGTTTTTTTTTAATGGATTCATTTTAGGGTTCCCTAATTACTGGTGCTACGAACCAATATAATATAATAAGATCCCCTATGATCACTTATTAGATACGTGACTAAATTTTATTCCGTCACAAATGCGATAATACGGCCTCCCTGGCCTTATTGCTTTTTTATTATTAAATTTTTATTAAATACTAAAAGTGGAGGCAAATTGAAGAGCATGTAGTAGATTGAAATCACAGTTAGATAACTGATTTTAAATCACATGCTTAGAAATAATTTCGTGTGTAGAACAAATTATTGTGATTTGAAATCAATTTAAGAAAAAGTGACTCTAGAACAGGCCTGATAAAGTAAAAAACTAAAGGGTGTTCCCATTCAAGAAACATAATATTTTGCCTTTTCAATGAATTTTAAAAGAAGACTTTAAGCAATTTAAATTTACATCGCAGTTGCCATTTAAAATCAGTACAAAATCGTCAAATAAAAAAAAATAAAAAAAAAAAAAATCGTCAAAATCGATCAATCAATAATAAAAAAAAAACCGAGGATGCAGATATATGTATGAGGTGTTTGGGTACCTTTTAAACGAAAGAAATTTTTTTCGAAATAATGTTAAAGTCATGCAAATTCGAATGATTTCCTTTTCGAATCGAAATACGCAGTACCCCCCCTGTTTTCACCATCTTTTTGCTAAAGTATTGAAGTATTTTGCTTGTTATTGAAGTAATATCTTTATGCTGGGCATCTTGCAATAATTTTGACTATTTTAACGAAATTTTCGTTAATAATACCAAGGTTAGCTTTGTTAGCGAATGTACCAACAACCTATCAGATAACAAAGATTATTTAATGCAATTCTAGTACTTGGAATTTTTTCATTGGCATTGAGTTTTCATTGGTGTTTTTGAAAATAATTGCGATGAAAAAAATGACACTACCATTTAACGCTACTGATTTATTTTTAACTAGCTGTGGCCGCCACTTCGATGGTCAATCCACAGCAATCCACACCAAAGACCCTTACTTTACTTGGTATTGCAGTAAGGTAAAGTAAGTATACTTACAATACTTGGTATGCATACCAAGCGTTTTGTATTTCCGTCCATAATTCGGTTAAATTTTTGGGTTTAACACCAGTTATGTGTTGCTCTACATCGTTCCAAAGGTTCTCCATAGGATTAAGATCCGGCCCAGAAAACGCAGCCCAAACCATCACGTTTCCACCACCATGCTTTACGGTCTTCGAGGTGTACCTGGGATTGTGTTGCATGTTTGGAGGACGTCTTACATCTTAGACACGTGTGGCTTGTGTTGTACAATACATCCACGCAATTTTTGTTCATTAACTCTTCTTCTAATTGTTCGTGAGCAGACGTAGATACCAAATCTTTTTGAAACTTCCCTTTGAATTTCAGTTGCGGTTTTAAAGGGGTCCGCAACTAAAGCTCTATAAATAAGGGTGTCCGCTCTACGTGCGTTTTTCTAGACCTAGCACACTGTGGAACATTTTTGTTTGTCCCATTGGCTTGAATATGACTGAGTGCATTGTACACCATCTTTCTAGAGCAGTATAATATGGAAGCTATATCAAAAACGGTGCTTCCTTTCGATTTCATATAATGAATAACTTTACGCAGCTCCTCTGTGCACCATGTACCTTTAGACATATCTAATTTTCGTTTTACGTTTTTTTAATAAAACCTATCAATTAAAGTATTAACAAAACTTACCAAGAAAAATTATGAAAATGTCGAATGTGCTAAATTAGTGTCCAGCTCAGATTAAAAACTTCTTGCAATAAATCAAAAATTTAAAAAAAAGGGGCAAAAGAGAATAGAAAAAATAACGGTAGAATCTGATGACGCTATACACAACACTAAACATCTTACCCACAAGTGTTGTGTATGGCGTGATCAGATTTTTTGCCCTTTTTATTAAAATTTTTGATTTATATATATATATATATATATATTATATATATATATATATATAGTTTAAACCAACGATGTTTGTGAAATTAACTTAAATGTCAAAAAGACCAGTATGACCACTTTAGATTTCGTTCGTAATTTCAGCTCGAAATTACTTAATTTCGTGGCAGCCTGAACGGGCTATAACAGAAAAAATGCAAAAAATAACTCCACACATCTCAAGATTATATACGAACCAAGGCGAATTCATACCAGGTGTGAGCGGTAGGACAACAATTACAACAAAACAACAACTTTGACATTAGATTAGCAGATATGAAACAATGTATTTTTTGACAAGACATTAGCAAAAAACGAGAGAAAAAATAATCAGCTGGGCTATCGACTCCACCTGGTATGAATTCGCCTTGATACGAACTCTGATTTAAATTGTTTTGTGAGGTGTTTAAAACTAAAACACTTCAATGCAAGGCACATTCATCACGCAACCTCACTACGAAGGGGAAATATTAAGGCGAAAATTTTTAAATTTTTTTTATATGGAGTTTGATAGTTCAATTTCCATTTAAGGGAAAAATTGTAAGTTGAACTTTCAAAATCCATATAAAAAAAATTGATTATTTTCGCCTTAATATTTCCCCTCCCTAGTGAGGCTACCTGTTTAATATGCCTTGACTTCAATGTATGGCAAAACATCTCAAAAACAACTTGTTTTGCTTTTAAACATTTCAAAACTGCTTAAACACCTTAGTGTAAACGCCACATAAGAAAGAATAATTTTAATTACAAATTAGGTGATTGATATTAGATAAAAATAAAATAAAATGTTCAAATATTCAATATAATTAATTATTGTTAACTTTTTTATTAAATAATAATACAAAATTAGCTCCATGCATGGCAATTATAGTGTTAATTCAAGTGTTGCAAAGTGGCAAAAACACGCACAACACACGTTTCAATATAACGGTTATACTTAACAGTTACCAATTGCAGAAATACCAATTATTAAATCGTTCGAGTATTTGCCATTTACATTGTACTTCACCCATACATACACATTAAGGCATTATAAAACAGTTTTGTTGTCACTGTTGCAAATAAAAAAAATAAAAGTAGTTAAAAGTTCTTGAATATCAATTTAAAATAAAAGTTTTTATTAATTTAATATTAATATTTAATATTTAAAGTTAAATTAATATTTTTTGTGTTTGTTTTTTGGTGGTGCAAAAGTCGTTAAGATATTTATTTTCTCGGCAGTTAAATTATTTTTTTTTTATTTAGTTGTAGTTGTTTGGCTTTTTGTGTGGCATATAGCCGACATTGACGACCTCGTTAGAGGCCAATATGCAATGTTCTCGTTAAATTTGCGGTGAAAACTCTTTTAAACTATTTCCTGTTCGCAGTAAATGAAGTTGTAAGAATAATTTCAAAAAATTAAAGTTGTGATATTTATGTGTGTTTCTTTTTTTATAAAAAAATAAATAAATAAAATTATAATAATCAAATATACAAATTCAATATGAAAATTAACACAAAACAACTATTAATTCAATTAATTTTGTTTAAATGTGCTGGGGAAGAAAAGAGTATTATTGATTAAAGAAGAAACTTTTTGAGCAGAAAATGGTATGTATTTAGTAGAATTATGTGTATAAGTAGGTGTATTTTAAATTTTATTTGTATTTTTAAAAACAATTTAAAGAGCTTTTAAGTCTTTTGCGAAAAAATAACCTTTATTTTGCACAAACAACGGAAATGTTTAGAAATTTAAAAACACCAATTAAATTCTACCTGGGTTTGTTTATTGATTTTTCACAAAAACTGTTACAGTTATTTTCTTTCTTACACTTCCTTGTTTTCACCCCTTCTAACTGTTTTATACACAAGTGGTTTCTTAATATAACTCTGGCCGTTGCAATCACATGGTTTTAGCTGTTTAAAAGATGTATTTTTAGTTATTTTTAGCAATACCTATTTAATTATTATTTTATTGTATTAAACATACGAGGGAAAGTCAATGAGTCTGTAAAAACATATAAAGCGGTCAAAGAAAGTATTCGACAGTAAATCTTATTTTTAAAAATCATTTATTGTGTTACATGCAGAAAAGAATTTAAAGCATTTAGCTGTATTTTTTTTTATTGCATTGAATGTATTCTCTTATTAAAAGTTACAAAAATAAATAATATTTGAAGATGTGAGATAGAAAATCGCTAAAATTGAAAAGCAAAAAAAAAATTCGACATCAGTCATTTTTCGTCACCTTTGCATTAATATGTTGAATATGCGTATTGTTGTTGTTGTAAATACCGTTAGGAGTTTAGATTGAAGCTGTTTTCAAGAATTATTTTCATTTAGTTTCACGTAGTTACAAAAATTGGACGCAAAGGAGGAGAAACTTCTATTGAAATAAGGAATTTAATAATCCTCCATTTTGAATTAGGCAAATCGGAAAATTCTATTTCAGAAATCATTGGAAGGCCACGGACTACTGTCCATTATATAATAAAAAAACACAAAGAAGCAAAAACAGTTGAAAAAGAGCCTAGGAGTGGTCGTCCACGGAAACTTACAGAGGTACATGAGCGACAAATTGTGCGTAAAGTGAAAAAAAAATCCAGAGTTAATGCATCAACATTAGCCAAAAATACCCAGGAATATGCAGGCATATCAGTTACTCCCCAAACAATAAGAAATGTTTTAAAGAAGAACCAATTTCATGCACGATCGGCTAGGAAGAAACCTCACATCTAAAAAAAAAAATCGAAATATCCGATTAGAGTTCGCTAAAAAGTACGCAAATAAGCCAATAGAGTTCTGGATGAATGTAATTTTTGCTTATGAAAGCAAATATAATCGTTTTGGATGTGATGGTAAGGTTCTAGTATATCAAAAACCAAATACAGAGTTGGAGGAAAGAAATATGGTGCCAACGGTTAAACACCGTGGAGGTGGTGTTATTGTCTGGGGATGTATGGCAGCATTAGGAGTGGGTAATTTATCATTCGTTGATGGAATTATGGATCATTTGAAATACAATGACGTTTTGAAAGAAATTTTGTGTCCCAGCGCAGAAATATTAGGACTTGCAGGCAAAATAAAGTTTTATCAAGATAATGATCCAAAACATTCTGCAGTGAATACAAAACTATGGCTTTTGTACCACTGCCCGGAAGTGATAAAAACGCCGCCACAATCTCCAGATCTTAACCCAATTGAACACCTTTGGGGTCATCTGAAAAAAAAAAATTGAGATCTCGCGAGTTTACAAATAAAAACCAAATGAAGGAAATTCTGCACTATGAATGGTATAAAATTAATCCAGGATAAAATTAATGTCATTGGTAAAGTCTATGCCTGAACGTTTAAAAGAGGTTATACGACGAAAAGGAAGAGCAAGTCGTTACTTGAATATCAATAATAGTTTAATTTTAAAATAAGTTTTGAAATGTCGAATACTGTTTTTGTTTCTGTTTTTAGCTTAAGTTGTAAATATTATGTCTTTTTGTATTAGTAGTTGTAAAGATCTTATGTTTTTTATTGAATTATATTCTTTGTTCGTTAGTAAATAAAATTGTATGTTAATTTTGACACTAAACAAAATCTAATTTGTTTTTATTGAAAAACAAATAAAATTTTATCTATGTCGAATACTTTTTTTGGCCACTGTATGTATTCCATAATTTTGAGAAGATATCTTCATTCCTATCTTCGACCAAGTAATTTCTTTGAAATTGGTAATGGATCAAAGGAACATTAAAGAACAATTTACAACTTAAAACTTTTATTTTTGCCCTTTTGTGTGGGCACTCGAGTATTTTTATATTATAAATGTAGAAGAAATTACGACGCAGACTGCTTCCCTAAAGGGTACCATATCGATCCGCTTCCGCCCTCAATAATTATAGGCAACCGATTTGTTATTTATGGCAACCTACTTTCATTGAGTCATGTGCTACCACCAGCCTTTACTCTTGACTTTAGTTATTTCAGACTGACGTTTGGTAACTGTCGTCCTTCTTTCTCAACTGAAAGTCTGAAGTAATTGCTATAATTTTTCAAGGCTCTGGTCCACCGTTGCATCCACATTTAATAGGCTTCTACCAATGCTACTAAGTTTCATGCTAGCCAGCGCTGGGCATTCAGACACAATGTGCGCTATCGTCTCAGCTTCTTCCAGGAACAGTCAGAAAAGATAATAATCTTCGATTTTATCTTGGCTAGGTTACACTTGAAGTTTCCATGACCTGTGACAGTTAAGCATTTATCTAGCTTAAGGTACTTTTATTAGATATATTTGAGCCCCTTACCTGAGGCCTTCCTGTCAAGACGGCACCCGAGCTTTATCTTTATGGGACACTAAAAAGGGAGTTGTTTTTTCTAGATTTCCAAATATATAAAAGTAACTTTTTAAATCATATCGTATACTAAATCATAAACAGTCACAATTCGAAATCGTTTTTATTATAAACCTGTTCGCAGATCAAATCTTTAACGACCATGCCTCGATATATTGATTGCTAGCGCGCTAGTCTATTTGTCTGAAGGTTGCGTTTTCGATTCCCGTCAACGATTCTCGTTGTTTTCTCCATGAAGGGCTTGGAGCCAAATTTTATAGGGTTGTCACAAGCAAATACAAATTTCGTTTGCTTAACTGTCCTCTCTAAAGCCTAGTACTCTGTTCGAATTTGTGAAAAATGTTGAGCAAAAATTATTATTTCACAAGGAAAATTTTATATTTAAAATGTAATGTCTCTCTTGCATTTTGGAAGAATTTTACAATTATATTGTTTTTAAGTATAACACATTGTTTTACAAATGTTTGAAAAAGCTGTTTTTGAAAAATTCCTCATGAAATAATGCCGATTTGCTTAATTCACAGATTTGATAAAATGTTGCCAGTAAAAGTTGCGAGAGTACTACTTCTCGGTTTATTCCCTAACAAGGTCCTTAGCAAATAAAGGCAAAACGACCATCCACTTATTTAAGCAACTCATGCTGGGCCTCTTAGAAGCCCCATTCGGACCGACAAATCAAATTTTTCCTGGTTGTTGTAACAGCTCTTCTGTTGCTGAAAGGTCTTCTCTGTGGAAAACTTCCCGTTTTAAACTTCTGTTGCCGAGTTAAAGCCAGGATTTACTATCCTTCGCAATCGTACGATTCAATCTCAAAAAATCTGACAGAATTCTCTCTTACTTCAAAAATCGTTTCAGATGGCATGGAGAAAGATTTTTATAATGAAAAGATTATCAAATCGTACAGACCTGTCAAAAAGTCTGACACACATATGTATACATTTCTATCTAGCATACTTTTGGAGCACACATACCATTTTTGACGGATTAAACGACTGAGTATGACAGTAAATCATGGCCTTTAATAAGACCGTGTTACTAGTGACAACCTCATTCGGGAGACCTGAACATTTGTCGTCATTTGTGCTTTAGATGGATTTGATCCCCATAGTATCTATCAAGCCTTTCTTTGTTTTCGATGATGGCTTTTTAACGTTAAAAAAAATTTCTATCAGTGATATTTCCTTTTTTCAATTAATTTTTTTGGCAGTTTAAGCCGCACGGGTTCGTTAAGTTAGGTTCCACAGGTTGACTCACTTGAGTCCTAGCGGTCTCTGTAACGCCTGCGGCAAGATCCTTAGGGATCCTGCAGATATACACGTGGTCTAGTGAAAATATTACAGCCTTGGAATGCCTAGAAAAGCCGTCCTTTCCGTATAAAGTGCTGGACAATGCCATATGAGGTACTTCGCCATCTCTCCCTCCTCCTTGTCCTAATAACTTCTATAGAAGCCATTATATGTGGTATTTAGTTTCCTAGCGTGGACACCAATTACGCAGTAACCTGTCAGCATAGCCACTAGTGTGTCCATCTGTCCTCGAGGGATCAGTAGTAGCCCCCAGTAGTCCCTGCTGAAAGTTGTCTTTACAGCAGCTTAGTAGGACGCCGACTAGTTGATTTATCTTCTGATCCCTCAGGCAGGTTCAAAATCTAGCAAGTTCGTCTTGCAATCTCATCTAGAGACAGGCATTCGCGAACCAATCTATACGATGTCTGGGTCGGCTATGCTGTCGGTGCAAATCCGTATATATCTCTGCTGTATATCCTATTGTACCTCAGCCAGCTTGCCTTCCTTTTCATGGCAGAAACTTCGGTTTTAATAGTGCTGCATTGGCTTTTGCAGCCTATACTTCATCCTAGTCTGAAATCGTAGGATAATGACGTCTTTCCTCACTCCAGTGTCCGATTTTGAACCGTCTTTAAAAACTAAGCCGCACGGGTAAAATTGTGCAGGTAATACGGCAGGAGTGTGGTCAAAAACCATCCTTACAGGTACACAGTGGTTTCAAAACTTTTTATTTTGGAAATAATTTGGTAGCTCATGAACCACTAAAATTATCTTAATGATATTTTACAGAGGCAAAGCAGAGGTGTTTTTGAGCGCAGCTGCGAGGCGTTCAAAAATGTCTACTGCAGCTTGTTTTTAACCGTACATTTTCAAACATGTTCGTTAAAGTCGGCTCGTGTGTGTGTAATGATGCAATTAAAAATTTTAGTTTGAATAACTTCAAGTTTTATATGCAATTAATAAATAGGCAATATTGGGCTTGGAAGAAACTAACATAGATTGAGGAGAATCGGTGAAGCCACTTCTATAGGAATTTTTTATTCTGTTGGGTATTAAGGAGAATAAATCATTCCTGGGAAGATATGGATGATAAGAAGGTCTTGCGGGAAATTTGGTTCAGGCTGGACGCGAAAAAAACTAAGCTACTTTTGGGTTTGGATAGAAAAATTCTAAGAGTCGTGGTAAGTGTGATCACCGGCCATTGATCCATTAGAGCAAGAACCAGTAGATGGGTTGTCTGCTCGGTATTACAAGGCCACAGACTTAAAAGTCTAGGCTAAATATTTCACGACAGTCTCGACGACACGGTCAGCGCAAACAGTATTATATCGTTGGATTTATCAGAGAAACCGGTTGAATGACTGATTGGTAGCAGGACGCATATACATAGGTCTCCCTTTATCTTTTTCTTTAATTTTAGCTAGTTGAAGGGAATCACAAGGTACCCTCTTGACGTCCGAGTTGTTGATATTTTTGTCACAACCTTTTTAACCGAACCTTATCTGCTTTAGAGGGCTGTCAAACTAATATACGCAGCATGCTCAAAATTAGACAGTAGCCCAATAACCCAGTAAAAGAATATAGATAATGGACGCAGTGTTGCATTTAAAGTTACTGAAAAATCAAAAAGTCTCGCAATTATCACACTGCTCTGGAAACTGATTTTCGTTGAAGTGAATTCATTTTAGACTTAAGTTTGTATCCTTAGTTCTTTTAACATCCGACTATAATTTGAAAAAAATTCTTTATCCAGTAGCCTGAAATGTGGAACTAAATGTGAACAGCTAAAAGCCAATATGGGAGAAAGTGACAACGAAGAAAAGAAGGCCAACAAAAGCGGTACAGCTGAAGCTGCGAAAACTACTGCAAAAAAGCAAGAAAATGAGTTTTCGGAAATGGACGGCAAAAGAGGTGTGTATTTGTTTACAGTACACGATTTTCTAAATTACTTGTCTACCGATAATTTTTAATTTAGACGATTACGACAAGCCGGATAAACAGTCACAAAAGACTTGTGCGCAAACATCTAAAGATGATGTCAACGCTAAGGCAAGCAACGATACCAAAGAGACGAGTTCTGCAAAGCAGGCCAATCATCCGAATATTGCATCATCTAAGGATACGTTTAAGAGCAAAGAACCAATACGTGTTGGTTTCTACGACATCGAAAGGACCATTGGAAAAGGAAATTTTGCAGTGGTCAAATTGGCTCGACATCGAATAACAAAAAATGAGGTATTTAAACATTGAATTTAATTTAAATTAATTAATCGAAATAAGAAATATTAAAACTTTTTTTAAGGTTGCCATTAAAATAATCGATAAATCTCAACTAGATACTACCAATTTGCAAAAAGTTTATCGTGAAGTGGAAATAATGAAGCGTCTAAATCATCCCCATATAATTAAGTTGTATCAGGTAAAGTGAATATAATAATTTAAATGAATTTAAACTTAACAATTGGAATTATTTTGTTAAGGTGATGGAAACGAAAAATATGATTTATATTGTTTCGGAATACGCAAGTCAAGGGGAAATATTTGGTAAGTCAGTTTTCATTACTTAAACATATTTTTCACTATTCTGACAAATTTTGTTAGATGTCCCAAAATTTTCCGCTATTTTAAAGTGAAGTAAAGGGTTGGAAACTCTGAAAAAAACGACTTGATATTTATAGCTGACAATTTTGGGTTACTATAAATTAAGCAAGGCGAATCTAAGGTGACATCGCCGCGACAATCAAAACAACACCAAAAAAACACCCACATGCATGTTGATGTACGGCAGATGCCAAAAGCACTAATTAAAATATTACATCCAACAACTAAAAACCCTTCTTCCATACCTTGTTTAGCAATGACAAAAAAAGTAAAGCAAAAAATAATTAAATTCGCCGTGCTGCCACCTAGTAAAATGGATTCGCCTTGTTTTTTATAGAGGTATATAACTTTAAGTTGCAATAAAACAACGATGGATTATTCCATTGGCCTTGAATTTTATTTATCCGAAAGATAATTTTGTGGCATTACATTTTAAATATGATTTCTGGCATATGACCGCCACGGCTGGCGCGGATGTAGTCAAATCTGAACGTCCAATTTTCGATGACTTTTTCCAACATTTGTGGCCGTATATCGGCAATAACACGGCGAATGTTGTGTTCCAAATGGTCAAGCGTTTGTGGCTTATCCGCATAGACCAATGACTTTACATAGCCCCAAAACGTTAAATTAGGCGGTCACCAAACGTGTCTTTGAATAAATCTATTGTGGCACGAGCTGTGTGACATTTTTCGCCGTCTTGTTGAAACCACATCTCCTGGACATCATGGTTAATCAATTCAGGAATGAAAAAGTTAGTAATCATGGCTCTATACCGATCACCATTGACTGTAACGTTCTGGCCACCATTGTTTTTGAAAAAGTACGGACCAATGATTCTACCAGCCCATAAAGCGCACCAAAGAGTCAGTTTTTCTAGGTGTTTCGACATACACTTGAGGCTTACCTTCACTCCAAATGCGGCAGTTTTGTTTGTTGACGTAGCCATTCAACCAGAAGTGTGCTTCATCGGTAAACAAAATTTTTTTTTAGCACAGAACCATTATTTTCGAAATAAAATTGCACTATTTGCAGGCGTTGTTCAGGCGTGAGTCTATTCATGATGAATTGCCAAACCAAACTGAGAATAAATCACTTGACAGCTGTTAAATCGGTCGCCATCTTGAAAAGTAATGCCAACTTAAAGTTCTATATCTCTATAAAAAACACACTTTATAAAGCAGAGTCGTAAAGTACCCCGTTTCAGTCGTAAAGTTTTTTAAGGTGGATAAACAATGCGTTTGCGTCATTGTCATTATTGCTTAAAGGCAGTCAGACCCTCCTTCTTTCTAGGCCTTCGGGTAATATACGTCTTACTTTAACATTGGTTGATTGCTCTGCCTCGTACTTCGGTACAGTTATAAGAGGTTGCATAAATCAGCTATGGTTATTTACTTTATTTACGTCTATAACTCAAAAAGGGAAAAATCTAAATTAAAAGCCTTATATTGGTGGAGCACCATACAAAACTCAAATTGCTATGTATAGCCTATACGATCGTTAGTGAGTTAGTCTGCAGATCCTTGAGGAGGCGTAAAACATAAACCTTATTATTTCGTATTAGTTTGGGAGTTCTGACTTTCTATACAAATGTATGTATATGTATGTTGGCTACAGATCCTGCAGGTGACGAAATATTTTTTAAATCAAAAGTCGTATATAGGTGAGGAACTATACAAAATTGAAAATGTTATACATATATTCTTCGGTTCGTTTACCCTGGAAATATAAATATTTTAGGCTTGTTTGTGTTTTGAGATCTTTATGATTAAAAAAGTAGCGCTTTAATTTAAAAAGTAGCTCATTTAATAGCAATCAGTCCGTCCTTGTTTCTTAGCCTTCAAGTAGTTTACGCCTCACTCTGACATTGGATTACTTTAACAAACTGCACTGCGGTACATTTATTGTTTGTTGTGTGAATCAGCCCCGTGCATTCGAGACAGTGATCTTATCACCAACGACGAGATCATAGAAACAAGAACCACTTATGCCGCCGGTCTAAAATCCTGACCAAACCGCAACTTTTTTTTGGTGGTTGCATTGTCATTTTGTGAACTACGTAAAGGTTTGCGACGTCTCATATTTTGAAATTTTGCTTGTTAATTAGCAATTCCTTCAAAAATGCACAAATCTTGTTCAGTTTCACTTCGTAGACACTACTTTTCGAAAAAATCGGGAGATGCTAAAGCAAATGATCTCGGAGGCAAATAATGTAGCCATGTTGTAAAATGATGCGTTCTGGAAACTTGGTGCTCAGTAGCTCGATTGTTTCTGCTGATGTGATGAATGTGGTACCGTTTTGTCGTTCCCGAAGGCATCTGACATCCACATATACCAGTCGATACCATAAGAAAGCGTTATCATGTTCTGATATCTTACACCATTGACTGATAAGACATTTTCCGTAAATTTTTTGAGGTCAATTACAACTTCAAACCATAAGGCACGTTCAACTGTTATTCTTTGGAACGGTATCACTACCTTTTGATTAAACTCTCTTAGATTTTTCGTTGCGCAAAAACTTGTTTAAGAATCCGTTGTGGTTAATCATAAACCGATTTAATGTCTGTTGGTGGTCTCAGTGCTGGCCATTCCCACATCTGAGCCTTTACTAAGCAAGTATCATGTTCTTCGATTTTTATCTTGGCTAGATGATATTTGAAGTATTCATGACCTACAGTTATTTAGTTAGCAACTTTCTGGCCTTCGGACGAGGGGGTATTGCCTCAGGAGTACCTTTTTAAGATCTTTCTGACTCTTCCATTGATCTGTAAAAACCGAAGTTCCTTTTAATTTTTGATGTTATTGTATCATTTTTAAAAAATATTTTACGCAGATTTTATTGCAAAATATGGACGAATGTCGGAAACAGCAGCACGTTTTAAATTCTGGCAAATCCTATCAGCTGTGGATTATTGTCATAAAAAAGGAATTGTTCACAGAGATCTTAAGGTAAATAACTACTAAGAAAATTCCTCTGTTTTTGTATTTTATAATGAATTTTTTTCTTTTAAGGCTGAAAATCTACTTTTGGACAATAATATGAATATAAAAATAGCCGATTTTGGATTTTCAAATCATTTTAAAGAAGGCGAGTTACTTGCAACCTGGTGTGGCTCACCGCCATATGCAGCACCCGAAGTGTTTGAAGGAAAACAATATACAGGACCAGAAATTGATATATGGGTATGTAAAAGAAAGAAAGAGAATTTCTCAAATTATTCGAATAAAAATTATTAGTCGTAAAACCTAAACTTTGACAAATAATTGGTTGTATACCTCAGTAGTGTAACAGATGGTGCTTCTTATCTAAATAGATACTCCAAGTTTTGTTAGCGTTCCTGTTATAACCAGGATACTTACACTTTTGTTGAATTGATTTAACGTAGTCTTCTTTACGCCCGTTTCAGTTCATCATCTGATTCTCCATTTTTTTTTTTGAACTTAAGGTAAGATTCGACAAGGTACTTTAAATATGCTTCAATTGGAGAGAAGCAATGTTCTCATTCAAATCGATTCTTTTTCCCCAGAGCTATTTCCTTAAAATTGGGAGAGAAAAATCTAAAGAATAAGCTGGATCCGATAGCAATTTGGAGCTTAAACCTTCGATAGTACATTATTTTGATGGAATATCACAATGGGAGTGTGTTTTTTTCTCGATATCTTCGCCTAATTGGCCCAGTAATGATAAATAATGTTTTCATTTTTCCTTTTTCTATTCACTTTTTTCACCTTCGTTTTCATTAGTGAATTGTAGATGGATAAATCATACCATGATTACATATATATGAGTCGAAAAGGAACCCATTATGGAAGTGGTCTGCTTCGATATTCGCAATAGGTAAGCTGATTTTCAAATAATACGATCCTCTAGTGCGTTCAACAGAAAAGACATTCACGAAAATCGTTTTTGGGCCCTCAAATATCTTGTCTGTTGCGGTTTTAGTATAGTCTTAGAACAACATATTGTTGTTATCCATATCATCCATTTGTAATATCTACGAAATATCGATTTTCGAGAGACTAGAAATTGACTGCTTCGGTTTCTCCTGAACACTAATGGCTGCGATTTTTTCGACAGTGCTACGTTATTGTTCACTGAACCATTCATCAATAGTCGATTGGACAGAATGATTACCTTAGGTTAGGTATGGAAGCATAATAAATCATGATCCAATTCTAATTTTTCTTGGAGAAACCGTCAAGCTGCAATATATGTAATAACCCGGCCGATTCTCATAATGAATCCCAACTTAGCTCTGCATCAAGAGCCTCTTTGTAAATAATAACCAGTTTTATTTTGATACTGTGACTCTTTACAATATGAAGCTTCAGAGCTGCCTGGCTATCGTCATAAATAGTCAATTTCTCACCTTCAATCACGTTCTTAGACAATAATTCTGTGGGATTTAAATTATTATTCTAAAAGCATATATGACCTACGTATGTCTATGCCCCGCAAATAAACACGAGCTTCCTTGCTCTCATCTATATACAAGCCATCTGGAAAAAATGTATATTAAATCCAATACACGATATTCCGCTTGGATAGTCTTATTGTGGAATTCAACTGGTAATGTTTTGCCAAAATCAATTTCAGTGATCCTCATACAATCCAGTCCACTGGATTTCGCTTATATGACTCTATTGGGGTATTAGTGGTGATATGCCAATATCAATTTCAGTTATTCGAGATCTTCTTGTGGCATGTTGGCCCTAACCTTCTTACTCTTGACTCACTAATTCTTAAGAAACTCCTTGCTAATATTTCTGTTTCAAAATCCCCAATACTCTCCTACTTGTGATGAAAGGTAAAGCTTGTTTATTACTTTTAGTTGTAATACCTAATTTTTATCTAAGGGTTTCCGGCTCAAATCTTAGGCGCTAAGATTATTTTTAAGTATTTTCTATGTTGACATATTACAGGAAAATTTCCTCACCAAGTATTTTATCGCATCTCATAGTTTTGATAGTCTGAAATACTCCACCTTGTACTTTCTGGTGAAAAGAAGCAGTTGCGATTTACCGGGTTGACACCGAGTAACGACTTTTGCCAGATAATTTTACTTAATTCTACTGAAACAAAATAGACTTTAAAATTTTAAACACTTTTATGCTTAAGTTTTTAAAACCATAAGTATTTGTATTTAATTTTTCTTTCTAGTCTCTGGGTGTTGTACTTTATGTTTTGGTATGTGGAGCACTGCCATTTGATGGTTCGACATTACAGAGTCTTAGGGATCGTGTACTCTCTGGACGTTTTCGCATACCATTCTTTATGTCTTCAGGTAAACTTGAAATCGTCTAAACATAACAACGATGTCAACAGTTTTTAACTCACATTCAAATGTTTTTCATATTTCAGAGTGCGAACATTTAATAAGACGTATGCTGGTGTTGGAACCATCGCGACGTTATACCATCGAACAGATCAAACATCATCGCTGGATGTGTCCAGAGATTTTGGAACTATCAAATATAGCAAAGTTCAATGTGAATATGGACGGCACAACAAACATCGAACCCAACGAGGACATATTGCGAATTATGTCCGAATTTGCTGGCATACCACCGGATAAGACCAAAGCCAGTTTAAAGAAGAACAGTTACGATCATGTAGCAGCAATTTATCTTCTGCTGCAAGATCGGGTTTATAATAAGAAAATGGCACAAGAGAAACAACAAATTGGCGGAGGTCTTAATAACACCACCAGTACTAGCACTATTGCATCATCGTCATCACTACCAAAGTATGCCGGTGGAAATAAACAGCATTCCTTGGCTGGCTCCACTCTCTCAACTCTCTCCACTTTGTCAGCGTCCTCTGCAGCCGCTCAGTATTCGTCCAAAATGTTGTACAAACATAATAGCAAAGCATCCGGAGCAACTGATCAGCATCGGCTGAAATCGAATCATGTAGTACATGATGATCATGTTGGCAATAATCTGCACTTGTTAAAAGAACACTACAGTCTTTTATCCAAACTAAGCCGACAGACTTTGCTAAGCGAGCGTTCTTGTCCGGGAACGGCAACAGGAACAATTGAACATTTGCTGCCATCGAAAATAGTCGACAATCACCTAAAATATCATTCAGAAAAAAGTGGAGGTCGTATATCTCGCCAGGATTTAGGCAAAACCCAACGTCCCATAGTTAGTTCAACTTACAGTATAGACAATAATAAACGTTCAATTACAAACCTGAACAGTCGTGAGGTGCTTACATCGCATCACCGCCTAAATGGTGGACCACCAGTACGCGTTCTTGACGAACGCTCAATGCGTGAACGCATGTTTAGTGGAGCTGGTGGTATGGCTCATTTTAATATTGAAGAAAGTATCCTAAAACAGAGTTCAGAAGACTGTAGGCTTTTACTGCAAAAGGCCACTGCCATATCAGAATCCAAGAACAATAAACACCAACAAAAACAAATAACGACTGAGGACAAACAAATGTCCGATACCAAACTAAACGATTCCAAACCCCTATCGAGCTCAACCAGTTTTGATTCATCCGCTGTTTTAGATCAAAGTCTTAGTTTCCGTTACAAAATGTCAGCAGAAGCTACAAAACTATTCCAAACCCTTCAAGAAAGTCCTTTGCCTGTAGAAGTAAGTTGCTCTTAACCTAAAATATCAAAAAAGAGCTAAAAAGATTTGTCTCTTTCTTTTAAGGAATCGGGTAGCAAGGAAGGTGCTAAAACCAAATCAAATATTACTCTAAACTCGAATGGTGATACTAAGTCTCATCTGTCTGCTAAAAATCATGTGAAAAGTAATTCCGACAACTACAAAGGGTAAGAAAACGTGCGTTAATTGATTTTTCTGGTATTAAATATTATGTTCTTTATCTCTTCGTTTCGTTTCTTCAGTACAAATGGCAATGATAGATCCACAACGAAAGTTTCAACGAAAAAAGTGTCCGCTCAATGCAGTTCAAGTACAGACGAAGGTTGTGAAACTGACATGGTGGTTACTAATGACACCAAAGGTTGGTAGCAGTTAAAATAATATGTTATTGCCGATTTAATAAACAGACCTTGTTTTGCAGATACTTCGCAGTCGTCTATCGATTTAAGAAATCAACGCATTAAATCGTATGCCAGTAGTAGCTCCTCGAGCGGTGTTATTGGTAGTTATTCGAAAAGCTTAAGTCAAAATATAAGTAGAGCATCCTCGAAGAGTAATTGTTCAACATTTGAGAGCATTGATTTTAATTTGGTAACCAGTATAGATCTTGCCGGAAGTCTACCTTCGTGTGCTAGTAACTCAACTCTCGCAGCATCGGTCACTGCCGCCAGTACTGGTGGTGGAAGTAGTAGTGTCAATTCAGAACATATATCGGAACGTTCATTTTATAATAGCAATAATTCGTGTGTATATATGCCACCAGTTACAAGTACATCATCAATGTTGTCCACTAAATCGACACCCTATACCGATAAACGTTCACCGATACACTTCAGGTAGGCTTCTAATATAAAAGATTTCTTTGTATGTTTGTTTTGCACGTAAAAGAGGGCCCCAATTTTTTTTTCGTTGTCGATACCATTAAACTTTTAGCTGTAAAAATGTTTGTTTAAAATTGCCAACACTTAATTGCGTTAATAGATGGAAATAAATCTAGAGTGAATTACGGGACATTGCAAATCTTATTGTCAGTGCTTGGAAATATTCTCTTTAACTCGGAATCAACTTCTCAAATATTTAAAAATGTTTAAACATCCTTCTTTCTGTGTGTTCTGTGAATTCTCCTTTATCATCTTAAAATGCACAAGGAATAGTATCCACAATAAATATAAGCATGTACAATATGGGCCCCGTTCTTTGGTAAATCTGTCTAAAATGTTGAGGTCTCCAATTGTGCTAGGCTTGTCATTTTTTTCTTTTTCTTGTTTTCAAATCGATTTTCACAAGATGGATTTCCTAAAAGAATACAAAAGCTTTATATCGGGTCTTTTTTAGCTGCATAAAAACTATCGATATCGATAACTATGGCGCGACAGCTGAGAATGTAAAGTCATCATGAAACGTTTAACGCCAGAACAACGCTTCCAAATTGTGGAAATTACTTTAAAGAAACTAAATTTGTTTCGCGAAATTCATAGAGCACTTCTTCTATTCTTCGAGTATACATAATACCTAGTGAGCAGGCAATTTGTGCAGATGCTGATCGTTTTCGCACTATTTACTCTTCTCGATTCAAAAGCATCAACAAGACAAATAAATGTGTGTATTAAGGAGAATATGGCTACCGGAGCACGATGTATTGAAGATCTCATCGAATTCGACGTCGTTCTAAACTTGTTGGCCTTTCTCCTTCGAACAGGTGTACAATTTATCGGAAGGTTCTTGGCTTGGCGGCATCATCATTTCTTTCGAAATGAGCAAGGAGCCCTAGCCCTATTGATCCATGCTGACAAAAGTTTTGTTTTTAGAAATTAATCACCTAAACATCAAACACATTTGGTTCCAACTAAACGGAGTAGGTTACCATACAACACGCTTATCAATCGATTTATTGCTAAATTAATTTGTTGACAACTTCACTTTCAGAAGTGGTCATGTTCACTGGCACCCTCGTTCGTGCGATTTAATGCCTCTGGATTACTTTTTATGGAGCTATGTTAAGTCAATGGTTTATGATGACAAATCCAAGCATTCGTTTATGCCATATGACCAGATTTATTTTCAGAAGTAGTCAGAAGTTTAACTGATCGAAGTGAACAAGTAACTTGTAGCCGCGGCCTACAGATGCCAGAAATTAAGATTTCATTCCAACAATATTTCTGTCTTGTATTGTCTTTTTAAGTTCTCATACAGCTAAACAATCATGGAAAATCTCTAGCGGGTGTATTAAACTGTCATACGATTGACAGATCTGCCAACTATGTTATAATTTGTGCCAGGTTTGCCATTTTCACGTAAAGATTAACGCCGAAACAACACGTTTGCAAATTATTTTGAACTGTATCTCTGAGTTCGGGAATGTAATGTCGGAAAATTCTGTGACGAAGTCCATTTTTGGTTAAATGGGCATGAAAATTTCAAAGTTGCTATAATAAGAGTAATATATTCTTCATATACCTTTACATCTACAAAGAGCACTATTTGGAGCGCTTTACGGGTCAGTGCAATCATTTAATGTTTATTAAAAATAAAAATGTAGGAGGGAATACTGATGCCAAGCACTAATTTTATGGCTCCTTTTTCTACCACCTTCGTTTCGCAATGATTTCATTGCGTCACTAGTCTTTACTTTCGATTGTAGTGATTTCAGATTGTCGACTGGTAACTGATAATTTTCTACCTCATTACAGAGTCTCATGTAATTGCTTGTAATTAGTCTAAAGCTAAGGTTTCCCATAGCATCCACATTTAATATGTGTATGTCCGTGATCCTAAGATTAATGCTAACCAGCGCTGGACATTCACACATTGTGCGCTGCTCCTTTCACCTCTTACAGGCACAGTCAGCAGTGTTCTTGGATTTTCAACTTGGCCAGATGTTACTCACCCCTAAATGTAAGATAATTATCTTGCTTAAGATAATTATCTTGTTTAAGAAACCTTGATTATGTCGAAGCAACTTTTTGAACATCCTGCCACACCTTACGTATTTATTCGGTCAATAAAAACCGGTGTTCCTTCAGAGGCGCAGGTGAGTCTATATTAAAACAAGGGCGATAGGTATCCAGAGCTCTCCGAACTTAATTTAGCCGGCCTCCTAGCAGAGACTAGGAACCTACTCCCAGCCACCACCTCGAGGAAGTATAAGTCGAACTAAAGACAGTAGTTCGACACTTAGTGCCGGCGAGCCATACTGTTGTTCCTGCCAGACAACTTTTTAAAGGGGTCTTTGTGCGAACCCGTTATTTTACGAAATAGTTCAGTCAACTACCTTTAAATTATTTCCTTTGGGGTTACTTGAAGCCCTTTGTTTATGCCAACGAAGCAATAACTTTGGAAGTCAAATTTGTGGGAAGCTTTTGTCAATATCAACGCTGGTAATGACCTATTGGTAGATGTCGAGTTAAGTTTTTACGATGGGTTATATGAGGTATATTACATTGTTGTCCTTACAGCGGTTTCTACCAACTGACACGATCTGATATATCGCAGCAAGAATCTGTCACCACAGCAAACAATTGTACAACTATTTATTTTCAATGTTTTTTTTTTCATATTTTAAAACGCTAAGATTGTCTATTAATTCCAATTAAATTCTTTTTTTTCCTTCTTTTATTTTTACTTTCGAAATTTAGATTTAAGAATAATGTTATAGTTTAATATAAACATATTAAAAACTTTCTTTACGACTTAGCAGGGATGGACGTCGTGCAAGTGATGGCTTGGTAGCTCAAGGAATTGTTAGTGCAACGCGACCTCTTCACAATGGAACAACATACGGAAGTTATCGCTACGATACCCATAAGCGAAATGGATGGCTTGAGCTGCAACAGCTGCAGAGAGAAGCACAAACCCTTAAATCTAAATACAGATCAAATCTGCCATTGGATGAATTCAACAACTGTCAATTTCAACATAGTCAATTTTATACTCTGTCAAACAGAATACCGGTGGAATTCCATCAGCCATATTCTCCACATTTAGTGCGTGCAATGGAAAATGTGGAAAATTGCGCGGATAAAAATGGTACCATACATCCGTCATTATATCACTATTTGCGTTTTGATGCGGCCAATGTTGCTTATCCTGGCAGCATGCCAAGAGCCCATCACGAAAATATGCTGTACAATCAGCTAAATGCGGCCGCTATGCTGCCCATGCAAAAACCGCCGCTACAGCAACAACTACTGCAGCACAGATTGTTGCAGCAAAAGCGACAGCTGTTCCAAAAGCAATATGCTTTGGAAGCACATCTTTCACGGCCACATCACATTATCAGAGAGCATGGCTATAAATTAAGCTCCCATCCACATATTGTGCCTATTACACCGACATCTACACCACCGCCTCAGCCAATGCCACACCCAGATGAACTAATGGAATTGCAAATGCTCGAACGTAGCGGTAAACTTCATAACAACTCTTTGGCACCACTAGCGCCCTATTCCAACAACCATCATGGCACAATTAACAATCATTATATGAAAACATCGTACATTAAACAACAATCGGCAGATGTGGCTGTTGTGCCATTAGCTCGAAGCAGAAGCCCAAATATGATAAGACATGCTTCGGAAACATGGAATTCCTTAAATGCGGCGGCCATTGTACACAAGAAAATGTCACCGATCATAATGGAGAATGGAACGAGTCGTGGATCAACGTCAGTCTCAACGCCAACATCTGCGTTAGTTCCACCAACTCCACCACATGCATACCACGTAATTGTAAATCCATCATACGTTATATTTCGAAATTATTAATTAATTGGTCAACTGTATATTTCTCTTTCTTTCTTTTTCATGCAGCCAACATCTTCATCAAATTCATTAACATTAACATCAGTCTCAACACCACCGCCACATGTCACATCATCATTAACACTTACATCGCCATCATCAGCTTCATCCCCAGCACCTATCGCATCCTCGCTATCATTGACAAAACAATTATCTTCCACCTCATCCTCTTCATCTTCCTCATCTTCATCATGCACAACAGCAACAAATTTATATACACCGAATTGGCAGACTGTCATTAAACCGCTTAGCGAAAGTCCTATTTTAGAAATGGCCGAGCACATGGAATCTGTTTAAATGCACTTACCTTAAACGTATCCTCTCTTCTG
The DNA here is from genome assembly GCA_949628195.1 of Phasia obesa. Lineage (NCBI taxonomy): Eukaryota > Metazoa > Arthropoda > Insecta > Diptera > Tachinidae > Phasia > Phasia obesa. Next base: position 22,594,622 of record OX451218.1, on the reverse strand, counting down.
CATTAACATACATAAACTCTTATTTCCTCTTTGCTTCTTCTTCGAAGACCTGAGCCGTACTTATAGAAATTGTGACGCCTTCAAAATTTTTTTTCCTAAATTTTTATATGTTTTTTTAACAAATCTATCTATAAAAAGTAAAAAGAAATTTGCATTCCCGTTTTAGGGTTAAGTTTCTGTAAATTTTCTAATTTATTTGTGTTGCTTTTAACTTCATTTGCATATATGTGACTCCTCCAAGTTAATCCTTGATAAAGATGTATGCCAACCTATTTCACCTCCGAGTGTTGAGGTTCCATTTGGTTATTTATTCGTCTCTAGGCGGTGTGAATGTTATGTGAGTTAGTTTTTGCTCATAAGTCCTTATATTGCATTTTTTTTAAACAATACCAAATGAAATATATGGTGCTGTAGTTTTCGGGATTATATTTGAGGGCTTCCGGGAACTCTAAAAAGTCCGTATCGGCGGAAAATATCGATGTATGGTCCTGGTTGCTAGTTGGCGTATCTAAAATATACAACAAATAAATAATGAGTTCCAAAATACCACTTTGGGAAACTTTGGGAAACCTCGGCTTTAATTGGCTGAGTCGAGCTTAAGTTTAATTTATCAACCAGTTAAAAAACTTTTTAACAACTTTTGGGTAAGTCTTAATGCCATTTAATTAATGTAGGGTGATATCGAAGCAGACCGCTTCCTGAATGGGTCCCTTTATGACCTACTTTTATACTCAGTGATTGAGTCACGTGCTATCACCAGCCTTTACTCTTGACTCTAATGTTTTCAAAAGCTTAGTTCCCCCATGGTATCCACATTTAACAAGTTTCTGTCGTGATCTTTAGTATTATACTAGCCAGCACTGGGCACAAACTGTGCGCTATCGTCTCAGCCTCTTCTAGGCACAGACTGCAGGTAACATCATCTTCAATTTTTTTCATTGACCTGTCACTAACGCAGTTATCTAGCTACTTCCATTATATCTGGGGGATTACTGTGTATTTCGATTCGAAAGAAAAATCATTCGAATTTGTATGACTTTTCGAAATTTTTTTCTTTCGAATTGAAATACGCAGTAACCGCCCTGAGCTCCTTACTGGCCTTTCTTGACAAAGGGGATCTTTGAATACAATTCGATTGTGTCTACACGTAGTAGCCTCCCTCCACCTTTTCCGGTTTAGTGAGTTCACCCATTGTATAAGACCTTCGCTCGCATTAGGCTATTTCCCAGTGCTATTCGTGGTTCTGGTCCACAGAAATTTACAGAAAATCTCCTGCTTGCTGCCTTTATGCCATAATTTGTCAAATGCTTGTGACAGGTTTCTGGGCCTCTCAGTTTCTACATTTACTAATCTTTTAAGTTGTTCGATTATTCTATGTTTTTTCACAAACCGGTTCGGAACACATCTTATCTTGCATGGAATTGGGTTCAGCATAGTTATTAAAGTTTTCTCAATTAGCTCTGACGTCTTTAATGGAAAGCTTATGGGTCTGTATGTTGTCAAGAAATCTTTCCACTCTAGGGGAATGAACTCGAGGCATAAAATGGCATTTAAAATAAATAAATAATTATTTAAAGTGCTATTTAAGGGCAACTTAAATGATATCGTATTACTGGGCTTTCTTGGGTTTTGAATCAGTTACATCCATTTTAACATCTTGAAATCAAATCTAACATCGACAGGTGACAGCTCAGCTTTATCAGTCAATACATTTGAAGTATAACAGTTTTTCAAATGGACAACAATCAGATTGCCTATTTCGTTAGCATTTCTTACCCTAACCTCAACCAAATACGTGAAGGAGCTTCACGCGTAATAGGTATTTTAGGGTTTTTTATTGCCGCCATAATGAAAAAACTAATTGTGGAGTAGCGTCAAGGTCTACCTTAAATTTTAGCCATTATATGATTTCTTTTAACATCTTTTTTTAGTAGAGGGTATTTGTTTGGTTGCCACTCTGTTCGAATCGGCTTTTTGCAGTCATCAGACGACGTTCGACATTTTCCGCAACGGATTTCTCGTCGAGTTGGGGTCGCATGTTATGCGGTTAGATTAAGGAGATTATTTTTTTTTTGATTATTTTCACCTTCTGGTATTTGTAGCCGTATGTTTTCCGAAGAATGAGTGCTAGGTTATTTTTTGTATTTAAACCATTTTATGGGAATGCCTACTATCGATTGAAACCCAGCTGGTGAAAATATGGTGGGCAAATGACCAGAATATAATTCTAGTTATGCTTCAACTTTAATAATAATTTTTCTTAAAATATCCTAATGGCTCAGCCATTAGGTATTTCCTGCAGTCCAGTTGCAAATATGTTGGTTACACACTAGAAATCGCATTCAAGCCCAGTTTTGGCCCACTTTTATTTACTTCGAAAAAAAAAACGCGATCTTTCGGAGTAATTCGACGTGAATATCTCTCCGATATGCAAAATCTGGGAAGACAACTTTTTTCTGCTTGAAGGTGATAGCCTTAACTATATTTAAGTTAGAATTTTAATGGCTTTAGAATTTTTTCCTCAAGTTTAATAAATAATATTTAATCGGCTTTAAGTGTATTCGAGTCGTCGCCGGTATAAAAGTAATTCGGCACAGGTCTTTGATTTCCTTGTTCCTAAGTCAAAGTGGTAAATTATAATTATGATTACGTTTGTGTTTTTTTTATGTTTTTGGTTTCCATACAAGTATTTTATATAAACAAGTTAACAATAAGTGTTTTTAAATTATAAAATTGTTTTACAACGATTATTTCTATCAATTTATTTTCCGATATTTTTATAAAAGTATAATTAAGTTAAACCGATTAATCGTTTAATTAACAACACTAGTTAGTATACATTAGAAATTTATACATACTTGTATATGTATTTTACACATACATACATATATACAGTCTAGAGCCTATTTAATCATCAAATAAATAGATTAAACAAATAATCGTAACAATTTCATCATCATGTATAAAAAATATAATGTTTAACATACATAAATACATACATACATACATTTATAGGTACATATGTACTACAAATAAAAAAGAATATTAAAATGTACAATATAATATCGATTATTCACATAGATATACATATTTATAACACATGTTACCGACAACCAAATTAAAATGATTACCCAACACCATCTCTAAAAGCTTCAGTTTTCCGACAGGATTTAAGGTTGTCAGATCTGGCAACTTCACTATTATTTGTGCTTAATTGGTCTGTCACAAGGCTGATTGCAGTGGCAAAAAAAAAATTGTTAAACTCCATATAAAAAAATTATAAAAAAATTTTTATACATAGAGTTTTAAGAAAGCGAAAATTGCTGAATTCGCCCGTGCTATTACCTAGTATTAATTCTCCTTGGTATGCCATTTAATCAATTCGCCTTAATTATGGACGACAAACCTACGCCAGAACAATGCTTGGAAATTGTGCAAATTTATTTTGCAGATCGTGATTCTATTAGGGAATGTTTTATTGCTATGTTCTTTTCGGTGACGAGTTTTAAATTTTGCTTAATGGGCAAATTTAGCGCATTTGAAATGAGCAAAATCTAGGTAAGATTCTTCAGAATTCGCAAAAGATCCCAAATCATATTTCATTGGTTTATACCAACAATCCAGCAATCTTGAACAAATTGGAATTATGCGTACCATAGCTGAGACACAACTCCAAAGCTTTGAAATAGTTCCCCATAATAAACCTTCAAAATTAGATGTGAATCTACAATATATTTAAATATTTATGGAGTAAATTTATTGTTATCATAAAACTTAATTTTTATTGGAAATTATGTAATCGCAATATATAATTTCCAATCAAATTTGTACAGCTTAAAAAAAACACCCTTTTTATTATTTATTTAATAGGTTCATTTAAAGTATAACTGCGAGTACTGTACTGTACTGTACTATTCTGTACTGTACTCTTCTGTACTGTACTCTTCTGTACTGTACTCTTATGTACTGTACTCTTCTGTACTGTACTCTTCCGTACTGTACCCTTCTGTATTGTACTCTTCTGTACTGTACTCTTCTGTACTGTTCTGTACCGTACCGTACTGTATGTACCGTACTGTTCTATTCTGCACCGTACTGTTCTGTACCGTACTCTTCTGTACCGAATTGCTCTGTACCGAACTGCTCTGTACCGAACTGTTCTGTACCGAACTGTTCTGTACCGAACTGTTCTGTACCGAACTGTTCTGTACCGAACTGTTCTGTACCGAACTGTTCTGTACCGAACTGTTCTGTACCGAACTGTTCTGTACCGAACTGTTCTGTACCGAACTGTTCTGTACCGAACTGTTCTGTACCGAACTGTTCTGTACCGAACTGTTCTGTACCGAACTGCTCTGTACCGAACTGTTCTGTACCGAACTGTTCTGTACCGAACTGCTCTGTACCGAACTGCTCTGTACCGAACTGCTCTGTACCGAACTGCTCTGTACCGAACTGTTCTGTACCGAACTGCTCTGTACCGAACTGCTCTGTACCGAACTGTTCTGTACTGAACTGTTCTGTACCGAACTGCTCTGTACCGAACTGTTCTGTAACGAACTGCTCTGTAGCGAACTGTTCTGTACCGAACTGCTCTGTACCGAACTGCTCTGTACCGAACTGCTCTGTACCGAACTGCTCTGTACCGAACTGCTCTGTACCGAACTGCTCTGTACCGAACTGTTCTGTACCGAACTGCTCTGTACCGAACTGCTCTGTACCGAACTGTTCTGTACCGAACTGCTCTGTACCGAACTGTTCTGTACCGAACTGCTCTGTACCGAACTGTTCCGTACCAAACTGCTCTGTACCGAACTGCTCTGTACCGAACTGCTCTGTACCGAACTGCTCTGTACCGAACTGCTCTGTACCGAACTGCTCTGTACCGAACTGTTCTGTACCGAACTGCTCTGTACCGAACTGCTCTGTACCGAACTGCTCTGTACCGAACTGTTCTGTACCGAACTGCTCTGTACCGAACTGCTCTGTACCGAACTGCTCTGTACCGAACTGCTCTGTACCGAACTGCTCTGTACCGAACTGCTCTGTACCGAACTGCTCTGTACCGAACTGCTCTGTACCGAACTGCTCTGTACCGAACTGCTCTGTACCGAACTGTTCTGTACCGAACTGCTCTGTACCGAACTGCTCTGTACCGAACTGTTCTGTACCGAACTGCTCTGTACCGAACTGCTCTGTACCGAACTGCTCTGTACCGAACTGTTCTGTACCGAACTGCTCTGTACCGAACTGCTCTGTACCGAACTGCTCTGTACCGAACTGCTGTGTACCGAACTGCTCTGTACCGAACTGTTCTGTACCGAACTGCTCTGTACCGAACTGTTCTGGTTTGTACCGTACTATTCTGTATTGTACCGTACTATTCTGTACCGGACTGTACTGCACTGTACTAATTTGTTCTGTTCTTTACTGTACTGTTCTGCACTTTTCTATGTATATTGTACTTAACAGGATTTAAAAGCGTGTTATGTCATCATCATTTTTTCGTTTCTAAATATTTTTAATGCAATTAAAATTAAAAAAGGAGGAATAATAAATTCATAATCACACACATATACTACACTTATACATACATATAAAAAAAGAATTATATAATTAGATATAAAATATCAAATCGGATTGCAATTATTATACAATAAATAAAATTTATTAGAATTTTTCTTTTGGTTTTTGGAAATTCTATATAGACTAGTATTACTAATTATAATTAATTAATATATTTAATTATAAATATTGATAACAATAATATTTCTCCCTAGTTGTGTTACTAAATTATAGTTAAATTTGTTTAGTAAAAAGAAGAATGAAAATTTAAAATAAAAGTAAAACGAATACAATAATCTTATTATATTGAATATTTCAAATATTGAAAAACGATTTAAAACGAATAAACCCTAAAGAAACTAAATAAAAGAAATTTATTATTAAATAAAAAAATCACATTTAAAAAAAAAAAATACAATAAAAAACAAAACAAATATCAATTACTCAAATGCATTTATTAAATTTAAAATAATGGTAGTAATTATTAATTACTATAAAAATAAAAGAAATCAAGCATTAATAATAATAAACATCGATTGTTCATAAAATATAAAAATTGTTCTTAAAATATTTATTCATTTTTGTGATTTAAAAGTAGTGACGATCTTATCGCCTTTCGCTCGTGTTACGCTTATCCACTAGCCCCACTTTATCCTAGGAGACCGACCAACCGCACCCCCACTCAGAAACTCTTCTGCTTTGCCTCTTCCTTAAGACATCTTTAGTGGTTTATGAGCTACCGAATTATTTCCAAAATAAAACGTTTTTAAACCACTGTGCGCTGTGGTTTTATATGATTTTTATTATTTACTTCGTAAAGCTTAATTCATTTGAAGCTGCCATTGGACCTATTCATTAGGTCAAGGGCTGCAATGTCAGCTTTGTGTATGAAGAGCGCAGCAATATGACATAGCTTTGGGCGGAACATCGGGAATAAGAGCATTTTAGACCTACTTAGTATTAGATCTACTTAGATTAGGGAAGCTCAAATGCCGGTGGAACGCAAGAGTACAAGAAAGATAGTCGAAAGACTGCATTGGACACTCATTACGGAAGGCGTTATACACAATAAGTGAAAGACATCAGCATTTTTACTGATGGTTCTCTAGCGTCCAGAACCATCAGGTGTATACTCAACTGAGCTGAGCTTGTCCTGTAATCTGCGATTGGGGGAGAACGTCTCCGTTTACTAGGCAGAATTGCTTGGACTGCTGTCTGCGTTGGATCACCTGCTGGAATATCGGATGCATAGAAGAAAGGTTCTCATTGCTCTTGACAACCAATCGGTTATAAAACGCATGAGGCAGTCTGAAATCACTAGTCAAGATTAAAGTTGCCGTAAATTACATTTCGCTTGCCATTAAACATAACCCAAAAGGGGTCGAAAAGGGACCCATTAATGCAGTGGTCTGCTATGGTTAATAAAAAGTTTTGGTACAAACTATGTTAATTAGGTACATGTTTATCGTAAAGGCTGTATAATTTTAAAATTGTCAGATCCCAGCAGTGACAAGAGAGTAGCAGGTGAAATTAAGAAATATCATTGCAATTTTTGTTGTAATATTTAAAATCCTTTCCCACTAGATTTATTTTCCAACACGGTTATCCCCTGGCACAGGAGTCTCAGATTGTGCATTGAACGCTAATTGCGACACAATGAGTGTTTCAAAAAACTGATAGGTTAAGGAACCTCAAGTCCAAGATGATAATCGATAAAACCGATTCTTGCCTGCAAGAGGTAGAGAATAATAGTGCACATAGTGTCAATAGTGCCAAACACTGCCATTTATTTACCTAGTTTAAAAATTAAAAACTTCGTAAACGGTTATTTAAGACTACAGCAAATATGAATGAAAAATATAGCTAATTACGAATTAAATTCCTTTTCTTAATTAGACGCTTATTTAAGAAACTACAGCAAAAATAAGATTTTCATATAAAATATAAATTTGTTATGCAAAATATAGGTGATTACAGATTTTAGTCCTTTTCTCGATTAGACGCTATTTAAAGAAACTACAGCAAAAATAAGATTTTCATATGAAAAATACACTTTTTTTATGAAAAATATAGGTGATTACAGATTTTAGTCCTTTTCTCGATTAGACGCTATTTAAAGAAACTACAGCAAAAATAAGATTTTCATATGAAAAAAAATATTTTTTTAGGAAAAATACATTTTTTATGAAAAATATAGGTGATTACAGATTTTAGTCCTTTTCTCGATTAGACGCTATTTAAAGAAACTACAGCAAAAATAAGATTTTCATATGAAAAACACATTTTTTATGAAAAATATAGGTGATTACAGATTTTAGTCCTTTTCTCGATTAGACGCTATTTAAAGAAACTACAGCAAAAATAAGATTTTCATATGAAAAAAAATATTTTTTTAGGAAAAATAAATTTTTTATGAAAAATATAGGTGATTACAGATTTTAGTCCTTTTCTCGATAAGACGCTATTTAAAGAAACTACAGCAAAAATAAGATTTTCATATAAAAAATACATTTTTTTATGAAAAATATAGGTGATTACAGATTTTAGTCCTTTTCTCGATTAGACGCTATTTAAAGAAACTACAGCAAAAATAAGATTTTCATATGAAAAATACATTTTTTATGAAAAATATAGGTGATTACAGATTTTAGTCCTTTTCTGGATTAGACGCTATTTAAAGAAACTACAGCAAAAATAAGATTTTCATATGAAAAAAAATATTTTTTTAGGAAAAATACATTTTTTATGAAAAATATAGGTGATTACAGATTTTAGTCCTTTTCTCGATAAGACGCTATTTAAAGAAACTACAGCAAAAATAAGATTTTCATATAAAAAATACATTTTTTTATGAAAAATATAGGTGATTACAGATTTTAGTCCTTTTCTCGATTAGACGCTATTTAAAGAAACTACAGCAAAAATAAGATTTTCATATGAAAAAAAATATTTTTTTAGGAAAAATACATTTTTTATGAAAAATATAGGTGATTACAGATTTTAGTCCTTTTCTCGATTAGACGCTATTTAAAGAAACTAGAGCAAAAATAAGATTTTCATATGAAAAAAAATATTTTTTTAGGAAAAATACATTTTTTATGAAAAATATAGGTGATTACAGGTTTTAGTCCTTTTCTCGATTAGACGCTATTTAAAGAAACTAGAGCAAAAATAAGATTTTCATATGAAAAAAAATATTTTTTTAGGAAAAATACATTTTTTATGAAAAATATAGGTGATTACAGATTTTAGTCCTTTTCTCGATTAGACGCTATTTAAGGAAACTACAGCAAAAATAAGATTTTCATATGAAAAAAAAAAATTTTTTTAGGAAAAATACATTTTTTATGAAAAATATAGGTGATTACAGATTTTAGTCCTTTTCTCGATTAGACGCTATTTAAGGAAACTACAGCAAAAATAAGATTTTCATATGAAAAAAAAATATTTTTTTAGGAAAAATACATTTTTTATGAAAAATATAGGTGATTACAGATTTTAGTCCTTTTCGCGATTAGACGCTATTTAAAGAAACTAGAGCAAAAATAAGATTTTCATATGAAAAAAAATATTTTTTTAGGAAAAATACATTTTTTATGAAAAATATAGGTGATTACAGATTTTAGTCCTTTTCTCGATTAGACGCTATTTAAAGAAACTAGAGCAAAAATAAGATTTTCATATGAAAAAAAATATTTTTTTAGGAAAAATACATTTTTTATGAAAAATATAGGTGATTACAGATTGTAGTCCTTTTCTCGATTAGACGCTATTTAAAGAAACTACAGCAAAAATAAGATTTTCATATGAAAAATACACTTTTTTTATGAAAAATATAGGTGATTACAGATTTTAGTCCTTTTCTCGATTAGACGCTATTTAAAGAAACTACAGCAAAAATAAGATTTTCATATGAAAAAAAATATTTTTTTAGGAAAAATACATTTTTTATGAAAAATATAGGTGATTACAGATTTTAGTCCTTTTCTCGATTAGACGCTATTTAAGGAAACTACAGCAAAAATAAGATTTTCATATGAAAAAAAAATATTTTTTTAGGAAAAATACATTTTTTATGAAAAATATAGGTGATTACAGATTTTAGTCCTTTTCTCGATTAGACGCTATTTAAAGAAACTACAGCAAAAATAAGATTTTCATATGAAAAATACATTTTTTATGAAAAATATAGGTGATTACAGATTTTAGTCCTTTTCTCGATTAGACGCTATTTAAAGAAACTACAGCAAAAATAAGATTTTCATATGAAAAAAAATATTTTTTTAGGAAAAATACATTTTTTATGAAAAATATAGGTGATTACCGATTTTAGTCCTTTTCTCGATTAGACGCTATTTAAGGAAACTACAGCAAAAATAAGATTTTCATATGAAAAAAAAATATTTTTTTAGGAAAAATACATTTTTTATGAAAAATATAGGTGATTACAGATTTTAGTCCTTTTCTCGATTAGACGCTATTTAAAGAAACTACAGCAAAAATAAGATTTTCATATGAAAAAAAAATATTTTTTTAGGAAAAATACATTTTTTATGAAAAATATAGGTGATTACAGATTTTAGTCCTTTTCTCGATAAGACGCTATTTAAAGAAACTACAGCAAAAATAAGATTTTCATATAAAAAATACATTTTTTTTATGAAAAATATAGGTGATTACAGATTTTAGTCCTTTTCTCGATTAGACGCTATTTAAAGAAACTACAGCAAAAATAAGATTTTCATATGAAAAATACATTTTTTATGAAAAATATAGGTGATTACAGATTTTAGTCCTTTTCTCGATTAGACGCTATTTAAAGAAACTACAGCAAAAATAAGATTTTCATATGAAAAAAAATATTTTTTTAGGAAAAATACATTTTTTATGAAAAATATAGGTGATTACAGATTTTAGTCCTTTTCTCGATTAGACGCTATTTAAGGAAACTACAGCAAAAATAAGATTTTCATATGAAAAAAAAAAAAATTTTTTTAGGAAAAATACATTTTTTATGAAAAATATAGGTGATTACAGATTTTAGTCCTTTTCTCGATTAGACGCTATTTAAGGAAACTACAGCAAAAATAAGATTTTCATATGAAAAAAAAATATTTTTTTAGGAAAAATACATTTTTTATGAAAAATATAGGTGATTACAGATTTTAGTCCTTTTCTCGATTAGACGCTATTTAAAGAAACTACAGCAAAAATAAGATTTTCATATGAAAAAAAAATATTTTTTTTAGGAAAAATACATTTTTTATGAAAAATATAGGTGATTACAGATTTTAGTCCTTTTCTCGATTAGACGCTATTTAAAGAAACTAGAGCAAAAATAAGATTTTCATATGAAAAAAAAATATTTTTTTAGGAAAAATACATTTTTTATGAAAAATATAGGTGATTACAGATTTTAGTCCTTTTCTCGATTAGACGCTATTTAAGGAAACTACAGCAAAAATAAGATTTTCATATGAAAAAAAAATATTTTTTTTAGGAAAAATACATTTTTTATGAAAAATATAGGTGATTACAGATTTTAGTCCTTTTCTCGATTAGACGCTATTTAAAGAAACTACAGCAAAAATAAGATTTTCATATGAAAAAAAATATTTTTTTAGGAAAAATACATTTTTTATGAAAAATATAGGTGATTACAGATTTTAGTCCTTTTCTCGATTAGACGCTATTTAAAGAAACTAGAGCAAAAATAAGATTTTCATATGAAAAAAAATATTTTTTTAGGAAAAATACATTTTTTATGAAAAATATAGGTGATTACAGATTTTAGTCCTTTTCTCGATTAGACGCTATTTAAAGAAACTAGAGCAAAAATAAGATTTTCATATGAAAAAAAATATTTTTTTAGGAAAAATACATTTTTTATGAAAAATATAGGTGATTACAGATTTTAGTCCTTTTCTCGATAAGACGCTATTTAAAGAAACTACAGCAAAAATAAGATTTTCATATAAAAAATACATTTTTTTATGAAAAATATAGGTGATTACAGATTTTAGTCCTTTTCTCGATTAGACGCTATTTAAAGAAACTACAGCAAAAATAAGATTTTCATATGAAAAATACATTTTTTATGAAAAATATAGGTGATTACAGATTTTAGTCCTTTTCTCGATTAGACGCTATTTAAAGAAACTACAGCAAAAATAAGATTTTCATATGAAAAAAAATATTTTTTTAGGAAAACTACATTTTTTATGAAAAATATAGGTGATTACAGATTTTAGTCCTTTTCTCGATTAGACGCTATTTAAGGAAACTACAGCAAAAATAAGATTTTCATATGAAAAAAAAAAAAATTTTTTTAGGAAAAATACATTTTTTATGAAAAATATAGGTGATTACAGATTTTAGTCCTTTTCTCGATTAGACGCTATTTAAGGAAACTACAGCAAAAATAAGATTTTCATATGAAAAAAAAATATTTTTTTAGGAAAAATACATTTTTTATGAAAAATATAGGTGATTACAGATTTTAGTCCTTTTCTCGATTAGACGCTATTTAAAGAAACTACAGCAAAAATAAGATTTTCATATGAAAAAAAAATATTTTTTTAGGAAAAATACATTTTTTATGAAAAATATAGGTGATTACAGATTTTAGTCCTTTTCTCGATTAGACGCTATTTAAAGAAACTAGAGCAAAAATAAGATTTTCATATGAAAAAAAATATTTTTTTAGGAAAAATACATTTTTTATGAAAAATATAGGTGATTACAGATTTTAGTCCTTTTCTCGATTAGACGCTATTTAAGGAAACTACAGCAAAAATAAGATTTTCATATGAAAAAAAAATATTTTTTTAGGAAAAATACATTTTTTATGAAAAATATAGGTGATTACAGATTTTAGTCCTTTTCTCGATTAGACGCTATTTAAGGAAACTACAGCAAAAATAAGATTTTCATATGAAAAAAAAATATTTTTTTAGGAAAAATACATTTTTTATGAAAAATATAGGTGATTACAGATTTTAGTCCTTTTCTCGATTAGACGCTATTTAAAGAAACTACAGCAAAAATAAGATTTTCATATGAAAAAAAAATATTTTTTTTAGGAAAAATACATTTTTTATGAAAAATATAGGTGATTACAGATTTTAGTCCTTTTCTCGATTAGACGCTATTTAAAGAAACTAGAGCAAAAATAAGATTTTCATATGAAAAAAAATATTTTTTTAGGAAAAATAAATTTTTTATGAAAAATATAGGTGATTACAGATTTTAGTCCTTTTCTCGATTAGACGCTATTTAAAGAAACTAGAGCAAAAATAAGATTTTCATATGAAAAAAAATATTTTTTTAGGAAAAATACATTTTTTATGAAAAATATAGGTGATTACAGGTTTTAGTCCTTTTCTCGATTAGACGCTATTTAAAGAAACTAGAGCAAAAATAAGATTTTCATATGAAAAAAAATATTTTTTTAGGAAAAATACATTTTTTATGAAAAATATAGGTGATTACAGATTTTAGTCCTTTCTCGATTAGACGCTATTTAAGGAAACTACAGCAAAAATAAGATTTTCATATGAAAAAAAAAATTTTTTTAGGAAAAATACATTTTTTATGAAAAATATAGGTGATTACAGATTTTAGTCCTTTTCTCGATTAGACGCTATTTAAGGAAACTACAGCAAAAATAAGATTTTCATATGAAAAAAAAAATATTTTTTTAGGAAAAATACATTTTTTATGAAAAATATAGGTGATTACAGATTTTAGTCCTTTTCTCGATTAGACGCTATTTAAAGAAACTAGAGCAAAAATAAGATTTTCATATGAAAAAAAATATTTTTTTAGGAAAAATACATTTTTTATGAAAAATATAGGTGATTACAGATTTTAGTCCTTTTCTCGATTAGACGCTATTTAAAGAAACTAGAGCAAAAATAAGATTTTCATATGAAAAAAAATATTTTTTTAGGAAAAATACATTTTTTATGAAAAATATAGGTGATTACAGATTTTAGTCCTTTTCTCGATTAGACGCTATTTAAGGAAACTACAGCAAAAATAAGATTTTCATATGAAAAAAAAAATTTTTTTAGGAAAAATACATTTTTTATGAAAAATATAGGTGATTACCGATTTTAGTCCTTTTCTCGATTAGACGCTATTTAAAGAAACTAGAGCAAAAATAAGATTTTCATATGAAAAAAAATATTTTTTTAGGAAAAATACATTTTTTATGAAAAATATAGTTGATTACAGATTTTAGTCCTTTTCTCGATTAGACGCTATTTAAAGAAACTAGAGCAAAAATAAGATTTTCATATGAAAAAAAATATTTTTTTAGGAAAAATACATTTTTTATGAAAAATATAGGTGATTACAGATTTTAGTCCTTTTCTCGATTAGACGCTATTTAAGGAAACTACAGCAAAAATAAGATTTTCATATGAAAAAAAAAATTTTTTTAGGAAAAATACATTTTTTATGAAAAATATAGGTGATTACAGATTTTAGTCCTTTTCTCGATTAGACGCTATTTAAAGAAACTAGAGCAAAAATAAGATTTTCATATGAAAAAAAAATATTTTTTTAGGAAAAATACATTTTTTATGAAAAATATAGGTGATTACAGATTTTAGTCCTTTTCTCGATTAGACGCTATTTAAAGAAACTAGAGCAAAAATAAGATTTTCATATGAAAAAAAATATTTTTTTAGGAAAAATACATTTTTTATGAAAAATATAGTTGATTACAGATTTTAGTCCTTTTCTCGATTAGACGCTATTTAAAGAAACTAGAGCAAAAATAAGATTTTCATATGAAAAAAAATATTTTTTTAGGAAAAATACATTTTTTATGAAAAATATAGGTGATTACAGATTTTAGTCCTTTTCTCGATTAGACGCTATTTAAGGAAACTACAGCAAAAATAAGATTTTCATATGAAAAAAAAAATTTTTTTAGGAAAAATACATTTTTTATGAAAAATATAGGTGATTACAGATTTTAGTCCTTTTCTCGATTAGACGCTATTTAAAGAAACTAGAGCAAAAATAAGATTTTCATATGAAAAAAAAATATTTTTTTAGGAAAAATACATTTTTTATGAAAAATATAGGTGATTACAGATTTTAGTCCTTTTCTCGATTAGACGCTATTTAAAGAAACTAGAGCAAAAATAAGATTTTCATATGAAAAAAAATATTTTTTTAGGAAAAATACATTTTTTATGAAAAATATAGGTGATTACAGGTTTTAGTCCTTTTCTCGATTAGACGCTATTTAAAGAAACTAGAGCAAAAATAAGATTTTCATATGAAAAAAAATATTTTTTTAGGAAAAATACATTTTTTATGAAAAATATAGGTGATTACAGATTTTAGTCCTTTTCTCGATTAGACGCTATTTAAAGAAACTAGAGCAAAAATAAGATTTTCATATGAAAAAAAATATTTTTTTAGGAAAAATACATTTTTTATGAAAAATATAGGTGATTACAGATTTTAGTCCTTTTCTCGATTAGACGCTATTTAAAGAAACTAGAGCAAAATAAGATT